>OW796099.1:8728579-9328579 GCA_941860345.1 Chrysodeixis includens | reverse complement strand
TATAGTTTTTATATTTTCTGTACATAATCAAACCTTTATTTGTTATGATTGATATATAAATTATGCATATTTATGTGACTGCATCGATAGCCGAGTGGTTTAGGTCACCAAGCTAATTACGACTGTGCGCGAGGTGTTGCGGGTTCGATCCCCGCGTAGGGCAAATGCGACCCATTTATAGATCCTTGTTCTGAGTCTGGGTGTCTTCATGCGGATGAATTGAATATCTGTAAAGTCTTGCGACACAAGGATTACAATTATTTTGTGGTAGACGTTATAAAAAGAACTCTAACACGCGATTTGTAATTATTGCCAAGAGTTGGTACATTTTTCCAAAGTACCTACGTGAAGCAAACTAAAATGGTAATACAGGCATTTTTTTATTTAAATATTGTACTTTTAGCATCGTAATTACAAGGCTCTCGTTACCCCAAAACAGTTGCTTACCGAGAACAAGGTTTTAGCATTAAAATGTTCCCTGTGTTAGACCGACAGTGACCATTCCCATAGCCTTGGGGAGTTTTAGGACCAAAATCGTACGCCACAACACGTCTTTGCACCCGAATAATGGGCTACAAATCTAGAGACGCGCCAATTTTGGATCTATGTTTGGTAAAAAATGAATATACGTAGCCATACCTTTGAAATGCAGTTTCGTCTGAAATTCATTGTCAAAGAAATAGGTAATATAAATGTAACAATATCACAATTATTTACGCTTACAGTGTCGATCAAGAATGTACGGAAGTGACAAGAATCATTCAGATGACTTGTCGAAACACAAATGTCAATTTCATACTACTTAAACCTATATCTGAGTATTTTCAATTATCGTTAACACTTTTAAAAACCAAACATTTCTTTTCACTGTCTTTGGGGGCAGAATTTGTACAAAACATATGATTTTGATGAAGTATAATGCTAAAGAGCAATAGTTTTGAAACTAGGTAAGCTATTTAATCATGCAGCCCCAAATAGGAATTGTAATCGTCCTTACGAAAATTTCATGGTGAAACAGTGAAGTAACATTTCATACAATCAGTAATAAAATCAAAATTTAAATAACGAAGTTAAAAAAACACAAATCCGCTAATTATCTCGCCCATCAGTTGATAGCAATCGGTAGCAAACCTTGTCAAAACCTCCACCGTTGACACTCGATGGTATCTCGTATGATTGAGCGTTTTTGTTCCAATAATAATTAGAACATAATAATTAAGCGGTTACTACTCAATATAATATAGGTTACCGGAAGAATTGGAACTTTTTGTACTTTAATCATAGGTCAGAAAAAAGGTTTATGGAGCGTGCGCAAACAAACGAGTGTTGCAATAAAAAATGTGATGAATGACGTTAAATCATGCTTTATGATTTACATTAATTAAATTAATTTAATAAGAAAAGTAAATGCTGCTGTGTAAAATTTTATCTCTTTTAAAAACAGAGCACTAATGACCACGCTTGTACTTGATTTCTGTTTATGTATATTTCTCGCTTTGAAATTCGGGTTCCTACAATACTTTGTTGCATAGATTTCCTGATTCCAATTCCAAACAATGTGTCTTGTAGTTGTGATGACCATGTATTTCAACTTATTTATATTTTTATTACTTTTTTATAATAAACGAGTATTTTATTGCAACGATAGAATGTTAGTTAAAACTACGTTTAGCTTTAACTGCAATGACAGCGCGATACAGTTAGCAATTTTAAAGAACTCTACGCTGGTACGTTTAATTTCATTTACAATAGTTGCAATTTCATTTGCCGTTGCAGTTTTGTATTGTTTTGAAATAGAAATAGTGTTGTACCATTTGCTGTTCGTTTCTGTTTTTGTTTTCAAAGAAGTTTTTATTTCTTCGTTATCTACACAACTGTTAAATCAATTTTAATAAGGTTTGATAATTTGATTGACTGGAAGTTGATTGGAAACTAAATGTCATCAAATTTTCGTAGCATTTTGATCTCCAACAAGAATGGGAAAGATACATAATTATTTAGAATACGAATACATTATTGTATGGTCAAATAAATTCGTTCTTTTTTGTCAGTATCATGATGAGGAGATTATCTAGTTCAGTTATCTTTACGTTTAAATAAAAAAGTTAGGTAGATACTTTAAAATATAGAGTACCAAAGGCGTTGATCAAACAATGTTTTTGTCAAAAATGCTAATATTATTTAGTCATACCTGCCACATAAGTTTCCATTAACTAATGCCAAAAGGCAACATTTCAAAAGCCAACTCTAGGTACACACAAAAAGAGTCCGAGTCATTTAGCCATTTGGGAATATTCAACTGAACAATAACAAAAATATAAACAGTAAGTCAAATTTGTATAAACTTTACAATTGTTTACGTATGTTAATTCTAATTTATTCAATGTAATCATAGCCTTTAATAATTTCGTAAGCAATAATGTTATTTTATCATAATACTAACCGTTATTTTATTCAAATTTTGCAAACATTGTTTATTGTTTAACTTTCTTCGGTGTTGAAAGGTTCTATGGAGCCCGCAGAACTTTGTTAACACAAGGGTTTTCGAACTCCCATTGGACGGCAATCGAGTAACTGCGATTTATTCGTCAGATTTGATCTACTGAGCGCCGGGAATCAAATACCCTAACCACTTATCGAGATTAAAGAATCAACAGAAGTTTGTTTAATGTTAAGACTTCCGCGCAATAATTTTTCGATATAGTCGATGAGTCAATATAAAGTATGGTTTTGTTGTTTTTTAGATACTTAAGGGAATTTTATAAAGTACAGTCACAAGCGAATATTTTTGTACCTAACCAAACAATTGAAGTTTACGTCTTAGAATGATTTATGAAATCGTAAAATTTTATTTCAAATTAAACATTTTATGTTTAACTTACAATACAGTACGAGTACATACAGTTATATAAAATTAGTTTTCAATGTAGTTATTTTTTCGTTTAGTACAGTTTCTGTCGTATATTGTAGGTACTGTATAATTATTATGAATACATTTCATCATCATTCAGCCATTTAATGAGCACATTAATGTTTCAAAAAGTTACTGTAATACTTCTGTTTCCCTTACTTTTCGGCATCGCATGCGGATGTTTAATCGTGTAACACACGCGTCGCTAAACCTACACAGCCTTGTCAGTTCACGTTAGTATTACTAAAACTATTGTTTATTCTGTCGAACTATTTTTACAGTAAGCTTGTTCTAATTAACTATTATTCCGGCAAAGACTGAACACGAATTATATTATTATTTGAAATATTTCTATCGTCATTGTCAATATTTTCGTTTGTGAAATGTGTTTTTTTTCAGTGTTTTCTAAAATAAATTTCAATTATAAGGAATGTTTTGTTTAACATCAAATGTTTTACAGAATGAAACTTATAACTTACAAAACTATGTCAATGAACGATGTTTATACTGTTCCTCTTTATTTCTGCTTGAACTGAAATGGAATCCAATTCTGAAACATTTTATAACATGGAGTCTGTTCCTTGGTTTTAAGCAAAAACCACCGATTTAAAATCATTAAGTATCTAAATTATTTCAATCGTTTATTTAGAGAGCTTTAGTAGGTTCATTTACTCCACATTTATATTTTTACACATTCACATACACATTCCAAAACACTACAGTGATTTATTTTATCAAACTTCGATATAACGTTGACGCCTTGTATGTAACTAAGGAGGAGCTTTTGACGATATTTTTCATATTTGACACAACTAAAATATATTTATGTGACTTTTAAGAGTAAATCACTAAGAGATTCTCAGAACTTCTCAGACCTAAACTCTTTGTCAATGGGAAGTTTATTTAACTCTGCGTACAAACTTCATGAAGTTATTTCTTATGATGTTTGTTCACAACAAAAATATTATTATATTTCTTTAAAAATACTGGATATTGGTTGCGTATCTGACATGTAACTGTACCATGTTCCCGTATGACTGTTGCCCCTGAGCTAAGAGCTCCAAACAAACTACCAATCAAAAGACCATTTCAGTAAACGCAAGAATAAAATTTATAGTACGATATCTCGCATATACGATAGCAACAGTGTTACTCCTAGAGGTAGCTGTAAGCCCTCCAAAACGACTTATGACAAATGTATTAAACACATTGACAGTAATATGTCCGCGTAAAAAAAAACAGATGACAGTCAATTAAACTGCAATTTATTTCAGCAAGTCATATAACTATGCTAATTGTCATTTGTTTCAAATAATGTTTTGACATAATATTCGAATAAGACATTAATCACTTTCAAATAATTTAAACGCGACCAATTATTTTTGACGGGCTTTTAAATATTTATATCCGCATAAATTATGTTATCATAATTTGTATTTAATGAAATGTATCTGATTATCTCTAGTTAAATTATTAACACATGTTGGTATTTGGACCTTCGATTTGACTTGATCTGAACTCGATCAAAAAAATACGTCTTGTTGAAATATTATAATTATAGTACCCAAGATCGGTCGTTGATATTTCAACTTTTTTATATAATTTAGTCTTAGACATTGTTACGCAATATATTTCCAAACAAATACCTAATATTATTGCTAGGTTTTACTTTATTCTAAAGTGAAAAAATCATGTTATCCTAACACGTACCTATAATCTAGTTCTAGCGGCTAATTCTAAACGTTTCGTTATCACTCATATTTATCATCACCTATCAATCAAAGTCCATACAACACTTGTTTCTTTTGCGTACTCAGCAAAAAGCCCCTATTTATGATTAATGATATACATATCGGCAATTAAAACAAAAAGCATTACGTATTTGTACATTGCAGTGGCCACGCCTTAATTGTTTGTGAGGTAGTATTTTCGTTAATTGCCGGCTTTTGCCCCGGGCACGACCCGCACGTTGCTTCCGACAGGAGCGAAAAGTGGATTACTAATACTTCCTTTGTAAATGTTTGTAGCCATATCAATCATAAGGCTTTTAAAATGTTTTTTTTTTTAAATAATTGTTGGAATTTTGTTGTTGTTATTAAAAATATAGCGACTAAACCTTTGTGTTTCCCTTACTATGAATATAAATAAATAATTAAAGATACTGTTGTTTATCAACTCGTGGGTTTACAATTCGAGAACTTTAGCTCTTCAAATAGCTATAGCTAATCGTAAGTATCTAGGTATCATATTAACAAACAGTGTAATAAAAACAGTAAAGGTTAAGCAATCAATCTTGTTCTTTAAGTCAGTAGAGAATTGATTGACCGAAGGGCGAAGCCAATCCATGTAGGTTTCTTTTCCAGAAAAGAGTTTTCACAGATGACCCATACTAGTAATATGCAAAGACTGACTCTAAATAATATTTTAAATATAAATGATGTAGATGGCCTTGGGTAGATGCCCCATCATTTTTTAGATTAAAGTTCTCAACAAGACCTCTGTTGCATGTTAGACCTGTGTCCCCGTGTAGGTACGCCTTTTGAAAAGACTGGGTTTCTTTTGATGAAGATAACTTCAAGGAGCAAAAGACAGGGAGGTTTGGAAGGAGAAAGGGGAGGCCTTTGCCCATCAGTGGGATTTTATGTTAGCTATTATAAAAAAAAAACTTGAAGGAAAAGATAAACAAATAATAATGAAACCAGCCTCTTAACACAAATCTCTTCCCATACAAAGAAGCTGTGAGAATTAGTTATCACGCTAGCTTTTGCGGATTGGTGATTACAGATCACCATAATTGGAATCCAAGTTTCACAATGTTTTTCTTTACAGTTATTTCAAACAGTTCCTCTAATATAAACATATTTAGGTGTTAAGTGTGTAAATATAATGAACGTTGAAGGCAACAATACGTCATCTTGCATTATGTTAATCTTTGAGTGTGCTAGCTCATTTGTGTAACATTCTAAGATAAGACAAATAGGTTTAATAGAGCACGTAAACATGTCTAAGTTTCAAAACAAATTGAATGACTAATAGTGTTTATTTGGAGACGGAGATACTAGGGTGGAAAGGGCATTAGAATAATTTTGTTCAATTCATTTTTAAGAGATGTGGTGAAGAAGATTAAAAAAAACACGTAAGTGCGAATCACACTGGCTGATTGTGGGTTCTGTGTCATAAAAAAACACTAAAAGTATATGGTATTCTTCGCGATAGATAAATTTGCAAATTTTGGGACTTCCTGTACTTAACAGATAAACAGAAGCAGACTTTATAAAGATACCTTTTTTCTTTTAGAGTACATACGGAAACTTCATTTCAAGCTCAAACTTTCCCTACAACTCACACTTTCATAATAATATGGGGTTTCATCTATTCCGTAAAAATAAACTTCAGTATCTTTCGCGCACTTTTTAGTTATTCCAAATACACATTTTTCTTAACCTATTATATAGCACTGCTAAGCAAAAGCAAACTTAAACTTTATTAATTCTAATCCAAGTAGTGTCCACTAGAATAATCATACCAAAACACAGCCATGTAAATACAGCTATCAAACCAAGATCATTTTGATAAACTAATTGATAGCATCTATACCTACGTGTATTGTCCATATTCGAGCAGGCCTGCTTTGTCCACCTGTCACTGACGTATATCAGATTGCGCGGGAAGCGACCTGCCAATATGCCTTAGTGACGTAGGTAATGCCCTGGAGTTGGCTTTAAAGGGAATTGATTTATAGCCCGTTGTATTAGTAATGCTTGCATGTCGATTAGTGTTGGCTATTTTAGTTGTTGCTGTTTTAGGTTGTGTGGGTGTGGTTTAGATAAAGATTATCTGGTTAAATAAGAAAAAGACACGAGTAAATCACCATTAAAATGTGTTTCGAGACGAGCCATCATATTAGCAGAGTGTGATGTTTTCGGGTACTAATGTAAACATATTTTTTATCGCAAACATTATCTGTTTCGCAGCGCTTTATGCATATTCAATAATTAAATTTATTTTTTTCAGAAATTAAAATTGACTCAGAAATAAAAAAAAACACATATTTTTTCTAAACCCTAATAAGACTTAGTCACTCATAAGGTAATTAGCACTACTTAAGCTAATTAATGCACGTAATTATATATTTTTTAATTATCTCACCTCGAGCGTTGAAATCGAACGATGTATATTCATGAATTCTAATCTGAATAGCGTCTTCTATAAAGGTTTCAATGGAAATTCTTCGTCTTGAAATAAGTCATTTACCGCCCTTTTTAAATACAAACAAACCCTTTTAAAGCCAGCTATGTTGTTATAAGCGTTAAGGTAATGTCAAGAGATTTACCTGAATATTCCAAGGCGGCGCTTAGTTCATGGCTACTATATACTACTTGGTTAGTACCTGTTCGTAGAATACGCGTAATACAGGATTCCTTCGCTACCAAAGAGTTTTATTGCTAGTAAACATTACTCATTATAGTAACAAGTTAGCTCATAAATTGCATAATTGGCATTATCGATGTTAAGTCAAAGGAAAACCATGGTTTTGTTTTAATTAAAGATTAACGATGAATATCTTAGCTATATTTGTGGTGTCCTTCTTAATTTCTAGATCATTGTCAGTGGCCTATTTCCTTTAGTATTTACTCGAATATAATTTAAATAAAAAAAAACGTACCTATTTTAGACGACGGACGGGACTTATTCGCGATAAAATTCGATATTTCTTTTCGCCCGACGACGTTTCGATCGAGCCGGTCGGCCGATTCGACCACGGTCGTTCGAAATATCAAATTATATCGCGAATAAATCCCGTTGTCGTCTAAAATATGTGTACAATTAGCGAAAGTTTAAAAACATTAAAATTAAAATAGTGTGAATAAAACCTTTTTGTAGAACACAAGATAATTCAAACCATGTTCCAGTTTGAGTTTCGAAATCATAGAAAAAGCCTCACTTATCTCAATATCCGATTCAAAATACGTTTATTTCTATAGCTTATTTATAGTAAAGCCTAATCTAGCAAAGTGATTTAGTCTGAGGTTTGCTAAAAGGCTTTATCTTAAAGGAAAATGTTAGCTACGGTAAAGCGGCTGGAAGGAATATTGGGGTAAGCCTGATACCTATTTTACGTAAATAGGTTAAAGGTTTTAATGTTATTTTGGTAACACTTTGGTTACGAATGTTGAATGGAGCTGTTTTGGCCTGATTATAAAGGTGTTGAAGATTTGAAAATTATGTCTAATATGAAATGGAGGTCGTGAATAGAAAAACTAGAGTAATGTATGGATTATAGGACTCTGTGTGCATAAGTTTTATACTTACATATATTATGTACTCGAAATATCATATAATATGAAAAAACGGAACCAGGTTACTACACCAAATTGATGCGTTTAGCCAGTAGCAGCTAGTTCGAGACAGACATTGGGTTTAAATTAGACCTATACCTACTAATTTATATTTAATTAATTGTATACTACATAGGTTTAAGTACCTATAGCGATATTTAATTCAACGGTAGATGACCATCAACTTAGTAATTATTAATATATTATTATAAAATATTAGTCAAATAATATTGGTAATATTTTGTGGGCGTTCATTATTATGTTACCTTGAGTGGTCAACAAAATATATTCTAGTAATAAACTAGCCTGAGGGCAGGAAACTAAGCAATTGTTAATTACACAATCGATTGTTAAATTAATATCAAACGTAAAGAATCATTTATCAACATGTTTGATATTTTGAGAACTAATTACGCCTTTCATTTATATTTAATTGAAACGTTTTTGTGAGCTTTAGTGTAACGCAATAACTGTTCGGTATTGCCTATAGTAATTATTCGAAATAATTTTGTGATTAGAATTAACCTTCAACTAATTTGTCATAATTATATTTTTGTGATTAGGTTGAGAATTTGGTCATTCGCTGTTTCTGTTATATACAAACGGCAAAAAAAAAATAGGCAAAGCAAATAAAACTGATAATAATTATTATTCATCTGAACGGAAAATAACGTACCTACGTTAGATTTGAGTATCAAAATATTGAAATCCAGTATTAGAATTGGTTTTCAATTTTTTGAGCTTATTTCGAACCTGTCTCTAGAGATGGCGAAAATATTTTTTTTTTATGAAATATCAAAATCGTTAGTACATTGAGAGAGAGAGAGCTGTAAGCCCGAGGGAGTGACATGTGGACGGACAGATGAAATTAAAAGAAATTCTGGCTATGGAAGCTGGAAACGTGACTGTTTTTATTATTTGTTCTCATTTTTTGACAGCCCCATGTTCCATTCGCTTGGACGGACGGTTGTTATATTGTGCTGTCGCTTCTCCACCTGCAATTGATATAAATGTTAAGTGAAAATATAATTGGTCAAAATTTTGCACTTTTGCATGATTGTAAGGTACAACTTTTGATGGTTCTAAGTGTTTTCATGACAGTAGATAAATTAACATTAAACTAGCACAGCATAAATGATAGGAGTATAACTTTGACACGGATGGCATGAAAACGAAAATTAATTTAAATGAAAAACGCAATGGTTAATGGTACAGAACTCTAACGATAACTACATGCAAATCACAGATACCTACACCATTAAACAAGCTAAAAAATCACGTCTCATTTGAATAACGAGCGCAAATATTTTAATGGCATCCTACAATACTAATGCCATACACAGTCGTGTAACACATATCCAATCACTTAGACCAAGTTTACACCGTATGCAAATCGTCCACGAATGGCTGCAAACGTCCACGATTGCAGTCGGTGTGCATTTGACACGAAGGACTGAGTTATGTTGATAATGCCATTAAGTTCTGTGCAATGTCGGCAAATGTTTTGCCATATATTAGGCCACAGATGGGTCCTCGTATGAGTTATGTCGATAGTCCACGCGTATGCTCCTTGCACCTAATATATTTGAACACATGTGTCAATTGCAGACGGCCCTGTACGTGATTTGACTTGAATAGTTTGGCTGTTATTGATTTTCATCAAGTTCTCGGGGTTAAGGACTTAAGGCTAGAACTAAAGCTATTTTTTGTTTTGTGGTTTTTGTAAAAACTTAATGCAAAGTATGCAGTCAAAATGATTTAATTGAACATTTATATTTGAATTGGATTTAAAATGGTAAAATTGCAACTTTTACTAACTTCGAGACAAGTTAAAACATTGATTGAATCCAATAAGTGGCATTTTTTTAAATGATATTTAAAATGAAGGAAAATATTCATTTCATTCTTGCAAGAAGCTTCAAAGCGTATTAACATAATTATCACAATGTAACGCTGAAGGCCTACATACTTTACTACAAGTTATTTTTCCATACATACAAAAATGTAGTTTACAATACGTATCTACATTTAATTTTGATGATTCTTTTTTTGTGTAAAAATGAATTACGGACTCGCTTGTTGATGTTGTCTATCCCGTACGAATTATGTACGCCTGCGACATTTATCGGTATAAAATGGTACCAAATTCGTGTATAACAATTAGCGAATCCGTATATCGAACAGAATGCAATAAATTTTATCCCTATAATAAATTGTTACGAGCCTTTTCAAATGTTGAAAAATCTACTCGGAGTTGATTTCAAGCGATCGTTTATCAATCGATTTACTGCGTATGTGATAAGTTTGAAGTTAAAACAAAGGTTTAGATAATTATAATTATATACATCACGAAATATAAATTAAATGAATTAACGTCAATATTAATGCTATAATGGTCATTGTCATTATAAAGAGCGATTTTTAGATACAGTTAATAACGTTTCTTTTATTTAATTTCTTGAATGAACGAAAAAACAAAAAAGTAATTTGGGACAGCAATAATTTAAAAGATAAACATGGCAACGTAGTTGAGTGTATGTATTTTTTTTTCTTTATAACAATTAAGAGATGTCCATTTTCTAAATTAAACAATTATCTATTCCTCATTGTATTTAAAAATTAGCGTATCGTTACACATATACCGTAACGTACCTCAAACATTGTCTGCCCTAACAACAGTTCTGCTAAACACAGAACGTTCGACAGCATTTTTACACGACAAAATACGGAAGCAAATTATTAAGACTAGGAACTGATCGAACATGCCTAATTATACAAGCTATTGTTCCATTGTTTTGCTACATAACCACACATGTTCTATGACATACAGTAGGGGCACTCCCTTTGAACATGTCAATCAAATTTTTTAGACAAATATTTGCATGCAATGATCTTATCTAAATGCTTTCAATTAGGTTTATATTGGATTAAAGACTGGTCTTTAAATGTTTGATTTTTTTTTGAGCATCATTGTACTTGTCAAGATGATAGACACCTTTGGAATTTGTTCTATTATTTCATAATCTATTATCGTATTGGCCCTTAAATAAGAGGTTAGCTCAATGTAAGTAGGTTTATCCCTGGTTTGTCTTTTATCGTTCAAATGTAAAATGGTTCGATTTTGTGAAGTCTATACTTAAACAAATTTGTCAAAGAAACAAAATATTGACATTATTCTATGATGCTGACAAATAAAAACGGCCCTAAAAGAATAACATTTACATCTTGTAAAGATATTAAAATTGCTAAGACACTTCACGTACCTGTAGGTACTCAGTACGCATTACAAAATTGTTACAACTCTCAGAAGTCAGTACAAGACACGAACTTGCACTTCTATACTGAAACACTTTAAAATCTGCATTGTTAACGATTACTAATCCAGCACTTATAAATCAGTATAAAACCTTAATACTTAAACTTAGTTGCATAATTAATGAGCCAATTTGGAATATACAGAAACAATCGAACTAACGATCTCCGTTCACATTTAAGCTCACAAAATATGGGAAAAGATGGCTATTGCAAATGCCGTCGATAGATAACTTAAAGGTTGGAACTTTGTATATTTATTGCTCATACAATGTAAGTATTGTGTTAAATGTTACATTTACACCTAGAAGCTATTTTGTAAAAGTTAATGCTATGACTGTTATACTGTACCTAATTTGATTTGAGGTTTCATCTTATTTTTTTCTGGCCTAACCGGAGGTTATGGGTTCGATTCCCTCCCAGGACAAATGTTTGTGTGATGATCACAACCAATTGTTCTGTGTCTAGTTGTAATTTATCTATGAATTTATGTATTTAGAAATATATAAGTAGGTATGTTTATCGGTTGTCTAGTACTCATAACACAAGATACTTAGTATACAGTTGGTATAGTTGTGTGAATGTTGAGAAATGTATATTTATTTATTATTTATCCTCTGCAATTTTGTTAGTAGAAGAGAAATTAGAACATAGTAACAAGCTGTCTCTATGCTAAACTGTTTATAAGACATGACAAGTACAATTTTATCTGCCTGCCCCATAACTCCGTGAAACCCTTCATTAAGTTATCATCGTAAACAATTACACAATACTAAAAGCCATAACCTAACATGTTAATTACTTTACAAACAATAAGCACCATAACAAATTGTTGGTACAAAACCAGGTCGTCTCAATTATACAGTTTGTACCCCGAGTGGATTGTTCGAGCGCGTGTCACGGCCGTAGGTTCACGGCAGCTCATTATTACGAGGTCCTGCGCACGTGGGCGGCCAATATTACTACCATAAATTATGTAAAACTCATCACCGGTGATTACGCTAGCATTAAATAATAACCATTATGTGATAATAATCAGCATTTGATTGACGATGTTACTCGGTTAATAGCCCACAAATATTGTGATTTTGAAAATTAGTTATTCGATGGACCTCGCGTTAATTAATTGAGGATTATTAAGCCTTTGGTGCTAATGCGGTAATTTATTTGTCTAATATTGACAAAATTACTTTTGATGTTCTCGACTTTAAAGTTTGAAATAACGAGCTGTCAAATGATAATTACGTTGATTTTAGCGCTGCAAGTGATGTGTACAAACAAAGCAATTTCAGAAACGCTAGAGAAAGATTTTTATTTTCTTTAACGTGAAAAATTAATTAAGAAAATCGTAATTGCTGCGATTTTTGCGTTAACATCAAACGATAAACAAAAGGTTTTTTTTTCAAGTTAAGGAAGTATTTAGATCACTTAATTATGACTTAGCAACAGCACAAAAGAAATTGCCGAACATTTTCATTCCGAGTTAAGTAAACAATTACGCCGCGACTCGTCAAAGCGTTCTCCTTTTACCAAATACTCATTATTTAACTCTAGTAGAAAAGATAAATAGAAGAAATTAACTATACTTCCTAGGAATTGTTTCCGAACAATTACGTAAGCATGTGGCCTAGTCTTTTGTTTCGAAAGCAAATGTTATTCATTAGGTATGTTTATAAAACGGATCGGTAAGGAACTTCGCTAATTGTTACAGAATGCGAGAAGTTAATTAATTTCCTTTGGTTTTAGGGACGCCCCCAACTTTATTATAAGTGTATACTTAGAATTAATTTCAAACCTAACACGTCTTAATTTAATTTAAAATTATTTGTGTTACGAACTTGATCGGCCTCGCCTGTTTAAAAGAAAAATATTCGGTTTCATTTAAAAGTTGAGATGGTATTAATAAATTGTTGTTGAAACTTTTATTAGTAAAATTATGTTCGTTTTATTTTATGTAAAGAGGTATTAAGAATAATTGAGTTTATTATTCTTGAGTTGAAAACTACTTTTTTATAATCATTTTATGTTAATATCTGTGTTAATTTGATAATGATAAAACTATACAAATAATAGGAGCTGTTTTTCACATTGTATGCTATTAGTAGATACCTTTACTCGACCGTGAGACATTAGCATGCAGATTTTTTTTATTGCAAGCATAAAGCGCAGCATTGCATTTGATTGAACGAAGAAACAACATCTTATTTTGCTACTACTACCTACACAATCTCACCATGACAATATGATAGGAACAAAATAATATTGTCATCATAACACATTGTAATCATATTCACACTGAATAATTAGGAACCTGTATCATACAGGTACCCTGCGAGTGGGTGTCATTATACCATTGTCAATCAACATACAATGTTATAGAACCTTCATGCATTTGACCGACTAGGGATCTACAATCTTACTATGAGCATGAAAAACAGGATTGTAGCTCTTGTGTAAGTGAGACGCCACTATATGTAATATATATCGCTGTCTCTTTCCAATAATAACGCTAGTAAGTCGTAAGTTTTCGTTTAGGTGTTCGTGGTACAGGTAGTGGTATTTGCTATCATCACCAATTGTTTTTCTAGTCTTCCTGCAGGCGATGACACAGCAAATTGAACTGTCTGTCTGTTTGTATGATTGCACGTCACGTTTCACACCTTTTATAACGTAGGAAGCAATTGTTTTGTGTCGGATCCTGTTGGGGCGGAATTTTGTATGTTAAATCATCGATGAGTGTAAGGTCAAGATTTTTGAGTGTCGTAATATTGATGATGGCTTGTTGATGACGTCTTATTCAAACAATTTCTTCAGAAATATTTACAAATACTCTCATTGGAAAATTTACCTCGCGATTGCAATAAAAAGTTAATAGCAAAAACTCGGTACATCCATCTATCTATCATTTAGAATTACGTAGAACAACGTATATGTTAATAGATTGTCTTTTGTTTTGCAATCAATATGGAAATTTATTGAGATTAGTTCATAGAAAAGGGAGGTTCTGTATTAGTGAAGCTTTTGATTTGTGAGCCCTGCTGTGATCGAATGGTAATACAGCATCGTATTGAACAATAAAAGAAAATAGGATTGGAAGCGGCTTGCCTATATATCTATACTAGTAAGTTAGGAGTATATATTTACCACTAGATCACTCATATTTTGATACCATCTATTTAATATAACCTAGGTTGGTCGGTATTATGTATAGGCTATCTATATACCTAGTTTATCTAATTATATATTGTTACAATAAGGTAAGTTCGTTAGAATCGAAATAGAAGGAAATCTGGTAAAATGCTGAGCAGCCGGCTGCAAAAAGTAATACTCAGATTATTATTTTTTAAGTGTTTGGCAGATCATTGGAACATACTGTAAAACGATATATTTAATTGAAATATTACGTAACTGTCAACGCAACTTATATACGAGAAGAGAAAAGGACTTGTGAATAACTGTGTATCACAATAAAGGATAATAAACATACTGAATATAGCCAATTATCAAGTGTTTGCGAACAATAGCAGTTTCCTGCCCACAGCTTCTTGGAATATACGCAATGATATAGTCAATTCCTAAATGGTACATAAATCATTGCGATTCTGATGTCAATAAGTGAGGGGACTGCGATCCTTGATAGCCATGAACTACAACCGCTATGTACATTATTATTTCAAATTTATTACGTATTAATAACCTATTATCCTTTAAACTTTATAGTTATGAGGTAATTCTATAGAAAATACAAGTGTCAAGTCGTAAACCAATAAAAATACGAATCGTTAGACGTGTGAACTTTGAATTCAGGACTTATGAACAATTGTTTACGTCCTCAAGGAAATATTTAATATTCAACGCTAAAACATCTGTCTTTGTCAAATAATACAATACAGTGTTAAGTTGTAAAATAATCTGTTTTATTATGTTATGACATGAAAAAATATTTTAATATTCATTATTAACTAATCAAAAATTTGTGTGATCCTCGTCTTTGTGTTGTCATTAAAATGTTTGTGAAAGACCCTTTTTTGTTTTCCGTGACGCTTTCAACCCACGCTGAGGGCACGGCGTGGTGATATGTCGGACTCCCATCGACTAAAAACACCCCGAGCCCCTTCTAATATCGAAGCCAGCGTCACAGGATCGCTTGCGCCTGCTCAGAGTGGCTGTTGTAAAACACCCGCGAGACGCGGTTTAAGGTTTAAAGTCCTTACTCTTCCTCCTCCTCCTCCTTTTTTTTCCTAAAAATAATTTTAAAACCGAATAATGAATATTTCGGTATTCAATCGTCTTTTTATAAATAGAAACAAAATTAAAATGTACCCACAAGGTCGTTGACTTAACGAAGTAATACTATTCGTTCGTGACTCCAGTCGCGAGGGAAAATCACGATTATTTAACATCAGATGGTACTAGCTCCGTTTTGTAAATTAACAACCTTATTATTCTCGTTTAAATCACATTTATCATACCACTCTAGAAATGAGGTTTATTTACTATTTAGACGAACTTATGTACGGTTTGTTAACTGTTTTGTTACTAACGTGCTTTATGGCGTAATCTGATGTGAAATAAATATAATTATGAAGTTTCAAGTTTGTCTCTTAAAGCAGTTAAAAACAATTGTTGCAAGATTTTTACAAAATATATCTACGAAGTAATGTTATTGATTTCGGTTTTGAATACGACGAAGTACATTTATTCTGTGCAACGGTTGACTGATAAACAGGGCTACTTAAAAGTTGCCATTAATTACTCAAGTATTGTAACTTACCACCAAGTAACTTATCGGTGAACAAAACAATGAAAGACATGTGTGGGTCGCGCAAGTACTTGTCCTACGCAGGGATCGAACCCAAATATTAACGACATTTGACTCACGAAATAATTTTCCTACACAATGTAAGAAAAACATTTCTGATTTATGTATAACGGTAATACTAGGACGACTTCTAATAATACCTAATATTCCTATAAGATAGTACTCAGTTCAGGATTCCGGAGTCTTATCCGTCTGCAGTGGCTCCAATCCTCTCGAACACTTCAGATTCCTGGAGCTACGAGCGCGGTGTGGTTAGCGCTTGATAAGATTGCATTGTTTCAACTTGTTACACTATTCCAGCTATTGATAAGCCAATTGATTTCATACTAATAACTTTGCAGGATTATTATTTTGTCAGTTTTTTTAAAGGCTTCGTTCTTTTTTAATATTGCACCGGCCATTGATAAGCCAATTGATTTTATACCGCATTCAAGCAATTTCATCATATAACAGAGATGTTTTTTGAAAGATTTTTCTTTATATTGAATTTTGAAATTACAAATGAATCGAGTTTTATAATACTTCACTGTTAACTTTTTTAATAGTTAGGATAACTGAAATGAAATTCTCGGGATATAAAAATGGATTATGTGATTGAATTCTTTTTAATTGTAACTACCTAGAGTATCAAATTATTCAGAAAATATTCAATATTGGATGGAATTGCCTTGTGTGAAGAGTGCATTTATTGCAGTACACATCAGAATTTTATTAATACATCACAAATTCTTCTTAATTTTAACTCCAAATATTTAACCTAGTAATCGAAATCTGACAATTCGATTAAATTTATTCGCTTCAGATCCAATATTAATCTTTGTGCATTACTGATTGATCCTATTCATATCAGTATTGCGATAATCGAGAGATCATGATCGCTATGCTGATTCGACGCAACGATAATTCAAAGCGACTTACATTCTTTAGGTTTGTCATAATCAATCCCGGCCTACAACGTTAAAGGATTTGAATAATCCTATTGTTATTAAGACGTAACATTCAATCTGAATGCTGTCTAGAAGAGACCAAAAGAGAAAGAAAAAATAGATAATTTTAAGCACCTAGCAAATCCAGCTATTTAAAAAATACTATATACAAGACGCACTATATACAAGACTATATATAAGACGTTCCTAAAAGTGACAGAATAATCCTACTTATAGAATAAAATATGATAATTGTGATTACTTGCCTGTGGGCCTAGTGGTTAGTGGACCTGACTGTGACACCAGAGGTCGTGGGTTCGATTCCCACCCAGGACAAAATATATAAAAGAACACAGAGACCATTGTGAACAATAAATGAAATACAAGCAATGAACAAAAAAAAGCCCCCAAAAACGATTTCGACAACAAAACTACAACTGACCAGCAAAATATTTATTGCTCTCAAAACATACCGCATCGATTAGGCCACAAATCAATACCACATCTAGTTGATCTAAATTATTATCTATGAGATTATAATAATACATACACCAGGGTTAAGGTAGGAACCTTGAGCTTGACTCGTGACTGTCACTCTGATTGGACTCGACAACGCATACCACTACTACAAACGCTGCATTTTAATATCAACAATACTTAGAATATAAAAGAAGGATAGCGCTATACAGAAAGATGACTCTATCTTTTTCGCTCATGGCACGTTGCGTTGAATGATTGGTTACATGATGTTTGTGCCCCTGACCTAATCAAAATGTGATTCAGTTGTTTTTTAAGATGTTTTTTTGTTTCGCTGTTTGTTTAATGTTGTATGAATGTAAATGTCAGTGTATAAGTATAGTGGAAGAATCAATTCGGTTTGTAACTTTGATTTTTTTAGACTACTTTTTGTGGAACATCTAGTCTTTGATGTAGGTTCTTTGATAATTTTGTCTGATTTATTAGGTATTGTTAGATAATATTATTCGTTCATTGAAAAAAACGTTCCTTGTTATATAATTAAAAAAGCTGTCCCAGATATTTGTTTCAGTAAAATTTTAAACAGTACTGCTTACATAATCATATTATATAAACCGCGTAGGTTTTAAATTGAAAAGTTAAAACCCATATTAAAAAAGGGAATTTTAAAATATGGGATTTTATATTTCTATCTAAATTATATTATCAAAGTACCGCTCCAATAGTGCCAGGCTGGTAACGAAATTAAGTAACTTGTAAAAATAAAATTTCATTTTTCAACATTTATTACGTTCAGCCGTTATTTTGTCATTCGAGTTAGGTTAGGTTTTGGCGGCATACACAAAATTTCCATTTAGTAAATATGATCAGATAACTCTGTTATCACAGCGCAAGCGTAACTCAATCATGTTTAGTACTATTTTGGACTAAGGCTCTGGATAGACGGACCGCATTTCAACTGCGATTCAACCGCAAGTTGCCGTTCTGATGCAGTTGACATGACTGCAACAGAACTGCAAACCAAACCTTTTTCTAGAGCCTAATCAATACGGAAATTAGTTTCTTGGGATATACGAATTGTTTTGTCTGTATGTAAACCAACGGTGCAGTTCTACTGCAGTCGTGTCAACTGCATCCAAACTGCAATTTGCGTTTGAATTGCAGTTAAAATGCGGTCCGTCTCCTTAGTTAAAGTGGTGTAATATGCAGTAACGACAAAAACATGTTTGGTTTGTACGTCCCGTAATCTGAATTGAGAATATCGAATCCGAAATAAAAGAGAAACGAAAAATGAGATTCATGAGAAATGTTTGCGCAATACAAAGTGTTTTATACATTATGTATAATGTCTGGTCGTTGCCCTTCAATCGACTTGTAAATTAATTCTAATAAATAATGCAATGTTGATTAAACTTAGATTACAGAAGCTAGGTATTTTCTTACTTTAAGTATGTGTGCGATAACTTTCAACGTTGAAAAACAAAAAAAAATATCGTAAATCAAAAACCAAAGCAAAGATTGCTCTTAATAAAACTATTACCATTAACCAGAGATTAAAAATTTAATTTAATTAATTCTTTAGTAAAATAGTATTCAGCACTAATCAAAACTTAAAACTTCAAAAAGAATAAATGTAACAGCAATCTGTTTCATTCAACATAACAAAGCAATACGAATTAAATCAACTTCGTCCGCGGGCCGCTGTTTACATCAGGGATTTCCTCAAGTTGGCAGCCCTGCTCCCACGGCCCCAGACCAGGGATATCAACACACTAAACTCCAGCAAAAAGCATAACGTTGCCTCACTGCGACTAATTACGAATTACTAATTACTCGTCCCGTTCTCCCACTCAAAGACTTCCAAACTTGTGATTCACAAACTTCGTATAAAATATTATTTTCACCTCCTCCGTCCTACATTTGCTCTTGGGATTAAAATACAAAACTTTCTAAGAGCATCTTAAATTTCAAGTTTATTTGATTTCATTAGAATTTTTAGAGTACTCTTAACGCTCGTTCGGCCTTTTATTCGGTAAATTGATTATAAAATACTTCTATTTAATTGTTAAAGGTTTAAAATTAAGCGCTTCTTGACCTTTCCGTTTTGAAATTATAATTTCTTAGACAAACAATGAAAATAATAAATTAGATTAACAGGTAGGTATTACGTAATTGGTACGAAATACAGATGTGAATTACGAAAGTTAAACATTAAAATTATATATTTTATTGCTCTTTTTCTTTGCTCGTTTGGAGGGACTAATCTTTCGTGAGATCACAGGGAATTTTAAGGTAACGGGAGGAGTTTTTACATAAACAATTTGTTGGGAAAATCGGGACGAGTAGGTCCCGAAATGTTAAGTCATGCCACAGGAGACGGTATAATAATTCAGAGTTTTAAACGAGTTTTCGTGGAAAGAACACGTGCAAAGAGCGCTCCCAGCATCTCGGGAAGACGAGAGTGCACTTCAACGGGGAATTTCTCACATTTCTAACCTAAACGGGAGACTCAAGACGGTCTTGAGATTATATCCACACATCTGGCCCTTTTATTAAACGACTTTAAAAAGAAAACACGCCGCGGCTTTCACAAAGCTAGTGGAACATCTTTGTGTATTCAACGGTGCGTAATGTTTGTGATGTGGATATGAAACTATGGCTAATGAGAAAAATGCTAAATGAAAACATTCATGTTATTTAATTACGACTGTGTGTTTAATACATATGATACTTTACTTTTCTGTTTATAACAACAAAATATATAAAACAATTCACGTTTCACGTACATTAATATATCTTTTGTGAAGTGTCATGGCTATATACAAATATTTATTTTGTATTTATTTATTTATATTTTAAATAATCATGTTGCTTAACTTGTGTCAAATAGGTAATAGAACAGAGAAATAAAAATGTTTGATTACATTGTAACTTGTACAAAGTACAATAATTAAAAAATAAATGTTAAAAACAAAATGCTATTCAATGAATTACTACCACAACAATCTAAACAAAAGTATTTCATAAAGTAAAGTTATTCAAATAAATGCAGTGATTTAACAGAGTCCGCTAGTTCTTATGTTAAACCCTCGTTAGTCGCGTGTGGTTAATTTACACAAAAATGTATTCATCGCATTAGCTAAAGAAATAACATTCTTTTGTTGACTGTATCAATGGGAGGTATAAAAATAACTGAGCCGGTGGCGCTGCTACGTATGTTAAGTATGGTTCGCAACTAAATGAAATGGCAACTGCGGTTGTTCTCGGTACTATTGGAATGTAGAATTTAGCAAAAAGTCTAAGCTGTTTCCTAAGTATTATTGTCTTTAGAAATGTCTTTATGACTAGGTCTACTGGCTATTTGTATTTAAGTATCTGGTTTTCCCTTTTTAACGATAATGACATTACAGACACTTGACAGCCACGGTTCACAACATCCCCTAGCAGTAAAGAAGTAAAAAAATCTTGCTCTGGCATTTAAATTAGCCCACAGCAAAGACATATCCTTGCTCTGATTCAAGCCTTACGCCGGAATACTGGGGTATGAGCGCGCGGAGGCAATGGCAAAGATCGCAAAAAAGGCCCAATTGTCATCGCGGAGGAAGCTAGACTACGATAGCCAGGATAGAGTTCCCGAGGGATAGCCGGCATAAAATTCTCGAGGAATAGCTGGGATAGAGTTCTTGAGTGATGGCCAGGATAGAGTTCCTGAGGGATGGCTGGGATAGAGTTCCAAAGGGATCGCTGGGATAGAGTTCCCAAGGGATAGTGGAAAAGAGTTCTCGAGGGATAGAGTTCCACAGGTATAGACAAGATAGAGCACAAATAACAAAAGGAAAATGAATACACTTAGAATCAATTACTAAACAAAAGGTTAACAAACTTTTAACTTAAATACCTGATTAACCGTATAATAATATTATGATTTACATAAGCGTGTTCCGTTTCCAGGATTAATAAAAGTTGTGTGTCAACAAAGCATTAAGTAAATATAATCGAGTAAAGTCTTAAGACTTAATTCACATGCGAGGTTTTTATGCAGGTGGCAATGTACTACGCACGACGTTGTTTGGCGTACGAGTATATTACTTAAGGGGTTTTAGCTATGCATATAGAGTAATATGTGTTCGATATACAAATAAAAGTTTTTTCTTAAAGCATGAGTAGACGAAAGGCCTTTACTTTGCAGTGACACATTGACGGCCGATTAAGAGTGTATTTTTTTTTTGTGTGAAAAACGGTGTTCTGAATTTAAATATCCATATAATGAGAACTCACTTAAATGGTAACGTTACGATTGTTAGATATATTTTTTATGTTTGGTAAAAGCTTCTTGAAGAAAATGTTAAGAGCTGGTTTCGTATATGGATAGTTGGATGTGATTTAGGCGTTTTGTTTTGACGTCATGTATTTTACGGTAGGAGGAAACCCTCATATTGTACCATCAAGGATTTGGTTTCGACTCCGCTTTAAATTGAGCCATTGTAATGCGTATAATTCATGGTAATTTCATAGTTTAATGTCTCTAGGCACCACAAACAATTTATTGTCCTTGCACCTACACCACGCACGTTATCTCTCCTACGTTTACCCGCGGGCATAGACAAAAATCTTTATAGTTATAAATTAAGTCGTTTGACTATAAACTCGTAACGACAATTAATTATATTACTATCAAATAAATAACCGAGGGTAATCTAAAATAGTCATAATTGCATTTTGTGTACATAACAGAATTAAGTTTTATGAGCAGATAAAATCTCGTTGAGAGCCCACGATCACGTATAGGGCCATTCTGAAGGCTGTAGTTGGTACTTTGTAATCTCCGTTAATCTTTATATTGATTGATCGTACCTTATGTGAAAATGTTTTTTTTTGCTCTATATTTTGATACATGATTCCGCATACATCATAGATAAAAAACAACTGAATAAATTTCCAAAAAATTAAAAGACATTTTACTTTTTTTGAAATATACATTTATTTATTGGTACTCGTGCAATAGTAATTTAATAAATTCGAAATAGAAGTGGAATGAATATTTGATTAACAAATGTCTTAAATAACTATTCTGCGAGAGTAAGTTTATTCATTATTATGCCTGTCATTTGTGAGCTTTTAGCGTGTTATTCAAAGGTCAGTCCAGACGTCATGATGTCATGTGTCATGACTTTAAAAGAGGCCTTGACAGTTAAATCTGTTTGATGTTTGAGACAGAATTTGTACTCGTCAAACTATGTAGAGAATGCTGAGACAATGATAATAAAATGTACTAATTTTGTTTTATACCAATAAACCAACATTTTTAGTGAAATTATTTCAGTGTTAAGAATATTGGAATAATTTGTTTATTAAAAAGATTTGACTAAATCCGAGCCACTAGACCGCCAAATAAAGATTTTCCTTTTTTTACAAACGATACGGAAAGAAATACCAGTATTTAAGAGCTTACGAAAGCAAGCTCTAAACATGAACGAGTAAATATTGATTTTGAGCCTAAAAATCAGACTACAGTAAAAAGCTTTTGTTTAAAACCGAAATTAACTAAATAATCATGACCCTATACTAACGATTTTACAGAGGTTGTAGTAAAACCAAATGAGCTACACAGTTTCAAACATTCCTCGAATTCTTACAATCACTTCTAATATCGATGCATCGTTAGCGGTTACAAATTGGCATTAGTCTAAGTGCAATAATTGGCTGGAATGCTTCGGTGTCACTGTTGTTCACATTCCTGCCTGTGGTACAATATGTTAGGTATCACGACGTGACGTGACGTTAAGCTGTGTTATACTGACGGTCGGGAAACGTGACAATTGGTTGTTTGTTGCCTAGTCTTAATCATGTATTTGTATAATTATTTTTTGTCTAACATATTTCGATCACAGTTATGATTTTTTTATTTTTTTTTCTTCAGTAATTAATTTCTGATTTTTATTGTTTTGTTTGAAATATCGATGCATCGTTAGCGGTTACAAATTGGCATTAGTCTAAGTGCAATTAGTGGCTGGAATGCTTCGGTGTCACTGTTGTTCACATTCCTGCCAGTGGTACAATATGTTAGGTATCACGACGTGACGTGACGTTAAGCTGTGTTATACTGCCGCTTGTAACGTGACAATTGATTGTTTGTTGCCTAAACTTGTATAATTATTTTTTGTCTAATATATTTAGATTTCGAATGTATTTTTTTCAACTGTAATTAATTTCTAAATTTTATTTTTATTGTTACTTTTGTTTACGTTTTATATTGCAGTTTTTTGTTAATTGAAAATCATCATCTCATACATACTCATCTAAGATTACAGAGCTAGTAAATTATAATATTGGATATTACGATTGCAATAAACGTTTCATGATTGCTAATTCCTACATAATCTGTAGTATTTTATCACCTAGAGGTATTTGATCAGAATAAACAATAATTATAGTTTATAACTATTTACTTTAACATCATTAGTAGTTTTACGACAGTAATTATTACTCTTCAAGTATGTCCCATATTTCGAGATGAAAAATAATAATATCAATCTTTTCTCTTCCTCTCTCTGTATTTCATCAAAATCCAAACAAAATTTACAACACGACACAAGCCATAAAATAACACGTGTACAAACCACCATCAATAATCGAGAAACTCCATTAAATTCGTCTCAATTACAACAGAGAGCCTACCAGTACATCTAAATGTAATATTATCGTAAATGTGGAAGCGTGATAGCGCACTACACGGCAAATAGCGGCGTCTCTCTTCCACATTTGCGATAATATTACTTCAAAACTCGGCAGTAGCTCGGCAGTAGACCCCCAACTCACCCAATACGTTATCCGTGAGATTTTATCATTTTAAATCTATAGTATACACGCACCTTTACAAAGGCATCGGAGAGTAAAATATCGGAATCGTGTGATTCTAAAGATAAAAATTGAGGATGATTTCGGAAATTAATACTGGCACTCTATTGTTTACGTAACTGTCGAGCTTAAAAGTATTTATTTTTGAATCATTACTGCACCTACTTCTAGGTACTTACCTAATATGACTCTACAAGTTTCAATCTTGGTTTGACTAAAGAATAGCTCACCAGCCAATTAGGTACCACAGTACACGAGGTATCGCGGGTAGCACAGCCCCGCGTAACACAAGAATTTGAGCGATCCACAAA
This sequence comes from Chrysodeixis includens, assembly GCA_941860345.1. Lineage (NCBI taxonomy): Eukaryota > Metazoa > Arthropoda > Insecta > Lepidoptera > Noctuidae > Chrysodeixis > Chrysodeixis includens. The sequence continues at coordinate 9,303,623 of OW796099.1, read as the reverse complement.
TGCTGATTCCGAGTCTGGGTGTCATTGTGCATGTGAACTGAATGTCTGTGAAAGCCCCCACGATACGAGCCTTAAATTCCTTAGTACTGGAGTAGTTAAAAATAATCTAGGTATAAAAAGAAACAAAAATACAACAATAATCTACGGCACCGTTAACAATTAAATAGCGAGAGTGATTTTCCTAATATTTTTTTTTCTAGAGAATCACCCAACTAAAACACAACAGTGTACAAGTGAACGTATTACCTATTAGGCACCTCGTGTTAATTGCCATGTCAAATACAACAGCATAAATCGCGATGGAGGGTTAACGATGTCGTGATTGTGAAAAAAGGCCCCGCGCATATTGTGGACGGTAAATAGGATGTTGATGGTAGCGATATCGGTAAATAACGTTTGCTTGACGTTATTGCATTCGATTAGTGCATGTGGAAAAAGTTAATGAGATTTCATGAGTGCTGTGTCTTTGATTGAGTATTTTGTTTGGCGATTTTGAGGTAGTCGATTTTTTTGAGAGGAAATAAAGAGGCTTTGGTACTAATTGTATTTTTTATTTACTAAGACTTGAAAAACAATATGTAATTGCTGTCAAACAACGGTTACACCAACTACAACTGCGTGACGAGTCGCGGGTTTAATCCCCGCGTTGGTCAAATTTTTGTGTAATTAACTAATGCTTGTTCTGAGTATGGATGTTGCTGTGATTGTAAAATGTATGATTGTAAACCTGCCGCGACACAAGAACAAAAATCATTTCTGCGGGAGTCGTTCACTTAAAAAACTAAACAAAAAACAACTATGTATTGTCCATGTAATATGATGACGTAGGCGTTCTAAAATAAGAGACCGTTCAAATCTAAACATTCAAAAAGATTTAATACACATATCGTACTTTATAAAGCTAGCTTTAATTAATTCTATATCGAATTTGTTCTAATATGTAATCTGATAACGATCTAACTCCAGCAGTATACCGTCCATCAAAGACCGTTGATACAACGATACGACATGTGATATGGAGCAAGACTTAACCCATTTATCAGGAGCAGACAACAGCCTCGTATACAATGTGAGTGCGTACGGCTTATGCCAGTAATTAATGATAGAACGAAGGACGCAAGTCGTTGGCATTGGCCGGCCAGCTGTGAGCACTGCCCAGATAATGAGCTAGCCTGATTTCGGCAGATAAAATAACAAAATAACATCTATCACAACTGGATAAACTCCATTTTCCAATACCAGTTAATCCCTTTTGCAATCGATTTACAATAATCTAAACTAATTCGGAAGTAGGTATAAAGTAGACTAACCTAAAACATGCAAAATATTTGCAAGTAAACACGTGGACTGGAAATTGCTGGTCACAGAACGATAAATCGCAACGATTAATTACCCTGCGCAGAGCAAACACAGAAAGTTATCTTAGCGATCAGTGTCAAATATTGCCAACAAGCTATAATTTAGGCATAAGCATGCTAGTTACTTTGTTTGAGACAAGCGACACGCCTAAATTAATAATTTAAAAGTTAATCCAATGATTATTTGAACAGATTTAAGCCGCTTGCTTAACGTCACTTAAATCGTTTTGCAGTATCAATAGTTGCAATCTAATGGAACAGAAAATAGTTCCATATGAGTAGGGTATAAATTGTGTTTCTGTTGGAAAATATGACTATTTTATTTTTGCTTTTGATTTTGATCTAACCCTAGTGCATGCATAAAAAAACTACATGCAACAATTCCCTCCAGCTTAGCCGCCATGCTTATTACTTGCTATAAAAAGTCAGTGAAGTATATGACTATAATTACAAAATTGAAAAAGAAAAGTAGCTCATAACCACAGAGCAATGAAAAACCAGAAGTGGCAAGCCTTGCAATTGATCACTAATAACACGTTCGTTTGGCACGCGAGTCGAGCACGCAACTAGACGGACGTATTAAAATCATAACTCAAATGTGCAATAAGTCACCGGTCGTCGGTCACTACCCTCGTAATCCGAGTGACTTTAATAAGCGCGTTAATTTATTCGTGTAAGCTCGGTTACCATGTGCGCCATTTTCAATCCATCATCGTGAAATTCGCTGACCGTTGACCGTTCCATAATATCCATCATTAAAACATTTTGCAGGCTGCTTCACTAGTTCAGCCACGGGTAATGGTAGTTTAGATTCTCGGAAATTCGGATTCGACATCAATTTTACGCATGCCTTTTAGGGTTGCGTAGGTAAACAGTATGAAACCATTTTATGTTCTTAATGATCATAACACATTCAAATATTAGTTATTTGAGAATTTATTGCATAGAAATAAAATGATATAAACTCAGTTTTATGTTCAATATTATTGCGATGAGTTGGAATTTCGAGTTTTATAAATTGCTTTTGAAATGAATGTTAGTGCACACATGTAATACCGAAGGCTCCAGTATATTGCTTCGGTGAGTAAACAAAGATTGATTGTCAACCTTTATACCAGTCATAACTTGCAATCTACCAATCTATCGGCAGCGATATCGTGAAATGGATCGCCGAATGAAAAAGCTGACTCGAATTGCATAGAAATATATAGCGTAGGATCACTCTGTCAGGGATATGAATATTTGTATGGTAATACTTACTATAAAGTATGTGTGAGCCCTCGTTTTTTTAAGTAAATATATTACAAGAAATTCGTATTACAAACCACCTGCAAATTTCACATGACACTGTTAATGAACGCGTGGGAACATTTTTATTGCTCAAAATCGTTTCTTTACATCATCCCCTATTCGTGAGACCAAATAATTAATTAGAACAATTCGCCGCTTTAAAATCCTTTTTGTTTCAAAAGAGGAACGCTGAATTAACTGATTATCATCCAAACGCTGGTGAAAATTAATTTATTATGTGAAGCCGCAAAGTAAGGATACCGGATTAAAAATTAATTACAGTTCCAAACTAAGCTTTTGGGGACTTGGCGAACGAAAAAGTTTATCGCTTTTTCACAAGCGACGAATCCGACCGAAGATTAAGTTAGATTTGTTAAAAAAAATATCCGACTGTTTATGAATACAGAGGATAATTCTGTTATAATTCGTCTGCCGGCAAAAAGTACTTTCAAAGTTTAATAAAATTGTATTTTGGGAGCGCAGTTTCGCAAAATAAGCGCTCTGTTTTTTATTGTTTTAGAAACCCTTTGTGACTTAAAAAAGGCTGAACGAGTGACAATATTCAAATGACCGGCGCACCCTATGCAGTTTGTACCGCTGCCAACCAGCTGACTGACTATTTTCGAACGAACATAAATATACCCGTGACATGAAGAATAAAAGGGTCCACTTTTGTAATGAAACGGTTCTAAAACTAAAGTGTATTTTGGAAGTACGTTTCAAATGTTGAATACTTTGCATACAATTAAAAAAAACAAGAACGTTTTTATTTTTAAGATACCATTTAATAGCACTTAAGGTGTTCATATATCTGTCAGAAGTACCTTGATACAAGTAAACAAGGAAAAAATGTCTGAAATGTATCACTTAAGACAATAACCTAAAAACACAAAATTGTAACATTGACATGATGTAACAGAATATTGTATAACGTACACGTGTAACAAAAACCGACAATCAACGACGAACATGATATCCGCCCTTGAAAATTCTTCACAAGTAACTGAAAGTCTTGAAGATATATTACCGCGGTACTTTCCAAACCAAGCATTTACTTCAAACTCTTAAAACCAGACCAATGGTGGTGAAGGAGCGAGACAGGTATATGTACTGTAGAGCGCTGTCCCGCTTACACAGTGAAAACAGTCTTTAATTTTTGGAGTTTTAGGTCTCATGGTAGAAGTACAGGTTTTCGTAGTAATTCCCTTGCGTGCTCGTGTTCATAACAGGACAGTAGGGTATGCTATTAATTATAACCGTCCCACTAATACAATACCTTAGTAAATTTGAAAGGAACTAGGGACTTTACCACAGTACGATTTTATTTACAGTATGACATCTTTAAATAAATAGGCGCAACTCTATTGGATCGCGGCATGCGCTCACCATCCAACAGTCGCGAGGGTGTCGCAGTGACGAATAGACCGTGTGTTGTGGATGTTATTGAAATTATGTATGTGGGCAGCCCTATACTGTTACGTACCAGGTGGCTACGTTCACAATGGGCTGGAGCTGGAGCCAAGGTGTGGAGAATGGAGCCCACCACTAAGTACTGGGTGGCCACGATCATGTCATGATCCGATAGCATAGGCAAAACTCACTATCCGCGCGTGCATGTAAGGACTTCATACTGTATAATTACTATACTGTGGCTGTAAGCATTTGTTTTTTAGATCAGCCGAGTTCCACTGTATTTATTAATACTGTGCTTTTAGTTCACGAATTAAATGGCAATAGTTTGATCATGTCACGAAGTTTGCCCACAACTTTATTGATGGAGATCTAAGTTCTGTTTGTATCCGTTAGTTACGGCGCGCGATAGATATACATTATGTAGATATATGCCTCCAACTTGTTTTCTGTTTCCCCTAAAGGATTGTATGTTATGGGCATATGTAAATAGTTGTAATGGTGTAGAAAGCCGGATTATTCGTTCCATGTAATGTATGGGGTTTCTAGAAATTTCTTTAGAGAGGAGCAGGATTGTAAATCTCTTTTTTTATTGGGATTCTAGATTTTTTTTAATTGTTATTATATTTTAACTGGTTTACAATAATACCTTTTTTTTTAGTATTTCCCACTTACGATGTTTTTCCCTTGCTCCACTACTAAGTAAGAGCCGTACGAAAGCAAACATTGATCAAGACGATATTTTGCTTGTGAATTACACTTTTTACAAACAACCTGCATGCATATGAATAATGTAGGTACACCAGAATGACATTTTTTTGTATGACTGTCTCTCCGTCTGTCTGTTTATTCTTGCTAATCTCTGAAATGGCTGGACCAATTTTGACAGGACTTTTTTGTCAGGTACTAGATAGCTGAAGTAATAAGGAGTAACTTATGCTACTTTTTCTTTAGAAAAAAATATTCTTTCAAAAGCATAAGCGAATTAACTGTTTTGTTAAATTCTATGCATGAGAAGTCGCGGGCACAGCTAGTGTAACATAAGTTAGATGTATTTTTCCATCTCTTAAATATGAATGTCCGTGAGGTAGTCACGTTTTTCTATAGTAATAATATAGTAGTTTTGGATCGACGTTGAATTTAGATTGACAACTAAATATAAAACACGCAGTTGTCATGTATCGAGTAACTTTTGTTTTATTTTGAACGAAATATTGAAAATATATTTTTTTTGGTGCGCTTTATGTAAGAAGAGAATTTTAGAAACATTTGGAATTATTACAAAATTGTAGGTTGTTGGTTATAAGGTCAGCTAACTCCTTACCCAATTTTATCAAAATTGATTGAGCCGTTTAAGCGTGAAATTGTAACAACCATCCATACTTTAACATTATAATATCATTAGAATATTTTAACTAAAAACACTTCTAACTACGTCCAATATTAGAAAAACACGTACATCAAAACTACGAAGGTTACCTTTTTTTTTTGTAGGTAGGTTAACTATTAAACAAATTCTTAAACTTATTACAACGAGCTTCTTAGCTATATACCTCAGAGTGACCGTGGTTCCGGGCGGTCAGTAACAATAGCAGGAGTAGTAGAAACCAGAGTTCCGTCCTACGGAACTACGGAACTGGAGATCCCCTGTGTCCAGTACGGATATGAAACCCAGTCTCCGGCGACAAATGTTAGGAAGATTATGTGTTGGCAGAAGTAATGTGTTTAGTTTTGATAGTTATAAATCGATCGAGAGTTGGAGCGTCTTCATAAGCAGGTACCCAGTTAAACATTTATTCACCGTGATCTCAAACTATTTCTCAATTTTTGTGTCCATTTTGCCACAATTAAAAAAAAATCTTACTACTTTCAAAATTAAATATAGTAAAAAGATCATGCGACCAAAATCACATTGAGTGGGTTTCCTATACAGTTAGAGCGTATTAGCGTATTTATATTATCCGATATCGGTATCGATCGACGATACGATATCTGTATGTTGAGTATTGAGTATAACATGTTGCATAATCCAATATCATAATCAGACCTACCTAAGTCTTTCATTCGTTTTCGTCCCTCTAATATCGAATCGTCGTCCAACACCGACATTGGGTCGGATAATGTAAAAAGGCACTATGTAGAATTTAAAATTCAAAATTAATTTATTGTGCATTCCAAGGAAAATTATTTAAGTTTCTTTAATTTTATACACTATTTCTAAGTCGTAAAGTTTAATTTAGTTTGTAATATTACCTATGCTTAAATTTAAATTTAAATATAATTTCAAAAATATTATTGAAAATAAATACAAAATTAATTATAATAGAATTAATAAATAAAATATCAAAATTATTCGAAAACCAAACTTAATGTCTGAAAAATAAAGTTCAATACAAAAAAGTCTACATGAAATAATGATGTTCGATGTTTTTAAATTAAGATCGGAATTCTGTCCTTCTCTTATTTATGCTACCATCTCTTTCATTTTGAGCGTGACGTCACTGGCATGTCATTTGTTTTGATATATTATGTACCAGTATAAAATATGATGCAATCTGGTTAACAGATTTTTTTCACCGTTCTCTTTCTAAATTTCACTCTATCTCTTTCATTTTGGGCATGACGTCACTGACGTGTCTTTTGTTTATACCTACAGAATGTTGCAATTTCGATGTTTTTTCAATGCCTATAGTACTTATAGTAGGTCTAGTACCGTTCTCTTTCTATTTATCAATCTGTCTCTTTCATTTTGGGCATGACGTCACTGGCCTGTCTTTTGTTTATACAGAATGTACCAGTGTAAAATAATTATGTTGCAATTTTGAATACCTTCAATTTTTTTTTTTAATGCCAGCAATAGATCTAGTACCGTTCTCTTTCCATTTATCAATCTATCTCTTTCATTTTGGGTATGACGTCACAAGCGTGTCTTTTGTTTATACAGAATGTTCTGCTAATAAAGTATGTAGTAATTTCGATCACTGCTTTTTTTTTCAGAAATTGTTGCACCTTACTCTTTCTAGAGATTACTCTATCTCTTTCATTTCGGGTATGACGTCACTGGCGTCTCTTTTGTTTAGAATTCTTAAATATAGGATTTAATAGAGTTGATACTCCATGTCGAATACCAAAAGTGAAAATTAGGAAAGACCAAAAGTGAATTCTAATACATATTTTTATGTCTTCTTTTTAAACGACATCTTGATATAAAAACGCACGTAAAAGGTAGATGAGTTTTAAATGAAGTTATAAATAGATTGTAACTAATGATTTTTAAACCAACTTATTTTCGGGGGTGGTTTACCCTTCTAAATCTGTCAGTAACAAATCAATTTAAACATAAATTGAATCAAAGGGGGTTGATCCTTCTTCATACTATATACCTTTATTTTGATTGGATGCGGAAAATGTTGGAACTATACTCCATTTGTTTAGGTAATTAACTAAATATAACAATTTTGGTATGTCTTTTAAACAAAATGTGATCTTTAAAAATGTAAAATACGTTTTACAACTTGAAATACATTCAGATTTTCTAAAACTATAGTTAATTGATTTATAAGCAGTAATATCCAAATTAAAAATTATTTTTTTGGTTAAAAAGTAACGCCAAGATTGTTTACATTTAGTTAACTACCTAAACAAATGGAGTATAAATGTATTTTTTCTTTATATTATAATTTAGGTACAAAGATAAAGATAAAGATAAAGATAAAGATAAAGATAAATTTATTTGTTAAAAACATATGTTATATAAGGTGGTACAATATTATTTACAGTTTCAATATGTTTTACAATATCAGGCGTACAAATATACATTTATTAAACTTAAAATCTACATTCGGATACTTAATCTAAACAAATAGCAATAGAGTTACAATTTTAATTTTAAATATTATCGTTTAAGAAATCGTCTACCTTATAGTAAGCTCTTTTACATAAAAGTTCTTTAAGTTTATTTTTAAATAGGTTAATATTTAATATTTTGTATGCATCTGGTACTTTATTATACACTTTAGGAGCCATACAAAATAAACTTCTCCACATGAGGGTAGTTTTGGCGCTGTGCAAACAAAGTCTATTATTATTACGTCTGTTACGCTGAGATACACTTGACTGGAGAGGAAACAATTGCGGATTCTTTTTGACAAAAAGACAAATTTCTAAAATATATAAAGATGGTAATGTTAGGATATTATGTTTTATGAAGAGCGGTTTGCAGCTATCTGTAACTTGTAGACCAAACATACCACGAATACATCTCTTTTGTATCTTAAAAGCAAACTCTTTGTCTACTGAGTTCCCCCAGAAAATAATTCCATATCGTAGTACAGACGCAACCAAACCGTGGTAGGCAATTATTAGGGTATCTGTATTTACTGTTGGTGCGAGTTTGTACAGTGCGTAGGATGATTGACTTATTTTTTTGCAAATGTTCTCAATGTGTGCTTTCCAATTGAGTTTTTTATCTATTATTAACCCGAGAAATCTCGTATTATCCACTTCTTGTATTAACTGATTGTTATAACTTATATTCATATGTGAAGTTTCTTTGCGTTGACTAAAATGTATTACGTTAGTTTTAGATAAATTTATTTTTAAATTATTATTTATTAACCAGAGTATTACAGACGAGATGGATGAATTTATATCATTTTGATATGAGTTCGGATTATCTTTTGCAATTACTATTGAACAATCGTCAGCAAAAAGGGACATTGGTTGTGAAACTGAATTAGGTAGATCATTAATGTATAATATAAATAATAGTGGTCCCAAAACGCTACCTTGGGGAACTCCAAATATAACACTACATTCGCGAGACAGATAAACTCTTTGTTTTTTTGTATCAGTATCTAATTTAGTGATTGCAGTAACTTGTTTTCTATTAGATAGGTAAGAATTGATGAGTTTTAAGATGTTTCCTCTTAGACCGTAGCGTTCCAATTTGCCTATTAATATTTTATGATCAACATAATCAAAAGCCTGGGTCATATCACAAAGAACTGAGCTTACAGGCGCACATTTATCGACTTTTAACATTATATTTCTTAAAAAATCATAGATTGCTAGATTTATGCTCATATTTTGTCTAAAACCTCTCTGTTCGTTGCATAGTATTTTATTTTTTTCTAAATATTGATATATTTGGTTATATATGTATTTTTCAAATATTTTTGATATGATAGATATTAGTGCTATGGGTCTATAATTTTTCATTAATTCTTTGGCATCTTTTTTATGAAGTGGTTTTATTATCGAAATTTTTAACATGTCAGGGAAAATACCATTACTTATACATAAGTTTAAAATATAACTTAGATGTTTGCATATTAGAATAGATACAGATTTAATTATTTTGGTGTCAATTTCGTCTAACCCAACACTGTTTGTATTTTTTAAACCTTTTATTATATTTAGAATATCAATGGGTAAGCTTGGAGCCATAAACATCGAATTTGTTTTGTGTGTGATGTTTATTGAATTTTTATTATTTATATTTTGTATAGGTACAACTTTGTCAACGAAATATTTATTAAATTCATTAGCTATAAGTAAAGGGTTACTGATTATTTCATTGTTAATTTTAAGTTGTTCTACGGTATCGTTTGGTGTATTAAATTTTGATTTATTTATTATTTGCCATGTGCTTTTACATTTGTTAGTTGAAGTTTTAATTTTGAAGCAATTTTGAGCTCGTTTTGTTAAAGTTATTATCTTTTTATATAGTTTAGCATATTCAATGTATTTGTGACGGTTTACAAGAGAACGATTACGTCTATATATCCATAAAAGTAATCTCTTTTTTCTACTACAAATTTTGATACCCTTTGATATCCAGTTAGGTTTTTTATCGACTCTAACAGTAACATATCTCAAAGGAAAGCATAGGTTATAGAAGAGTTTAAATTGTTGCATAAATAAATTGTAAGCCACGTTAGCATCACAGGTTTCATATATATCAGAGAATGATAGACTTTTTAAGCAATCCTTAAATTTGTTTATGTTGTCTTTTGTATACTCTCGCTGCTTTTTACGCCAATATTTTATAGTGCATTTATTTTTTACTGGGAAATGTATTAATTGAGCAGTATGATCCGATAAAGCAAATTCTATTATTTCAGTTTTACACTTTTTTTGAAAATTATGTGCTATGTTATCTATACATGTTAGACTACGAAGACGTGTTGGTTGTTCTAAAGCTAATTTTAAATTAAAACGTAACATTAAACACTTAAAATCTAGAGTTATATTATTATTTTTAATTATGTCGATGTTAAAATCACCTGCTATTATAATGTTATTAAATCGATTGTTGGTACAAATCTTTTTCAGCAATTGTTCCATCTTACAGAAAAATATGTTTAAACAATCAGCTTTAGGTGGTCTATAGATACATATAATAACTATTTTATATTTGAGCAATTCTATTACACAGCATTCAAAAATACCTACCTGTGACAGCTGTGAAACCTCTGGTAGTTCTTTACACAAATGATCACTCTTTAGTAAAATACATGCTCCACCTCTTTTAGTATTTGGTCTACTATAACAAGCTGCTAGATAATAATTAGATATGTCAAGTTGACATTCATAGCCTGACATCATAAAATGTTCCGTTATGCACAGTATGTCAACAGGTTTGTTATTTTCTGATAATTCAGTAAGAGAGACAGTAAGGGCGTCAGATTTAGACAATAGGCCAGCAATGTTTTGATGGAGTACTAGTAGCTGTTTATTAACGAAAAAATTTATCATGTATATTATTATTAACATAACATTCGTCGTCTACTTTTGTGTTAACGTGATTGTAACATTCATATTTCTCTGCACTACATTGTAGTAGTTCTTTTATACAGTATTTCAAATCATCAAAGATAGTTTTCATTCCAAAGTTGTTAACAGTACCTTTAAATTTAGAAAACATTGTGAAATCATATTTAAGGTTTAAGTTTGAATCTAAAAAAGTTGCATAATTATGGGTAAGTGAATCGAGATGTAACAAATTACAAAAACTTTCTATTCTCCAGTTAAACATTCCATTGAAATCTGTTATTTTGTAGGTAGGTACACAAACTATTACATTAGTATGTTGAATTGGTAATAATGTTTCACGTAAATGGAGAATTAAATTAACATAGTTATTTGTTTTCTGGAAGTCTTCTGGACCAATCATGATAATGCAATAATCTTCTAATGTATAGTTTGTTAATTTTATATGCAGATTACTAATAAGTTGTTGTAACCCACAATTAGTCGATAGATAATGACAAACTTCATAGTTGGGAAATGTGTCTTCTGCCAATGACAATATCTTATTTGTTTTGTTGTTGCTCAAGATACACATTTTAGGTTTATTCTTTCGTTGAGGTCGGTGCTCGTGCTTCTGAGTTATTGTTTGTGTAAGTGTCGTATCATGTTGAATATGGTTTTCCGGGCTTGCTGTAGGATCAATAATACTAATACTTTTGCTCTGCTGGATAGAGGAGTTTTGACGAGTCTCTGTAATAGGTGTAGTGTGGTTATTTGACTTCTTAGATTTAGTTTTAGGTGTCTTTATAGGTGTGCTGTTTTGAATAGTAAGCTTTTGGGTAGCTTTTGTTATTAAATCTTGTTTTTTAGTCATGTCCTTAATTGTATTTTTCAGAGATGTGTTCTGTTTGACTGGACTATTAGTTATTTTCCTAAGTACTTCATTTTTCTTCAATAAATCCTCCTTAGTTGTACGTAATTGGTTATTCTCTGCTGACAATAATCCTATTTCGTGGCGTGCACTTTGTAGTTGAGATTCTAAATCCAGTAGTTTAGTTTTTAATAAATTAAGTTGTTCGTTTTCGTCTTGCGATAATTCTGGCATACTGTTGACGGTAGACTCAAGTGTTTCAGAGATTATATCGCTGTCATTAACCGCTGTTTCTGAGCAAGCTCTGTTGCGGTTGCGTCGGAAAGTAATATTTTCTAAGAAATTCATATTGACGTTTTATTTAACTATAAATGCCACACTAAATTATATTTTTTTTGAGATAATGTTTGGATTTTGTACAAACATTCACAAAAAGAGCTCACAGTAGACTGAGTTTTGAACTTGATACTCTTCATTCACAGAGTGCGTATGTTCTCAACGAGCTATCTGAACATTAACGTTGGTGGTGAAATAGTACTTGTTATGGTTGACGATTTATTTTTCGAACGTTAGGACGCGGTAATTTGAAATTTTAGAAAACCGAATAACTGTTGTTTACTTTTATAACACTTTTGTTATTTCAATTATATATCACTTTGCGCACTGTTAACACTATTAATTGTTTCAAAACACTATTGTGGGTCCTGGTAGATCGCTTATTTGTAGTTATTTGTTTAATTTTTATGTTTGTTATTTATTTTGCACTGAGTCAGTTTGCTTTTTGAATTATTTGAAATATTTTGGTTTTTATGGAAAATTGTTTGCTGTCCACAATCACACTAGTTTATTGGTTGTACATTTACACTTTAACACAATTATTTTAGCGAAATTGATGCAGTAACTATTTTTTTAATATTTTTATACACGGAGTAGAAACGAACGGTGACGGTGGCGCCACTTAACTCTACCTACTTTATTACGCTTTCATTAAAAGTTTTTTTTATATATTTACCACAAAAACATGAAAAATGAAGCCAGTGCTCTTTAGCATTAATACTAACATTAAATTGCAATTATCACAAATTTATCATCGAAAATATATTTTTTATAATAAGTAAACCCGGGAGGTTTGGAAAGAGAAAGTGGAGGTCTTTGCCCAGCAGTGGGATCCTATTTAGGCTACATAAAAAAAAAATTGCCGTATGGTAGTTACAAAATCATAGGTTTATTATAAAAAAACATTGTTTATACTTTATTATAATTATAGTAATGTCTGATCGATTTCTCTTTAATATTCAACGTAAAAGCGACCACAGAGTGCTTACTGATGGATCTGGCTTTTAGCGATACTCGTGCATTTCTTGGCTGCGAGGCTTCGGCGAGCGCGGCTTTCAAACCCCCTTTGTTTAGTGATGCCGGTGTACTCTTAGCTAGTACTGGTATGCAATCAATGTGTACTTAGGGTGTTTTATATGTGCCTTTTGTTGTTTGTAGGGTTAGAAACTATAAATGGAGGTAGAAAATATAATACCTACTTCAATGTGCGACGATGAAAATTTATCGATTTTGCTTAAAAGTCAATTCGTATTAGCAACATTTTTACTCGACTGCGTCGAAAGAAAAGTAATGTTTAACGAGGTAATTCTTAAAAAAAAATCTAATTTTCTTGTCACGACATCATCGGTCCACCAAACCACAATATGTTTTACATTAAAATTTAAAAGAGCATTAATTCCAGAGACAAAATAGGAAATGTTTCAAAACTTTATCTTGAGCTTAATACAAAACAAGTTTAAGTTACTAATTAAATTATAACAAAGAAATCACACGTCGGTAGCAAGCTCGGATAACGAAACATGCAAACACTGTTCAAACTCATTCAAAATGCGATACACGTAATAAGATGACGTCACATCCCACTTTCCGTGATTGTTACAAGTATAAAATAAACACCGGCTAATTCTACCAAGAATGTGCCTAAAGACGAATGCTTGAACATTTAATGAACGAACTCAAAGAACAATGTACGTTGATTTGCGAGTCAAAGTTGTTAAGAGTGAAAATGGCCTGAGGGTTACTTCATATAGATTTAGGTTAAGACGTGTTTATACGATACAGAAAGATGGGAGATCGTTTTATGTATTCTTAGGAGTTTATAAATTTATTCTTACAATAATAATAAAATTCCACGACTTTTACACAACGTCATCTAGAGTTAAACTAAGCAGAGCTTGTATTATGAGTAGGTACTAGACAACTGATAATCATCGTCGTGTTTATCACACAGAAATCAGTTTGTTCTGGGTGGGAATCGATCCCACAACTTCTGGTATTCAGGGACACTAACCACTAGACTAACAGGTCAGTCAACGTGCCTTGACTTATGTTTTGACTTAGTATTTATTTAAGTACTTGGTGTAACGCATTTTTCCTTCGATACCATGCCATAAAGTAAATTATATTGGAAGATGTCAAAAAGTGTGTTTGCGACTTTGCTGTAAAATAAAGTAAGGCAAGAGAATCAATGCTGATCACTTTTATACAAGAGAAAAGGTTTTATTTTGCTTTGAGACAGGTTAAACAGAACAATGTTATTTATTTTCCTGTTAATCTTATTTATAACATTCATGACTGTTGTGCGAATTAAGTAGAACTTTTTAGCTCAAATGTAAAGTAAACATATTACATAACTTTCAAAAGGTACAATAAAGTAATTCATACCAATTCACACCTTCCCACTAGTTTCGAGAATTCCATATTGCGTGAACACTTCACTTATACTTTATAAATTTCAAACCGTGATATAGCAATTTCGCCCATATTCACTCAACCTTCCAGACGCGGGTTTAATAACGATACTTGCTAAAATTAATGCGGATTTTCCCCTTAATAAGTAAATTTCATTTTCACTTTTACATATTTTATCCGATTCCTTTTAATTTGTATTAAATTGCAGTGGTTTATTAGATGACGCTTATAAAAGTGGTATTCATTAATTATGTATATTTTTAGATCGCTTGAGTGTAAAGTGTATTTAATAAATTGATTCTCTTAGGAATCTTTCAGCTTGCTTACTGCTAGTGGAAAAGCGTTTGTAATACATTTTCTTTCTTTATTTACTTCGACCTTGGTTTTTGACGAAAATTAAAGGGCCTAGAAATTACACTAACCATGACTATTTACTCATAGTCAATAGAAGTTGGTGCTTGCAATACAGAGTGAGCAGACAATATTAACTATTGTTGTTGTTTATCCAATATTTATACAACAACTCCATTAATAATCATAATGAGCGAAATAGACAACGCAATTTAAAACAATGTAAACATTCTATGTATGTACTGGCCTAGAGAGTACAAACGGTATTTTAACCGATACACAATTTGAAGTACAGAAACTTGGGCAATCGGAACATGAACCGTAAACCCCGTCTTAGGAAACAGTTTCCGAACATTATACAGATCAAACATGGCAAACAGTTATCGCCCCCTCGAGACCTATCCGTATTCCGTCACTAACGATGTTACGTAAGATGACAGGGATCAGATTAGACCGTCACGGCCAGTTAGTTTGGAGTGCATTTCCTTGCTCCAAGGGCGAAGTGCGGCCCAGTAATGGAATATTTACTGCGGTGTGATAGGGTGACCGAAAGCTCGCACACCTGATTACAAGTTGCCAAGTTGTATTTGCTTGATGCTGTGTGATGAACACAAACTTCTTGTTCCATTTGATATGAACTTATGTAATTGGATTTATTAAAAATTCAATTCACGTAAAGTATTCTATTCAATCAATCAGCTTTATTAAAATAAGAATGAATAAAATAAAATTCTTGAGAGATGAGCCACTTAAAAGGGAAAGAACCCCAAATATTACATTTAGGTGCATGTGTACGTTCCATCTCTCACTGATATATGGTTCCAAAAAGCAAGATGGCTAACCGCGACGTCGCAAACTTAATTTGTGACTCGTCCCACAAAGTAATGCTAGCAAGGGGTGCCAACATTCGAATTGGAGAATTTTATATCGCCTATAAAACTTGACGAAAACAAAGTGCAAAGTTTGCGGTAGAGCCCCGATGTGGACTTGTTCGGTATGTAGAATTTTACATTGTGGTCTCCAAACTGTTAGAACGAAAGCTAAAGCAAATTGAGTATGTGAAATAAATCTAAGTTTGATGAGAAAAGCCGATCAGTAATTTCATAGCGATATATTAAAAAATGAAACAGCAAAACAATGATGAAACAGAAGATGAATTGTACAATGATCCACAAAATAAAATGTTGTCTATCAATTCTTGAGGAAAGTAAATATCTTTTGTCTACTTAACAGAAACCAAATATAGAACAAAGTAATACCCTTAGTATCAACATAACAATCAAATAACAATGTACTCAGAAATGCTTGAAATCAGAAACAATATCCAGAATTAGATTTCTAATAGAATGAAGGGGCTTACGAATTTTAGCTGATGGAAGTATAGGCAGGTATTTGTTCTATTTAAGTAATGAAAGCGACTGGTATCTGTCCGATAAATCAACATGGAGGTCGAAAGCGGAGGTGGCTGCAGTATTGACGGATTTGTTGGTACAGTATACCTATAGCCATAAGACTATGTTTCCTTGTTTGCTTAATAAGTTAAGTGAACGTTTCGTTGTTTGGGATTGATTGATTAATAGGCGGTTTGTAAATTGTACGAGTAATTATTTGCTGTTTTCGGCGCGCGTTTTGCTGGTTGGTATTCGGTAGAAAAACACTTGTTTCATTGATCGAACTCACATTTCAATATTGACATAAATGAGTACCTACCTTTAAACTAAATTATACGTCAAACAATCCAATGATGATTAGTATTTTAACTTCATAGAAAGAATAGATGAAAGAAAAGCCAATAAAAAGCCTATCTACCTTAAAAACTAAAAATCACAGTTCCAATAAAACAATCTGAAAAACCTCAGTTCAATCGATGTTGTTATTAGCAAGGGCCGACGAAATACGCCTGAGGGGACACGGCACTGTCCCGGTTATCAGACGAATACCTATGACAGTCATTGCGCGCACCCATACGCCCGTGAACCTCACAATTGGACCTTAGGACAGTGGCCTCCAGTAATTGGGTTGTGGGGAGAGGAACAGTTTGGCGCCATCTTAGAATGAAGGTGGTGAAAATAGGTGAGTTTTTTGCAATTGCAGGTATGCTTAGAAGCTGTCTTGAATGTAGTTTATAATTAGGTATACCTATAGTAATAGGCGGAGTGTTTTAGTGTATCTTGAAATAGAAAATACAGTGTTTAAGCAACCAAAATCCATGAGGTTTGTGGAATTGAAATGTATGTTTAATATGTCTTTCGAAATACAATCTCTAAAGGAGTAAGTTGACATTATAATTTTTGTGGCACATTAAAAATATTCTAATTTAATCGATTTAAGGAATTAATATTATGTCTCAATAAATAATAAAATATTAATTAAACACAAACTTTGCGCAACTCCAAAAGCTTTAGTAGTAACTTGAAATTGCTCTAGTAGCTTTGTTTTCCTCTTGTCGTCAGCAAACCGGGTTTTCTACCGTTTACCCTATTCTATCCCCGTGGGCTACATGCGGTGATAGATGAATGAACGTGTGGAATGTGTCGTGTGTTGGAGTTCAAAATCTTTTATTGTTTATGCAATATTTCGGTATATTTTTCCCTGTCTCGTAGAAAAAATTTTCAGTTTGTTGTTAGATATACCTGGATCGGCTATCTTTTAAGAATTGTCAGTAGTCTCCCAATATTACCAAAATGGCGACTTTTGACTTACTTGAAGTATGGTGTTAATACTGCATTTAAGAAGTTCACCAAGCTTGTTTGATTCGTACATGTATTGTGAAAGGTATAATAAATTACAGCAACGGCTTTTAATCAGAGCATTTCCTTTGTGTTTATTTAATTCATCTTTTTTGTATTTCAGAAGCTGATATCATATTTATCTCGCATTTTCATTAATTCATAATTAATTTACTTTAAAGATGCGCTGTTATAAGGAAAATATTATTTTACCTTTCATATATTGCCTTAAGTACAGGACCTATACCTACAACTGGTGCGTTGCAGCTATGTAACTTTTGATAAAAATAAAAAGTGAAATGGAGTACAATAAAATGTTCTATAATAACTTTTGTTTGAACTCATTAAAATCAACACTATCTGAATGCCGTAAAAAGAACTGTCCAAACAAACTGAGGAAATTAGTACAATAAAAAACAAATGAACATTCAGCTTTGAACCTTTTAACCAAACTTTCTGAACTGCACACATACATGAAAAAGTCTAGCATTATAACAGTGATTTGTGTGCTGCCTTGCGCAGAACAGTTACAGATATTTTTAAGAGCTCACTTTTGGATTGAAAATATCCATAATATATCGAGGCATATAGTTAAAAATATTAGACTAATCAGAAAATTCTTTGTGTTCGAATGTTGTGTCGAAGTGTTAGTTTTAGGAGCTCAATACGTAATACTTTATTGCATTCCACATTGTTATACAGGTATTTGTTTATGACAAGATAATTGATAGATTAAAGTACACCAATTGTAGAGCTTATGAGTATTTTTTTGTGTATTAGCGTTAGTTTGAAAGATCTATTCAGGTGAGTTCTTTTCCTGGCTTGGTGTTGTGGTGTGAATGTATTTGAGGATACATTCACACCACAGGAGTAAAGGCAAACGCATATATCAGCGGCTATGCACTATGTGGAATATTTACAAACATTCCCAGCGCATGCTACCTGCGTTGAAAGATCGTTTCAACTTAGCCCGAAGCCTACGAGGCGAGAATTGTTCCCACATTCAAGCGTGTAGTGCACCATTCCGATGCAAGCCTGAGTTACAGTCTAATGAAATAGTCACATATTTTTGGTCTATACCTTTTTTGCTACACTGTTTTTGACCGACTTCAAAAAGGTTCCTTCTTTTTTCCAATAGACCGTGTTTGCTTTTATATGATTTTGTTGTTTTGCTACGCTCTTGATACGAAATACATCAGCTAGTGATATCTTTATCACATTTTCTGGCATAACCTATTTACCCGCTCACCTGCACAAAAAAATACCTTCGTTAACCGGGCGACGTTTTGGTATCAAAAATTCTAAGTTAAATCTACCCTCAACTCGGAGAGAAGAAACAAGTGATAATAAACAATATAGAGTTTTGAAAACAAGATTTCTAGAACTACTTTATTTTCATCCAAATGCACTCATACATATTGCGTATTATTAAGGGATGCTTTCAAGTCTCTCGCACACACAAGTATGTAATAAGCACCGACACATTACAATAAGAATTTCTTTGTGCGAATACTTTAGTTTCTACGTTAGCACTGCGAATTGCCTTGCCTTGCATACCTGCTGCAAGAAATGATCTCAAGTATCTCGAGACATATTCAGAAATTCTTTTATAAGCACTGTAGAGTAAGGCTCTATTGTCAGCAACGCGAACACATTTCTAAGAAACCTCATTTCTACGTTGTACCTAATGTTTTAAAAAGATATGCTAATTTAAGAAGAAAACAAAATCTAAAATTGTGTTTTCGGTAACTGTGATATTTTGTTGCATTGCTTTGCTATTAAATTTGTTTTTTTTTTTAATTACATCTAGGAAACTCATCTTTGTAACAATATATTGCAACAATCAACCGAATAGAGTCGATTTCAAAAACTGTTTTAGTATTTTATAGTGACAAAATGTAGTATCAAGTTTATTTAATTTTTCCAAGATTTCCTTACTATTTATGAAAATTTATTTTTGTTTTCCGTTTTCCATATTACTGTTTCTTTAGTTCCATAAAGTGAAAGAAGTAGCTCAAAAAGAATCCACTTCATATCTGGGAATACTACAATTAGGTACGCGATGCCTTCACTAAAAAAAAAATCAAAACTGATCAGACAGAAAACACTGAAAACAAATAAATAAAAAAAAATGAAAAGTAAAGCACCGATCTATCGCTAGATTCGTTCTATAATTAAAAAACTATATCGGCTTTTGTTTTACACAAAGTTCCTTTCCATTCTTTGCACGAAACAAAAGAATAACAAAGAAACTTTTCTTATTTAAGTCCGACGTCCGTAGTAAAGTAAGTTGCCTTTAGATTTAAATCTTGTGGTCATTAGACAGTCAAGATAGCATACATTTTAATATCACGAGACAGCTGTGACTTCGTGAAGGCAGCTTGTGCAAGATGTCAAAACAAGTACATTTTATTTATATTTTCTTGCCTTCTATATCCTACGCAAGGATTTATTACTGCAATATATTGTTGGACGTGAGACAATGGATTTAATGTGAGACAACGGTTCCTTAACATTGCTTGGATCCTACATAATGATATGGTGTTGTTCTTCTTTTATTTTATGAAGGAAATTACGTAGCGATGTTATTATAGCCAATGGTTGTTTTCATGTCACATTAGATGTGCAAACAAAACTGGGGCTGTAAACAAGGTACCTACATTTCTCCGTGCGCTTAAGGTGATGTATCGACGTAATAAGTCAGAGTCACCGCATTTGTTGAAGACGAATGTCATTCCCATTCAAAGTTTCCTATTCGTTTTCAATTCTAATACCATATAACATTCATGATAAAAAAAATCAAGTGCCAATGCTTGAAAATTGGTATGGAGCTTTGTTCTATGAACTAAATCTCTACACCAATGCTTGTATCGCGATTTCTTGTTCTATCGAATTACGTCGCACGTTACGAAAACTTCCTTAAATTTAGGACAAACACAGATATTTACAATGAAATGTACCCGTAACGTAATAACACAGCAAAATAATTGTTTATTGTGTTCAATCACATCTACGACCACACTCACAGCGTGTGTAAGCGGATCACGAAGCATGTTTGCCAAGTGTATTAGTAACCTAAACACCGCTGTGAATTCCAAACACTGAACTTGATCTCTCCCACTTCATCTGATTACTTCCGCACACTCCTATCTGAAAGGACATGTGGAGGGGCAGGGGGGATCAAGTTACACCGGTCGTGCGATATAATATAGAGTTACGTTGGCGACAGAATTAACTGGAGCGCGTAATGTTTGACGGTGTATTATTTAGACGAGTAAACTTTAGGTCTCTGATTAAGCTTTGCATGGCTTCGAATGTAAACAAACCTTCGAACAAACAAAAACCAAAGGAATACTTTAAGAACAAGTTATTGGTATTCTCGAAGCGTCTAGACGGAGATTCGATTTGCGTTTCAATCAAATTCGTTGTCACTGATCGTGCGTATTCTATTTCAGTAATTCATTTGACACATGCAAATGATTTCGTGTTTTCGTTGTTTGCTTAATCAATTTATTTGACAGTTGTTTTGTCGCCTTGTGTAGAAAGATAAATTATCCCACGTAGACACCTATTTCTGTTAGCAATAGACTTACAAAAGTTCCAATAAGATCTATATACTAACAAGAACTACCGACTAATAAGAATAATATGGTTACAATTCCTTCATTATTGATAGGAATCCTGCATGAATGATACGTGTCAATGTTACTACCACAGGTATATTATTAAGATCTAAAAAAAACTTAAGCAAGCTGATAATAAACAAGCCTTGTTTAGGTCTTTCAACAGTAAACTAAAGCAAAACCTGTCCAACAAACGTGCAGACGATTAAATCGCAGCTAATCATAATTAGGTACTTAATTATATCTGTGTTCCAGCGTCAAACTCAAATCAGATTCCCATATGTTGGATTGCACTTAATTAACTGGTCTAATAAGCCTGTGACGTAATGACCTAAGGGTTATGACGATGAAATATGGCGTACAGACGGTAATAACTCGTTACCGAAATTTTGGGTACGAAAGCAAATTATCTGATATGAACTTTATATGTACGGCTTCTAGTTATATTGCGGTTTTGGTTAGTATATTATTTACTGTATCGAAAGCATTTTTGTTTATCCTGAAACTACAAGTAAGAAGCACCATGGTTTGTCTTCTGCTGGATCAGAGCTATTAAAACAGGCCCTGTATAGTCAAGCCACTAAATTGTATTGTAGTAATTGCGTGTAGCGTATATAATAGTCGTGGGTTTTTAAAGATTTGTTTTACCTTTTGCACTTCATCTGTTGAATAATGTTACCTATAATGATAGACGTAAGAAATATGAAGTATAAATAAAAAAATATACCTTTTCATTGTATTCCGATAAGTGATGTTTTACCCAATAGGATCACAATTTCAAAGCTATTTCAGAACCTTCACAACAACACTTGTTTAGAAACATGTCAATATTGAATGTAAACGTAGAAATCACATTAGGTTTGACTGCATATAATTAACTAATGTAATTACACAATCCAACATTGCTAATTATGTTGGCAATTGGTAAATTTGTTGGATGCTTAACTTAACACCTCCGCGTTCTGTCATTGGGTTTTGCTAATTATTGACTGGCTAATCTATATTATGTGTTTGCTAACAAAACTTATTGGAGAGTGAAGAGATGCTCATAAATGCTAATTATACAGGAGGTTACGGCACTTTAGTAGTTAGGTTATGTAAGTAGGTTTTAGAAAAAAAGGTGGTAGCATGATACTCGTTCGGACTTAAGAGCACTTAAGCAGTTTAAAAAAAATGTTTTATAGCGATTTTACTGCCATTTAATTGTTCTGTTCTGGAAATTAATCAAATACATAAGATCTTTGTAAATTTTGTATAAAGGTTTCTCGGAATGCTCCATATAAAAAAAAACTTACCTTACCTTGGTTCCTATAGTATTATTACATGAAAAACTGCGAGTGAAATTTTAAATAATAGCTAATCTACTCTTTCATAAACGGAATCATGTGTTTTTAATTTCTTTCAAAAAACAGCGTGCAATACAAGCTATATTTGGCACTCAAACGTCCATAACACGAAAACAACTTTTAACTACTCTTAAATGTTTGAGAAAAATAGTTCTTTGAGTAAACTTCTAAACTGAGTTCGATAATAGTGGATACCCAGTCAGTGGATTTGGAGCGAGTAATATTGATGGATTCTCTCTACGTTATTGCAACCCCCTAATGGAAACAGATTGAGCTATTCTTGGTGGAGGCATGCCTTTATTCAATTACAACCAGTCGGCTTTCGGCTCTATTTTAGCATTAAGCTTTGAGACGCACTGTGGAGGTCCTATACCTAGTTTATGCTGCTTATATTTGCTTCGATGGACTGATTTCAGCCAGTGAACATTAATAGTACAATAGCTTTGAAATTGCTTAAAGCACTTTGTATCTCTGCTTGAATATGGGTCATAGGTTGATGGTAAGAAATTTTCGGAAAACTGTGTTTTGAAATACTCAATAAAGCGTTTGTGGTACCTGAGTTAATGTAGGTGTGTTGTACTAGTGTATATTGAAAATACCTTTGAGTGCTATATTTTTGTACGTCAATACTAAGTTGTTGATGACGTAATGATTATTTAAAAAAAATAAACTGTTTTACGCGGTGTGATGTAATATTCTTTATATATACGATGTCTGTGGGTGGAATAGTAGTTAGTTTTACTATACACCACGATATTCTTACTCTACATTAGACGTGGGCAAAAAAATATGCTATTGCCTCAATTTGCTGTAAAAAAAAATATCTAACACCAATGTCTTCCTAATTCAAGTTTCGTATATTTTAAGTCGGTAAATTTGAACAAGTTAAATGGCACTGAAATGGTGTAGCACTTCGTAAAACGAGCCGCATTCGTGCGACCGCCACATGCAATTTAACCTCATTTGCATATCTTAGCTCGAACGGTTATTGCCCGTGCCAATGAACAATTTTGAGCTTCTGTCTCCGATATCGTTGTAGTAGTTACTCGTACGTACTAGAAAGTACTAGGTATGTTAGTTATAGAAATTAAACTTGCAGACACTATAAGTTATTACGTATATAAGCTCGAGCATGAACGATATCGATAAAAACAGTAAAATTTGTAATCTAAGATATGTAGGAAATTGTAGAGTAGGTTTAGATATTTTTGGATTTGCCAATTATGACCACACTAGTTTTTTTTCCCACGGCACTACTCGCGTGCATATCGGTTATAGCTGCAAATATGTTCACCTTGTTGTACGCATCAGTTATAGCCTCAAAAAAGTACCCTCTTTTCACGCAGTCGGGTAAAAAGGTTCCTGTTTTAATCCAGGGTGTCAGCTTCCTACATACCAAACATTTAGCACAACAAACACAAATTGGTTTAGCCGTTTAAGCGCAAAAGAGAAGCAAACCTCCATCTATCCACACTCATAAACTTTCGCATATAGTAGGTATGTATGACTAACATCAATTATTTTTTTCAGATTTTTTTTTGACTTGCCTAAAGAACGTTGTTAACTTTGATACTCAGACACGCTATTTAAAATATAATCAGGCTCTGTCTAAACTCGTTAGAGAGTTGAAACTTGAGTGGTTTTAAACAAGCTAAATATAGGACATGCTATAACAACAATCAAGTCTTTGATGATTAAAAATATATTAACTCTCTAAATAACATTTCACGAAATTGTGACTACTGAATATATGTTACTGTCACTGTAACATAATCACGTTACAGCGTTTCGGTGGTTCAGAGAATCAGAAATGAACCAGTAAATGGAGTACATATCTACAAAGAGCCATCAACTATCTATGACGAAGCACGGAGCCCGGCTTAAAGCTAGGTTTGATCCTGAATATCTAGGTTGCTAATGGTTTGCATAGACTTGCCTCAGTGATCAAACATATCAGAGGGATCAGGGTGATAATAACAGATACTAGTTTGTGGTTCATAGTACTAGTTTGATGGGAAAAGCAGTTTACAAAAAGTTCAGTTTAGTATATATTTAGTCAATACAATATATTTTTGAGAAGATCATAGTTAACAGTAGAAACAAGGTTAATTATTTCAGTATGTCTGAAGTTATAGAGTCTGAAGGATATCTATTTTTCAAAGGCTAAATGCTAACGATGAAGGGTCGAAGGATGTCGATGTTCTAAATTGCTACATTAAAGCCTAATTATGATTTGATTATTGACAAACTTTAAAGCTATTTCTGTAAGAGCAATGCATTTTAAACCTAATCATACCTAGCATCGAATACGTAATTCGTATAAATGTTGCTAAAAAAATATTGTTATAGCGACTATTTCCACTACAACCACTAATTAGATATCCCAAGTACCTACTTTCTCCTCGAAAGCTGGGATTTATTCCTAGATAAGCCTTGTCCTGGATCGTCGGTCAAGGCATTAGTGATTCGACCTTCCCTTAATGTTATCTACATTAGTTTGTTACGTAAAGCTAAATCTTGACGGAGAGAACCACACGTCTCGTCTAATTTACTTGGATCATCATATTATCAAAGATAGATAGGAGTAATGTGATTCGGTAAATACGATTCAATTAGGTTTAGGTCGAGAATTATTTGTTTTTTTTTTCTCTATTATATTCAGAATTATTTTCACGCATTTTTGATTAAAACTAGAGTGCTTTGGTTAGAGTCAAATATGAATTAGAGGGAGAGAGAATGACAAGTTTATTCCGGAAATTTTTTTTTTTTACTTGTTTATGTTTTATTATAACATTTTAACATAACATGTTATGATGCAGCAATTTAAGTGCTGCATTGATTACTCATGTGGTGTAGTAACACGAGATAGTAACATAGTAGGTAGGTAGTATGTAGTAGGTAGTATGTAGTAGGCTACTACATACATACATACTACAAGAAAAATTATTAAAGCTCCTACTAGTAGCTTTAATAATTTTTCTTTTTTTGTACATAATAGAATACATTTTCACGATCCCTCTGTGCTCTAAGACATCATAAATAGTCATCTACGTCTTAGAGCGATGTACTATACACTATTATCGACGGCAAATAAACCTAAGTTAACCGCAGCACGTGAGCTTATAGGTACTACGAGTAGAAGGGGTTGCGACGTCTCGTGTCAAACGTCAAACGCAAGAAGTTG
This sequence comes from Chrysodeixis includens, assembly GCA_941860345.1. Taxonomy (NCBI): domain Eukaryota; kingdom Metazoa; phylum Arthropoda; class Insecta; order Lepidoptera; family Noctuidae; genus Chrysodeixis; species Chrysodeixis includens. The sequence continues at coordinate 9,277,960 of OW796099.1, read as the reverse complement.
CGGTCGGGCCAGCGACGACCGCAGCGTGCGAGTGACACTGCCCAGTCCAGCCACTGGAGTCGAGTAAATCTATTGTCCTGTACTGTAATGCTTTCAACTACTTCATTATTGTATTACACAATTTACTGTTTGCTGAAATTGTGTGGGTTGAAATTCGTAAATAGTGAACGTGGTCTAATGACTAGACTTGGATAATATTTTCCATATTAATATTATGAGTTTACCAAATAATAATCAGGATAGGGGCAGGGAAATGAAGATTAATATTATGAATGTGTGAGGAAATCTGTCTTTAATATACAATTCAACGTCTATTCCACTCAAGAAGGATAGTTTAAAAGGCAATAGACTCCTTTGTTGCGATTTATAAATACGGCCAAAGTCACAGGCAAAAGCTAAATATAAATAAATTGAATTTACAAAAAGAGGGGAACGTTCGATTTCAACCAGGTTTTTTTTCTCTAATTCAAAACCTCGTGCTAAAAGTTTAAAGGCAAAATACAATGCCTACGGGTTCGTTTCATGCACGTTTGCGTTCAGCAGTTAAGCATAAAATAAGAATAATGGGATTTTTCTTTAAACCTTTTAAGGGTTAGGTGCTTGGTCATGTTTAAAATCAATTGATACCTCGAACATTTCTGTCAAAAACTTAGACTTAAAAAAGTAAAATTAAGTGGAAGTACATAATAATATATCATCAAAGCATTTTGTAATATAAAAAGATAAAATAAAGAATCTTGACATATCTTGTACCTACCTAACATCATCATCAGCCTATCACAGTCCACTGCTGGACATAGGCCTCTCCAAGTGCACGCCACTGAGATCTGTTTCCAGCCACCGAACATAGCGAATAAAAATCAATTAAACTTTCAACATAATTGATGGTAATTACCTACGTATCGACGAGTACTTTTAAATCTCTAATCCAAAATTATTCTAGTTAGCGTGTTTGCATTAGAATATTCGATGTATCCTAAATTACGTACTGTTCGTGGGAAATGCCACATGCTACAAATGGAAACTAGAATATGCATAGGTAACTAACAATTAGGTAGCCTGACTCATAAGCAGCACGTTAGGGTTAAATTTATGCATTTCCGTTGAAACTGATTTTAATGGTAATGGAATAAAGCTTAGTTTAGCTCATTGCAATGTTATGAGTTTATGACAGCTGCTTAGAGCTTGATGCGATATCTCTTGCATGATTGACTTTGAGAGCGCTAATTATATTATGAGCGTTTAAAGGATTATAGTCTTTATGCCAGCGAGTTAAGGTTACGTTTAGTTTTGATTCCGCTATGGTACAGGCATCGAATCCCGTAAGATACGAACTATGTATTATTATTGGTTGTTGGTTTTCCTTTAATTGGCTACAGATGCACTATGAATTAGAGAAATAAAGTTGCAAAAAATGGTTCATCGAATTAAAAAAAAATGTTAAAGAAACTTAATATTACCAGTCAGTGAGGAAACAGTAATATTACAAACTTACCAATGAATTTGGGAATTACATCGTTTACCACGTTCGCAACGTTACGCATTGCCTAATGAAATACGAACACATTGTTACTATTCCAATAATGTTCCAATCCATCCATTCACAAGACGCCCAGTCTAGTTTTCGGCCACAGGTAGTCTGCCAGCCACCACAATACCTCTTTATTACTGGAAGTCCGTACATCGCAATCGCTCACGAATTCCGTATGATATTGCGAATCTATAGGAGCTCGCAATATTGATGGAAAGGGGAAATCGGATCATGAGAATCATTAAACCCTCGGGCTTCAAGCCGCAGTACTAGATTAATGCCCCACCTGTACAACCACCATCTGGGACTTTCATCGGGTAATACTCTTCACTTATTAGATTTTCTTCAGCAATTTTATTCCGGAAAATCTATCGTATCTTGGGAAGCCTTTTTTAGAACGACGATACGTTTTACTGCGAGGTTTATTGTAGAAACTGTTAACACGACAATAAATACAAAAATATACAAAAGACAAAATCACCGAGGATTTTGTAAAGTATTCATGAAATTATTAAGCTAACAGCAATTTAGCTGAAAATTTTCTTAATTTTGGATTTTTGCTAAAATATAAATATACACATTTCAGCACTAATAACCACTGCAAGAAACCAAATTACCGACATACCTATATATAATTTTAAAGGTATATCGTAAAATATGTCATCTTATAAACACACAATCCAGCATTATGTTGTGAAACTACTAACATGTCACAACAAAGCGAAGGATCGTAGGACGTGAGTGGAAATCGTGATAGACAACAATCTAGCTGACGATTAGCGCCCTTCCAGACCCTGACTCCTTACCCGAGAGCTAAACACTACCACAAACTCATAAAATAAAACTATTATTCGTAAAAAAAAGAGACGCTGTTCTACACTATGTATAGCGCTATCTTACTCCCACAGCTGCAATAGTCCTTCTTTAAGAGGTGGCAATTGTTTTGTGGTAGGTGGTCTGTCCGACCAAAATAAATCTATGTAATTAGTGTCAATCAACTCTAACCGGTTTTAGATCGCCAATTAGCGTATTGTGTGGTGGTATGCCTTGATAGATCGACTCCCGAGTATTTTATTAGACATGCTCGTTTTTAGCGTAAGATTAGACTAATTGAGGTTTGTGGTTATACTTATATGGTATACCAATTTTATTTCGAATGCTACTGTTTTGTGTTTACTTAATGTTATTGAATAGTAATCAAACTGGTTTTGTGGAAATTGTATCTGAATCAGTTTTAGTAGTAAGAAAATTCTGTAAAACTATTTCTTATTCTAGAGTTCTTCTTTTAATTTGCTTGCTGGATTTGTAGTGCTCGTTCACATTCAATACTTTATTTGCTCTTCACAATTTATACATAGAGGTCTTATAATATTAAGAATATAGATAACTTTTGTGATCCCTGTTGGACACTGCAAAAGTAGAACAATAGACACACATAATTATTAACGCAGTCAATACTATGCTCCTAAACTTGTTTATACATTTTGAGCCTCAGTACCAAAATACTATATTTCATATAAACAGAGATGGATAATACCAACCAAAGTCACAACATTATTTGCTACACCACTTTTTCTGTAATTCAAAGACATGCTCGTAATAAAAGGGTAATTATAGATGGTAACTACCACTTTCTACCAAGGTTCACCATATTCACGTGGCTATTCTTCAACCGAGGTTAATTAGCTTAAGTAAGGCGCCGCAAAATACTATGCTGCAATTAAGACCAGCTTTTCTTCAGTGAAACTTTACTTTACAGACTTAAACCTTACTTTGCGAGCGCAATTTTAATGGTTTCAATGCAATCTTGGCGTTTGTTTTAGTGTTAGTGCTAATTTTGTATCGTTTTGTACGTGGTTGGAATGTTAGTGAGGAAAGCAAGGAAATATGAATGTTGTTGCTAAGTGTTATGATTTACTTTTCTTTGTAACGTTCTGTTAATTAATTTGTATAATATAATGGAACTTAAACTTATATTTCTGAAATTAAATATTGGTAACTTTTAATACAAAATACATCTGTCAGAATACCTTTTTGTAGCTGCAAGGGTAATAAATTACCAACGTGGAAATGTGTTTAATATTTTTGGATTTACAATAGGTTAGACATATCACATTCATACTTTTAATATCACTCGAGCAAAAGGCAAAAGTTCTTGATGAGTTTTCCGTTACCTCTTTACTCTCAAGTCTGAATCAATTTCAACAAATTGTTATAAAGGAAACTGACACCCTGGATTGGTACAAACTGATTTTTTACTATAACCAATACACACAGACAAAACCGCGAGAGAACCTAGTCAAGTTAAAGCTTATTGCTTTAACTTTATCCTCCACTCCCGCAAAACACAGCCTAGCTATAAAACGTAGCCTGCAATATAATGACATAAACGGCATCAAAATAACACGTGTAGCCCACTAGCCGGTCACGGCAGGATCTCGCGTAATTTTGACAAATAAGCCCGCCGCGGCGCTGTAATCAAAGTTATAGCTCGTCCGTCCCGACCGAGTCACGACTTACATGCTAAACGTAAATCATGTAGAGTATTTATGAACAAAACTTTCTCGTGTTTTGTGCTATATGCCGAAATAGGTGTCTATAGTAAGCCTTTATTTTATTGTAAAGATTTCTTATACAAAAAAGGCGTGCTTCGATCATAAGACCATTGCAAGTTTTTTTTGCTAGCCTATAGTGTTGCTAGCCTATTAATACTGCTGGGCAAAGGCCTCCCCCATGTCTTTCCATGATTGTCTATCATGCGCCGCTTTGAACTAGTTCTTTGCATTGATAAATTTCATGATAATTGCAAGGGAGTGCTGAACGGATTTTCGTATCGTACTCAAGGATGATCCCTTCTATCATCCGAAAATAATACTAACCTTAAAGAGCATTAATTTATTGCATTTAACGTGCACAGAATCGGATGTTTTCAATAATTTCTATACATAATTTTATGTTTTGTATTCTTGATATTCTTCGTGCTTGTCTCTTATTTTTTTTCTATTTACCCTTATAACTATCCCGCGTCAGGTTTTAGGACCAAGACCTACGTCAAACAAAAATGAGTAATAAAAAAATGGTGTAGAATTGAAATAAAATAGTTTCATATAAAATAATAGAAAGTCAATCCCATAATAATATTTTTCGATACTGACGTTACTTTTACATTCACATATAGTAATCACTGCTCAAATTTCATTGTAAATATAAATGTTCGCAATAAAAGCTTGGAAAACACAAAGCGTTGGCTATTACGATATACAAAACAACATTGTTCCTCTTTTAAATATAACTTTTAATTGCTTACACTAAAGTTGACGTAAACATGAAAAACATGATTGGACATGATTGGACATCGTCGACAAACAAGCTCACTATAATTTCCCGAAAATTTACGCCATAGTACGATTTAAAATGAGGATTATTTTGCAAAGTGCCACATTAAGATTGTGCCAGTGTACTAGCTGTAAAGATCGTAAGGTGGAGGGTTTTTAGGTAGCCATTGCTCAGCCATGTACCTGTGGTGTCGCCGTCTTCTCGGTTTCTTACTCGCCTTATTTTGACACTTATCCGGGGAGCATGCTTTGACCGGTGAGTGCGCGCAGGCCGCCGCACGTGCAGGCGTGGAGTCCCCGGAACGCCGTGGTCCCGATATTGACCTCATGAACTTCATAAAATATACGAACAGTAGTATTATAGTCGCATAACATAGCAACTTCTGTATGATTGCTTCTTCAGGAGTTCTTTTTGCTAACATTGTGATAAATGTGGTATTTATTTTTATATTATATATAAGGGTATGTAGCACTTTAAGATTTAACTGGGAAATACTCAAAATTTTGTTACATTATTTTTGATTAAAATCTTTGCGTCGACCAAACGTCGACTGTCAAACTGATATCTAATGTTAAACTTTTTTGATGTGGCATAAATGCATCAGAAGCAAATGGTTTTTTTATCGACAGCAAAAAGTTTGAATGACGTGAAATAGATGGCCTTGTTATAAATATATACCTATACATATTAAATAGATTAAATCGTTGGAAGATAAATAGATTAAAGAGGAGTATAAGGGTCAATACGGTACATTCCGGCCAGGAGTGCGCCCGGTGTGTTTGTAGTTTTCATTAAAAAACATATCAAAATGAAAAACACAAGATCTCAAATAGAATATCAGTAACCAATAACCATTAATTATGCCGTTCCCGAAACTTTGCTTAAAGTGATTTTTTTGCAGTTCGTTATGTAAAACCTCCTATAGAAAAATCGAATCTATCGATAATATTGGAGTTGCCCGTTCTGTATTTCTAGTCGCACACTTAGTAATATAGTCGCACGGATAGAATATCAATATCTGCCATGGATAAATCATAGCCCACTTTTTGTATGATTGTTTTGGATTTTTTTGTCAATCAATATTTATTTTGTCTTTACTGTAGTTAATTTTTCGCTAATTACTCTAATTCGTACCGCTCAAGTTATTAAAACAGTTAAGTATGTCATCATCAATCGCAAGGATTTTTTTTATTCGCTCGTTTTATTTTTCCCCTTGTATAAATACCTACTTACTTGAACTACTGGTGTAAATTTTGCCATTATAAATATATTAAAATTTGGTATTGCTTTTAGTACCTACAAAAATAAACAGTACTGAGACTGAACAGTACAGAAACTGCTTCATATCTGCTTCATACAACGTTGATAAAAGCGAGAGGCATTAAATGAAACCACATATTCTGTATATCATTATAAGGCTACACAACAAAAATCAAATCAATGTAAGCAATATTTTTATAATAACTTTCGTGAGGATGATTCATACTTAAAACGTTATAACGGTTTACTCACGCGTATTTATCGGGATAGCCCGACTAGTTTCGGACCCAACCGGAGCCAACTAGATAACTATGCCTATAAAACTTAGTCACCTAATCAGGAAGATACAGCATGTTCAAACTAAAAAAAAACTAAAAAAATATCCTGTGACTAAACTATTGCTTACATTGATTTGATTTTTGTTGTGTAGCCTTATAATGATATACAGAATATGTGGTTTCATTTAATGCCTCTCGCTTTTATCAACGTTGTATATTCGTACAAAAATATACCTTAAATTATTCCTCGTTAAAGGAAGTTACGTTCGAATGAAAACAGTACAAATTCGTGTTATATCAAAGTTGACGTTCAGAGTAATAAGTTTATCTAGTCGTGTCTTTAGCTTTATAACTATCATCTCACTTGGTGTTGTAACAGCGTCACGTCTCACGTACAGAGTCGTTATCAACGCCAGCATTTATGACTGCGGTCTAAGTCTTGGGAGATAGCTATCAAGAAATCGTAAATCTGTCTTTCTTATGTTTATTTCTTCTTCTAGTCTAAAGCTTGAAATTTTGCCAAGACAAATGCAACCATTTGCTAAATTTTGATCTGAATATTTTTATTTCAATTGTGTATTAAAGCCCTCGATACGTATGAGTATTTGCATATAAAATTTCGAATATTTACTTCCAAAATATAAATTTGAAATCGCAGTTGAAAGAGAGTTTCAGAAACCCTGGTGGAACATTTCAGAAAAGGTATAAAGATCGCTTACTCCCGAAACTTTGAAAAGATTGATACCTTAAATTATTGTAGTAGTCCATTAAGTCTAGTCGTAAAGAGAGCTTCATGACGTCATCATTAAGTGCTACATTGTTATGCCCTACTTTACTGCTTTTTAACTTTGTTAAAGAAAATTAGTAGTAAGACCCTTGTAATGAATATAGCGTGACAAACGTAATGTGGGGCTAAAACAAAAAGAACCCAAATTGACGTAAATAAATGTTGGATTGTACATTAAGTACTTAATGATGAAATAAGAATCAGCCCCATTGCTGTAGTTTATAGCTCTTTACAAGCTCTCCTGTACTTAAACCGTGTTTTATCATTACAGTCATCGGTTCTCGAAAGAGGCACGATTTTTCTCCCAAAGCTGCATTAATCCTAATATTTCAACGTACAGACATTTATCTACTTGCGAATCTTCTATCTCGACCCACTCTTGGGAATAAATTATTCACAGTTACTTACAGTACCTTAGATTGTGAATTGTGCCAAATTCCAAGTCTGCATGAAAAATGTTAGTGGCCGGCCCAAAATGTCCGGCGTAACGTAAGTGGTTGAAAATCGTTTCAGCACTGGACGACTCCAATTGTTGGAGATTTAATGGCTGGATTCTGTGCATTCGCCCGATAGCACTAAAGCGCTTTAGTTAAAATGTAAGCCGAAGGTAAAAGCGCTGTTAGGGTGCATTCAAACGATAAGGCTTTTGTTCATGTTCACCTTTACTTTTTATGCGCCGTCATGCCGACGTAAGATACCTACATGATATGACGCTGTCGAAAATTTATGCAATATTTTATGCAGATTCGTGTTACAACATTTTATAGAGTTTAAGAGTTATAGCTTTTCGAAGTACATTTTGTACACTAAAGACGATGGTTCTCATAAAAAATATGAGCGTCATATTTAATGTATCCAACATTTAACGAAAAAGTAGCAGCAGTTTTAAGATTATTTCTCTCCTCAACCATCCTACTGCAGAGCAACACTTGCTTAGTCTTCTTTCAAAAGTCTATTCGTCCTATGAGATTCTAGTAGTTTAGTTAAGGTTTTAATAACTAAAAATGTGAATACGTATGCGAAATAATTCACAAAGAAAATAATTCTAATAGAAAATGAAAAACAATAACACTAAAAGGTTGTAAAACATAAATATAATCGTTACTCTCGAGTCTGATGTGGTTTAGAACTATGATGTAATACAGCTTAAAACTTAAATATTACATCCAAAGTTCCCGACGTGGTGTAAAAATATTCAATAACATCGTAAAATGTTTGCTTCGAGACGTACGTAACTTAAATGTATGTATATAACGTTAATACTTTTACTTTTCTAAATGTATACTATGTACATTATTTAATTTTAGCAGTTGATTAGTAGTGTAGAATGGTGCGTTTTCCCTCGCAGTTCCCATTTTTACGTACAAGAGGTACACTGGACTGTTACTGGATTATTAGGGCGAAAACTCTACTAGTCAAATATTGTAATGAAAATTTGTTCTAAATTATTTTTGTTATGAATACTTAATACCTATGTGGTTTATATTGATGTTTAAAAATATGGTTGGTCTAGTTTTCCTGAACATTTGACAAATGCACGCACTCTCTAAACTCTTCTTTTTAGAACAAAAAGCAAATATAATTCCACCATTATTTTCATAATCAAAAACATAAACTCGTCTAAAAATTAAACCGCAATACTACTTCAAATTATTACTGTCTTTATTTCGTATTCTAATAACGACCATCAATTTTATTCCCAGGTACTTCGCATGCTACCGGGCAGTAAGGTAGGTAATCCAGAACTACATGTTTATTACCTGTGTGCCCATAAAATTTTATACCACCACTAGATTCTACAAAAAACACCGAAAACTCAACGAAGCGGTATACCGCCATTTAGAGAGGGCTTTTGTGGAAGCGTATTGCCAAAAAGTGGATAAACATAAAGCTGTAGTGTGTTTTTTAATTATTGTTTATAATTATTATTTGTATCTCTTTTAATTCACGAGATAACTTCAAGGAAAGAACCTGGTCCTTTTGGTCCTGGTTTCTATGGGGACTATAATTGGGGACACATGTCATGTCGAACATGCAGAAGAACTTTAATGTAATGTACCAAAGGCATTATTATTATTATTTAATTTAGTTATTTGAATTTGTCTAATACTCATAATACAAGCTCTGCTAAGTTTGAGACTAGATGGCGTTGTGTGAAATTCGTGGAATATATTATATTATTGTACTTAAAGAAAATTACTATCATTATGTAATAAGATTACATGGTTCAGTAAATGACCAATAACAGATTATTCGTTCACTTAGTGCACGTAAAGATGCATGTTAACACTGTCAAGTTTGAATAATTTTCTTTTATAAAAATCAAATTAAAAATATGGTTGTTAGAATATGAGGTCACATGAAAAAAAATCCAAATCAATTTACCTATAAACAATTTTAAAAAGTAGTAAATTCTATTTTAAATAAATATATTTCATTGACGGTCAGTTGGAACTACAAAATTAACTCCAAACCAACCCTCAGAGGACAAAACATTTAGCTTTAAATAAAGCTGTCCCCGATCGCATGTTACCCCACCTGTCTGCCTTTTTGTCTAGACCAATGCAGGAATACTAATTTTGACGTCTGTCCCGGAATAACGTTCATTCCGAATCTGATAACACCGCTGAATGGCAGGGCATTCATTCTCGTTTTACTTTTTGTTAACTTTTTACAGGAATATATTAAATTGTACTGAAATAACTTTCAGTTGATTTTTTGTATTGGCCAAATAATGTTAATTGAAGTAGGAAATCGGATTTAAATGTAAAATAATGACACAAATATCCTATAACTTTTATTCATTCCAACTATGTGAGCCCGATGTCGACTCCATTCGTAAAATTTTATTGTAAGCTACAAATAGAGCACAGTGTACAGACACAATTTTTATAAATCAGTTCCATACCAGCGGCGGTTTACAACCGACGCATTTCTACGTAATCTACCCGCAACATTCTTCAATGTAGCTGAACGCACAATAAACCCGCGATTGTACGTTTCAGCACATTGTGAGCTAGAAAAATGCACTTTTATGGGACAAATAAATTTCAATTCCACTTGCGTTCGTCGGCAATGTATCAACATTGGAACATTTATTCTGTCTCAGTGAACTTGTTTACCGCAGACAGGAGTACCTACTTGGTTATGCATGCCGCGGCGCGGTCAGCAAAATGCTCTGCCAAGTGCATTCGATAAACGCTACCCTCTTGCAAAAGTTACATTGTGCCTGTTCCTTGTCCGTGGATCGCTCCCATATTTTGCAGTGGTTTGAATTATTAAAACGCTGAAGAAAAATTCTTCGCGTTTTATGAATAGAAATTAAGTTATTTTTACTTGAGACTTCTGGAGTTGTCAGCTGTTGTTCTTTTAATAACAAAAAAGCATAATTTTGTATTTTAATTTTGTTTGTTTGTTGTCACTTAACATCACAAAAGTTTATAAAAAAGCAAACAATAAAAACAAGTTTAAATAACATTTAAATGTTATTATTTAAAACGTTTTATTATTCGTATCAAAACAGAACTTCCTTATAGAGCAAAGCAACTGCGCCCATTCAGTCGAATAAAGTTTTACACCCAATAAATCAAGAGAGAAACACGCTGACAGATCAATTCTAAAAGACAATAATTGACTGGTTCCGTTAAGTAAGATCATAAACATTGCATGAAATCGAAAGCGAAGACATTGACGGGACTATATTCAGCTCCGTTGACAATGCTCTAAGCCAGATAACGAGCCCAGAATCTATTATAACAGCCTATGCGATCAACGCGTCTATTGCTAATTAATTGATTGCAATTCAATAAGCAGGTGACTACTTGGAGCCAATTGGATTACTTGAACATGTTGACAGCTTGTTCCTACGGGAATGACGTTATGTATATTAATGTTTTACGATTTACTTACAATCGAATTGAATTGAATCTATTGCGTTTTCAATACAATGATGAATGTAAATTTTCCTGTGAATGCGAATGTTGGCTGGCTTTGGACATACAATATGTATTGGACTAACATTTACGACATATTTTCTTGGTGTGCCATATTCAATTCGTGGTATACCGTCAATGCTTGAAGTATTGCTAAATTTGCGAAGGAATTAGTTTCCCTAGTTAGATAGGATAAAATAATATTGTTTGTTGTTATTTGTGCCACATCCTATTCTTTTACAATGTTAACAAATCCTTTTAGTCGTGGAACCTTTACATAATATAACCAGCCAATTTAGTTGCATCACCTTAAAATATTTACCTTCTGTCACCTAGGAATTGTCAGCTTGTATCCTAGGTGAACCGAGTGTCAAATTTCAAATAACTGTCGTAAGAGTTGTTTATTCAGTGTGTTGGCGTCGACAAACTTACGGAATTATGTAGCTACGTCCAGCGTAAACTAGTCTTCTCAGTTCGTGACATACCGCCATTACGGATGCTAAATACTGATTATATTGCCACTAACAAGAAAGCGCTTTAAATGCAAAATTACCCAGTTTTTGCCAGTTACTCACTGCTTTAAAACTGCGCTGTGTAATTATGCTAGATTGATAGATAAATCGTGCTTTATGCTTTCGTTTAAATTGGTAAGCGAAAGTTTTAGTATACGGTTTTGATGAAATTAATTAAATAGCCATCTGAAATAATATTTTTTTTCGAAACAAAGCTAGTAGGTGGCCAATACCGTAGTTCGGGTGTCTATATGATTGTCTGGAGATTTGAAATACAATACTAATAACACTACTTTAATACTTGTACGTTTTCAAGTGTTTTATTTACTTACAATATTAGCATTGAAAGGTGCATAAAAAGAAAATGCATCTCATATTACGACATGCCATATTTTTCCCGAATTTACACGTCAGCCATGAAGTCGCAACCGCTAAGCAACTATAAAGTTTAGATTGAGGCGAATTAGAAGTTCAACTAAACTCATATTTCTATTGTTTATCACACCTGCCAGTGTATCTCGGTTATCCAAGACCAAGTCACTTGTCTAACTATATATTAACAACTCCCGGATAGCATTAAACTGAAGGCACTTAATGGAGGCTTTCATTGTGTTGCCTGCAAACAACTCCCGCAGGTGTGATGTGGTGTTTCCTACTGCTGTGCTTAAATTATTATGTAGTTACGCACTTGTAATGGGTTTTAAAGTAGACCTTTTTTGCGAGTTAACAACATGTGAGTGTTTTGTTTAAGTCTGAGTTTTGAGCACAATATGGCATGACAATTATAATGAAAAAAATAACGCTCGAACTGGTAAATTAATTTAAATAGTCACGCTAATACTATTGAACAATTCAATGAATGATCACGCTGGACGAAGTTCATGATTAATTATAGCATACACATTCAATAGGAATTATTCACAATATATAATCCAGTATAAAAGTAAATAGCACCAACATAATAACCATACACCATAGACGAACTTTCATAAAATCCAATTATGGTGCGAAAGAAAAAATATTCCCCTCTTGGGGTTGACTTTGGCAAAAAACGGGCCGAGACATGCAAGGTAAACGTAGAATAAAACATAGGTAATAAGTGTTAGTACGTCTTACAATCATAAACAGTTCGTGACACGTAGGGTAGCGAACCCTTCTATATGAGGTTAGTGACAGGAAAAACGATAGTAGCAACAGAAGCAATACGCTTGTCACACTCAAATATTATAGGATCTTTTGATACCGATGTATTTCCTTGGTTATTTTGGAAAATTATACAGAAAGAGCATACGGTATCTGATTACACGTTGCATTTTTTTCCATGTATTAACGACTCACGCACGAAATTTAATCCTTGTGTCGCGGGGGTTTCACACACATTTTATTCACATGCACAGTGACACCCAGACTCAGAACAAGCCTTTGTGGATCGCACGAACTCTTGTCCTAGGGATCGAACCTACGACACTTCGCGTATATTGGTAATTGGCGTGATGACCTAGAGAAACGTATACTTCTAATTCTACAATAAACAGTAGTTGTCGCATATCTATAAAGAACATAACAGTAACAAATCATAAATACACTTCCAGCCTACTCGTTAACGCAGCAATAATCATTTCCGCTCATAAAATGCCTGCACTGTCCTTCCATTCACAACGAAAACAAAGCAAAATATCGGACAACAATACGCAATGTAAGTAAGCACAACTAATAATCATAAACAGTTTGTCACACGAATGGTCGACCCTCGGATGTACAACAACATACTGCGTAATTTCCTCTTCAACCACGATTCAATCTCGTGGAATATTTCGTGCGATTTGCACCCTCCCATATTCTGAACACGCAGTGTTACCTGACAAATTTATCACTTTCCCACATTTCCTAGAGTCAGGGTTGGATGCGGCCCGAAGTGTTGTAACCTAGAAAATTTACTTTTAGGCTTTGTGTGAGATATCACTTTCTACACACATACGAACGGACGTGACAATCGGTTCCGATTTCCCAATTTGTCGATCTCGAACCTTCAATTTTACTCAAGCCTACCGTTTGTCGACGTTCTGCGTGTTACAAAGGTAACGATTCTTAGATTTGTGTCATTTTCAGTTACTAGTTTGGTGATTGATTCATTCAGAAAGTTTACATTGAAAATACTACTCAGTAAATAAAATATCACATTTTTCATTTATAAACTTAGGTATAGTTTATGAATGAAAAATGTGATATATTATACCTTGAGCGTATTTTCACCTCTTTTAAAAAGTATCAAAAAACTGTATTTTCGTCACCTAAATAAATGACATCAAATAACTTAGAAAGGCAATCAAACCCCACTACTTTATAATGACAATCTGCCTCAAAATTAATATCTCAGGCTTACTTTACATCAAGAGATAGTGGCGACAGAATTTATGGGGGTGACAAATTTGATCACATTACTGTAATGTATAGGGGTGGGACCATAACCAGCGGAGCCAGCCGAGCGGTGCGTGCGTGGCGGGCTGTCATCCCGGTTGAATCAAATCATTTATGTCCCGTTTAAGTGTTTATGTTTGGACCAATGTGTCTGTTATTTATGTAATTATCCAGATGGTATTGGATTTTGTGATTTAAATAAAGTCTGTTAAGATGTTGCTGTAAGTGAAAACTGGTCATTGAAAACGACAATAAACGGGAAAGTCCAGTCAAAAAAATCCTTTTAGAATGTACTTCTCTTGTTTATACAGATTATCGTGGAAATACGATATTTTAAGTTAATATTTGTGACTGCTCTTGTGTTCTGTTTTCGTGTATACGAGTATTACCAAAATTTATAATGAACTCGAATGTATTTCAATTCCTCAATTTTATTTCTAGTAAAACAGCTCCTATCAACTTAGAACTTTAATATAATTTATAGCAAAAGCTTCAACTATATTAAGTAATACGACAAACGATGATGTCATTACACGTTTACAGTACAACAATAAAGTCTTAGCAAACCCGTATTGAAATGGTTTTATAGCTCTCTCAAACATCTGTCAAGGCATTAGCGTAACTATAAACTTTATTAAGCATTTGTTAACATGTGCAACTACTACGATAAACGTCACACTTACATGTTTAATAACATCAGACTATATATGAGGTGAACGTTAACCATTGCGTTCCAAAGATGAATTCACTCCTAATAGATTAGTTTTTTGCAAGCAATGAATAATTAATATACTTAAAAATGTGTTATTACTATGCCTGCTCTTGATATGGTTAGTGATAAAAAACTTTTAATCTAGAATTTATGTATTGCACATCAACCATTGTTTCCTAAAATTCAATCATTCTCTATAAAAATACCTTACGATCAGCAATGGATATTGTTCCAACATTTTTTCTATGACCATGCCTTGCTTTGGCACTGAATATTATAAAGCTTACTGTATATGAGATGTAAGTTTTACAATTATTGGGTAATCCGTTTCAACAGGCTTGAAGTTCTATTGTCAGCTTTAAGAGCTTGTAATGTGTAGCATAGACGCTTCTAAGAAATATTTCTACAATACCATGTTATAAGGGGAAACAATTGCGTTGGGTAGTATTTAAGATGAATTAATTTATAGTTTTAAGGTGTAATATAAAGAGTTTGAATAATTTTGATCTAGTACTTGTATATGACGTTTAAAATAAAACAAATAAATTCGTGTAGTTGTAACGTTTTATCAACATCAAGTTTTTAATTCCCGTAGGCCTAAGGCACTTAAGAAATGTCAAATTCCATGTTACTGACTCTAGTTGCTGACGACGAAAAGGAACTCCGTAGGTTACTATTTGACCACAACACAAAAACAAACTGACCTATTAACTAAAATATTATCAAATAAAACCCGAAATTATAACCACAAAATAGTGTACAAACATTTATCAACACACATCTTCAAAATAATAGAACGCGGATCTTATAACAAAGCAATTTAGTCCAGCACAACCCAAAAACATTAATCACGGTCATATTTCCAAATGAATACCAAACTAGAAGAAGCGGTGATAAATTTTATGAAGGGTTAAGTCAAATGACGTCACCGCGTTTAAACTCTTGACACATCTCACATATCAATGGGTCTCGCGAATCATGCCATTATAATTGCCACCACCTTCGTAAAGTGCGGCATCGTGAGGTACCGTGAGGACTCCACACCTTAATAACGCATTCCGAGATTATCTAGGATCCTGTGAAACATTTCAGTCTAGGTACACAACTTTAGGTGCTTTGTAACTTTTAATGATGTCATGAGTATGTGTTAAGATAGAAATATTTGTGCAAAAGATAAGTTATTGTTGTTTTTTTACCTAAAAATTTCTACTGGGTTTACCCAGTAGTAAGAAATTTTGCATTTTTTGCCGTTTTCTATAATCACTTGTTTCTCTCTTAAGGCTCATGACTAGTTTTGTAGGATTGAATCCGGTTAATCCTTCCACTTACGGCTGCAACTTAATCCTTTTATTTTATAAAAAAAAAAAAACAATTGTTTATTGAAAAATATGCCTATATATTTTTTTGTAAATATGAATTCAAAGTAAAGTTCCCTCTCGTTGACAATGAACACGAAGCCACTTATTAATAGCCTGAAATGCAACACGCTATGACCTAGCTCTTAGATCCGTATCCATTCTTTCAAATACTTATTACTCCTAATGGGCTGCTATTGTGATAATAATACAGACGTACTCTTTTAACCAAAACGGCAAGTAACATTGAAACATCCTTAAATATCTCAAAAGATATGGCACACAAAAGATACACCTACAAAACGCTTTATAAAAAAAACAGTCAATCAAAAATCGTCATAAACATTCAGCTTGTCGCAAACACTATTCACAATAGAAATAACAAAAGCGTATCATAAAACTCTGACATTGGAAGTATTTTCGAACCAGTGACTCCCATTTTCTTACAGAATGCCTCCCACAAGTGCCTATTACTTGTTATAAACGCTCCGATGATTACTCACGTTAAGACAGCGCACATCTAATGCGATTTACTTGCTATGAGAACTCTTACGTAAGATTATATTCGTTTCTTTGATGTTATAATTGTTTTTATCGTACACGTTACATTCACGCTCGTAATTTGTAAGGAGTGTTTCTTGAAGCTGTAGTTGTTCATGTGATGTAATTTCCCAGCTGGAATATTTAAAATGATATAGTGATTATTTTGAAAATATTTGAGGACATTTTGGGATCATGATGACATGGCAATGTGGCCGGGATATTATTAAAAAAAATGTAAACAACAATATGTTAGGACGATATTCAGATACAAGGAAAAAATATATTAAAATCTGTTATTTTAACCATTATTTTTTTCAAATGGTTAGAAAAGGGTAACTTCACAAAACATGTCGTTAATCATGATAAATCAAATAGTTCTCTTTAAAGTGATCTTTCCTTCCCGCAAGGAGCCTTAAAGACAATTTAATTTACATTAATAACTACTCACGAGTAATAACTTGTTCCAATTTAATTTTAACAATATTGTTATTATGATATTGCAATTTTGAGATATTGTATTAATCGAAAACCGTTTGGCGCAGGAAATTGTGGGCCATTGCTCAACATTATAGACAAGCAGACATCATGATTGGATGTGTTCTAGAATCTAGATATTAATAAATTGGATTATTAAGGTTCAGCCGAATTATTTGGTACAAACTTCGGTGAAATTCAATTAAAGTATTGATCTTTTATTGTATGTATAACTTATAAAAACAGTAAATTAAAATTTGTTTTCATGGATGGTCAAAAGAGTATTTCTTCATTTCATCTTTAACCACAGATTGCAGACCAACCTATAGATTTATTATTGTTTCGCGTACTCACGTAGGTACTCGTATATTTGTTTAAAGTTTGACTATCTAGCTAGTTGTTATTTCTTCACTTTGTTTACGTATATCCTATACGTAAACAAAATGAAGTATTGAATGTTGATTTTAAATGAAAATCACCACATTGACCACATTTTTCAACGTTTAATTACCTAAAC
This sequence comes from Chrysodeixis includens, assembly GCA_941860345.1. Classification (NCBI taxonomy): domain Eukaryota; kingdom Metazoa; phylum Arthropoda; class Insecta; order Lepidoptera; family Noctuidae; genus Chrysodeixis; species Chrysodeixis includens. Next base: position 9,260,305 of record OW796099.1, on the reverse strand, counting down.
ATTTGAATATTCATAGGTCAGTACTTGCCTGATGAGTCTTTATAATGTAAATGCAACTAATCAAATAATTATAATCATGTGGTTAATGTACACGACCACATTTGAAACTAATGATAAATAAAACTCGTTAAACATTTACGGATTAATGAAAATGTTTTAACATAATAATTTATTTGCTTATTGAAAACACACCAATTAGGTACTACCAATTCTATTAATCGCTGCAAGTGCCTATTATTTAGTTTACAATTTACTGAAAATATAACTTAAAGGTTATCCTTTTGTACGCGAAATTCGTGTTTAAATTTTCCGCTAACCAAAGATTTTAGTTTCGATCATAACTTGTACTTAAGACCGCGTTAATAGAGAAAATATTGCTTCTGTTCTATTAATAATATTGAATTATATAACACTATTTTCTTGCAGAGAAACAATATACCTAACCAATTTGCGAAGTTGACTCTCCCGAAGTTCGCTATCGAATTATAAAGAAACAGATTTCATTCACACACAAAGATGCAGATACGTGTAGTAACTCCAAATATCAATCAGCAACCCCGCTAAAGCGATCACATTTTAGTTATCAATTACAAACGCCACAAAGTCGGTACGTGTCTCAGAAGTTTGATGTGATTTGACGTCGAAAGCTGGTTACAGAACGGAAATGAGTTAAAATGAGAGCTCGATAACAATCTTTAATCCGAACCACTAATGAAAATTTCGTTTTGTGTCACGGAAATTTCATTCATGAAATATTTCCGAAGATAATAATATACCTAGCGCTAAAAAGTTTTATAAGAAACACCAGGCTTTATGTTGTTTAAATGAAGCTATATTGGTAACAAAAGATTTTATGAAGGACTTTAATTAAAGATTTTGTAGGTCTATTTGTGAAGTTTATTAATGTTCAATGTCTTAAAACTGAAATTTTGAAGAACTCGCTTCGGTCGATTTAAAATTAGAATAGAAGATCACGAAATCTGCGTAAAACATATTCGTTATCCATACATTCTACTAACGATGAGTTTATCTCACGTAAGCTACCCAAATACATATTCAGTATGCAAATATCATTGTGTATGCCATATAAATGGCATAATAGTGTATCTCGCTGTGTGACGCTAACCTTCTAAGCCCTACTGTCCTTAACCCAAGGCGTGACGAGTCGACCTTCCTCCGTCTACTCCTGCTATAATTCACATTGTCCGACCTGGGTGCGTCCACCAGCTATGCAGTGATTGTCTCTTCTCTGCACGTAACCAAGGTTACCATAATAAATAAAATAATACAGCAATTGTTTTGCTAAACCTACACGAGCACGGTCCAAAGAATCGAGAATTAAAATCGATTGTTCTCGATATGCCCCGAAATGAATCTGTGTTTCGCTAAAGCGGATTATCGGTTGATCGATTGCAAGTACGAGGATTTAATTTCGATAAGACCGGTTTTGGATGAATCAGTGTATTATGTGAACGTTATTATAATGTCAGACATGTTGTTTTGTGTAGCAGGTACATCGAAAAAAAAACGAAATCTCTAAAATATTCTGAATGAAAGTTTTCAAGTGCTTTAACTATTAGTAGGCACTATGCCATTATAATAAACACTGTGTAAACGTACACTCAGCTGAAACACCATTATATGTATAATACCGGACAACACGAAATTCACACCTATTTCAGCAACTACAATAACAATATGCTCAAATTCACATAAAATAATTAATAGAACATATTCTGTAAACAAGCTTAATAGTTACTCAATTATATTAAGCACCAATGATGCCTCGTTTTAAATGTTAATTAATGTATTTGTGCATATTAAATACACTTAAATGCAAATCATGAGTCGAATTTCATTATATCCTTAAATCCAAATGAATTGTGAAAGATAATGCTTATTGGTTTTGTCATCAAAATGCAAATGTTCATTTGTTTATTGTTCCTAAATATGTGGAAAGTTTATGGGAGATTTGGTGTCAAATACGCGGAACAGTGTATATGCGGGTTGAGATATACAATAATTGTTGATTGTCAACTTGTTTGTGGGATCAGTGGCTGTTGAATGATATGATCATTAATTGGTTTATTGAACATCGGTAAACATATTTGTGAATCACCTTGTGCATAGAAGGATACTCAAAATATATCTAGAAAATGACCACGCAAAAAATCGACCCAACCCACCAACAGATTTCAAACGTATCTCATTTAATACGTCATGGTATCATGATCATTTTTTATTATGACGACATCACCGTAAGTCATGGGGTTAAGGTGCAAAAAAACAATTCTTGTTCACTTTTTTCAGTACAAAAATTTTTAAGCACACTATTTAACTATAAAAAAGCTATTGATAGAGAACAGCCGTGAGACGCATAGGTAAAATAACGGTCTAATCTCATTGTACCCTCGCCCCTTGCCATGCTAACATGCGCGCGCGCACCTCAGTCGTGTCCTGTACGTTCCGCTGTGTTCACGTTGTTTATCTGTGCAATATCGGCTTGTTTGCAGCTATTGCTGACCTCTGCTTGTTTATTGGGCCCTTTGATAGTAAATTAACAACAACAAGAAAATGTTTAAAAATACTAACCTAAAATGTTTTTTTATCAAAAATATACATACTTATATAATATTTTTATGAATATTTTTGCTATTAATACCTAAAATGTTCAGCTGAACCATTGTGTGTTGTAATTAATAACTAAACGTAGTTATTTAAAAAAATAAACACCCTTTTTCAACTAAAATGTTTTTATTTTCTACTTAATAATCCCATATATTTACGGACAAAAAATCGATATTTGTCTTTTTATGGGACTTCATAATTATATTAAAACTAGTCCCAAGTCTGTTGGTGCTTGGGACAGAGCCCATACAATTTTTTGCATACTCCTTTAGTTTTTTTTATGTAGCTTGTTATAGATCACACAAAGGGCAAGCTTACCCTGTTTTCTGGTAAACCTTTCTATCTTTTACATTTTCTGGCCATGTGCGCTCCAAAAATGCAACGAAAATATTTATTGACCACCGTAATTAAACAGTGAGAATACTTTTTGTAATTTTCTATTTCCTATGAAACCCTGTAATCAGGCATGATGCATGCAGTGATGATGACAACTTTGTTTATATGTCCGTGATGTAGTGTATTAAATAATATTAGATAAGTATTTTTGAACAAACAAAAATAGCCCTAAGTACAGTCAATGAAAGTTCTGTGTGACGTTACTTTTACGTACAAATTTTGCAAATGCATTGCGTCAAAACACTCCTCACCTCAACTTTAAAACAGTTATCTTTGACATTTTGTATTAATCAGATACTTGCAAAAATACGTGTCAAATATGTTTTAATTATATTACCTATCTGATGAACAAATTAGATTTATACTTTTCGTACCCTGTCATCTTTCCTATTTGTATATCTCTATTTAACATTAGTCGCTAAATTACAACAAATTTTAACACAAGACCATTCCCACACTATACTATACAAGTTATAGTTTATACGGAAAGGTAATCATCTAGTATATTACTGCATATAACAAGCTTGATACCGGTAATAGCAGCGACCGAAAGGTCATAAAATGAACGTAATTCTCATCGGCACACCTCAAGACAATAATAAATACATAATTGAATGCTATTAATATTGAAATTGTATCTAATAAAGGGTTATACATTAATTATCAGTATGCGTAAGTCATAATTTCAATTACAGCTTGAAAGGTAGGTCTGTTTTGTTGCGATTCTTTAACTTTGAATGATTTGATTGGATGTCGATTGAATTTGATGATGTTGGTAGTATTTTCTGGTGACTACTGATTTAAAATTTGTTTAATTAGATATTATGATTTGTGAAATGACGTACCCTATGTTTTGGTTAAAAATGTGAATGCGGATGAAGTCTTATAAAAGCATACACAGACAACAGGAGTTTATTAGTATTACAATGCACATGGTAGTAGGTTAATTAGTAGGTATAGGTAGATAAATAAATACGTTTACTAATATAATTGTTATCAGTACCGACAGTCAATAAAAAAACAATTACTCACTAAGAGTATTTATTATAACAATGAAAAAATTACATTATACTTAAAATTCAATTCGCCTCTCAATTGTCAGAGTACAATTGCGCACTAAACGCTGCTGTTCCTGAAACGTTTCAACTATTTACGGAAGTTTAAAACGTTTTTGACACTTCAATTTGCCGAGCTGTCAAATTATTTATTTCCTTCTCTTTTTTATGTTAAACTAAAGTTTTTATAATGAGAACAGTTTTCCGAAAGGAATAATTTATAGGGTCGCTGTTTTCTATTTCATTTACTGATATTTATCGAGCTGGTATTTGTATAATTTTAAAATAGTTAAAAGTTAAAAAAAAATTGCTTAAATTAATAAAAAAAATAAATGATAAACGTTCTTTGTGTTTTACGAGGTCCATTTACAACCTGTACTACAACGCTACTAAAGACAAGTACTTGCGCTAGTAAGCTAGTCCAGAAAAAAGAATTTTGTTACATAAGAAAGAAAAACAAATTAACATTTTCTTTTACAAATTAAATTACAGAAAAGTGTTTCACCTACTTCACCCTCACTCTCAATAAATTCAGCACAAAGAACGTCATCAAATAGACTTCGTCAAGAAATAAGATAAATACGGACAATTTCCTAAAAATGCGCATAAGTTTTTGCAATGTCACTGTCCACATGCGGTTTGTGGCAAGAAGCGGCAAAACTGAAACAGATTACAGCGCGCATAAAAAGAAGAGCTGTGCCTGTACCACAAGATCTTAAATCACGACTGTCGCGGTTGTAGGAGCGAGACGCAACTACGGAAGTGTATAGCGCTATCTTACTCGCACAATAGCGACAGGCTTGTTTATAGAGTACGTGGTACAGGCATAGCTCTCCTTTTTATATGCAACAGATGTTTGGGAAGTCAAACATGTTTCCCAAGTTCCGAGCCATGCTAAAGTGTTTTTACTTTGTTTTTGTTGCGGCTTTTGTAGAAATTTGAATAACTTTAAATTTTTGTACTGATTTGCTAATGAATACGGGCTTTATAATGGGAACTGAGTCTGTAGTTTTTAAACCGTTTGTACTGATAAGCTAATTAAGAAAATGTTTTGTGGTTTAAATTGTGTTCATAGCCTAATTTATAATAGTCAGAATAATTAAAATTAATTTCATTTTTCCTTTTTATACCTGTCGCAACAAAATTCTTAAAGTTTCTCCACTAAAATAATGCACTTCCTAAAAACAACAGTGATAGCCAAGTCAGTGGTCGTGGGTTCAAATCCTGGCACGCACCAACACTGTCTTTCTGAAAACATCGTGATCAAACCAGTACACCTGAGAAATTTTCAAGGGTGTGTGTTGACACGTTAGAATAAAATAAATGGAAAAGAATACACGAGGATACATGTAATATTTTAATAAAGTGAATACATATCCAATCATCCACAATGAATACATATAGTGAAGAAACCCAGTCCTTTTTAAAGGCTTACACGGGGACACAGGTCCAACATGCAGAGGCCTTGTTGAGAACTTTAATCTTAAGTGTGATGGGGCACCTACCAAGGGCCATCCACCCCAGCTCTTTGAAAGAACAGACATGGACGGCCCAAGGTACATATTATTATTATACCGACAATAATAACCAACTAGCCATAAGTCACAAGTGCGGTCAAGACAACAAATTGAACAGTACTTTTTTACCATCATAACTAAATAGCCCAACTATGTATCGCGGCTGTCGCTTGCGGGATCATGAGTAATTGTTCTACGTACCATTTATCACAATCCATTGAACGTTAAGATTCTATGGTAACAAAGAGCGCACCTAATAGTTGATATGTGGGTGTGGATTTATCACTTCATGTATTAATCATGCGTGGTGTTATATTGAAGTGTTTAATACAAAATTGTATAATAATATCTATTTATGTATGTATGTTGTAACTACTTTTAGTATATTTTAATTGCTTAGTTGTAGTTTGTAAGTATTCATAAATAATATGTGTACATATAATAATATATATTTGTTTTTTTTTCTTTATTTCAGGCATATGAACAAAAAAAAATTCGTATCTATTAAAGTTCGGGAGCCTGCCTATCATGGCAGTTTATGCTTTTACTATATTTTTTGTTAATTAATAGCATTTATTATCAGACTAGAACCCACATACAGTAAAAAAAATCATTAATTAAAATTAAAAAGTACAAATCAAATAAACAAAAAAACAAATTAGAATTATCAAATTATATTTTTTTTCCTAGCCTATAGTGACCCACTGCTGGGCAAAGGCCTCCCCCATTATAAATTAATTGAATTAAAATAAATTAATACAATTAATAAAGATATCATAAATTTTAAGCTTTATATCCTAGTTCATTACAAAAATCATAAACTCTAAAACCAGATACAGTGTTATTGCAAGTATATTGAGTACTCAAGCAAGTAAACAAACGTTCATTAAACATAAAAAAGTTGTATCCGACTATCTAATTAAGTAAAACCGATACTCGTTAAAAGAAATCTCATTTAATCAAGTTTGCAAAGGTGAGCCATATTTTACAATTACTACGTGGGACCCAATCAAATGAGTATAACTTTTAATTTGATTCCGACTCTATCGGATTCCTGTAATGAACTTAATTCGTAGTTACGACATTTTAAACCTGTTTAAAGTTGAAAGAAGATATTATTATCGTAAAAGTAATGTATTTTTTAATGCATCTTTAAATAATTATTATGTTTTGTTACCGCGGTAAACGGTGGTCTAATTAGGTAAGTTATTTTCAAGCCTCAAGTTATTCCTTCAACATAATAATATTTTTTATTAATGAAGTGTGAAAATAGATCCTGAAATTTTGCATTTATAATTTAAAATTATCTTTTTCTGTATCTATCTTTCTCTATCTTTTAACAAAAAATCTAAGTACACCGAAAAGCTACGGAATAAGCTATGCCACATATGTTCAAAAAAGGCTCTTCTATAAACCATAATCTGTTTAATTCTATACCAAAATTAATATTTCGTCCAGTAAAGCAAAACTGTCAGCGTACCTACTTTACCAGCCATCACCAACAAAACTGAAAGTTTATAAAGACCGTTGAATAATCAAACGCTGTACGTAAAATACATTTAGCCATGCTTTCGTATCACTCGGGTACAAAGCTGGCGTACGTGTTTCAAAGACGTCCTCCACAGTCGCAAGTTATGGCTTTTGTCCCGGCCGCACTCGCCTGACTTTTCTGCAACACTTAGCAAACGTTTAAAACTCCATTGTTACGCTTTCTAAAGCTATTTTCATTGTTTCATCCGTTACATTAATATGTTTTCGCTGCGAATTGTTTATTGTGTACGAAGGACTCGCGTGATTAATGTTTGAGTTTTGATTCGGGATCTTTTATACAAATGGGGCTGATGACTTTGTTTAAGTTATTGCGCATTATGGTGGAACTTAAATTAAAAATTAATTATAATTTTTGATATCGTAATTATAGCAGTGACACACAATCGTGATAAAAAGGTTTTTAGTTATCTACAAAACGTAAACCATTAGTTTGGCTCTTTGCCTACATAATTAATATCAAATAACATAAAATTTTCATTTCAACCTTATTTCCACGGTATCAACTCCATTAATCTAGTAATTAATATAATTAAAGCAATTTGAGTATCTCAATAATAAATTACTTACTGTTCCCTACTTTAAATATTCTAAAACACTAACAACTCTATCAACTAAATAAACTAATTTGTTTAATACCATTTTATCTGCATAACACTCAATCGAGAACTCTGTAGCGTGCACTTTATAAGACCCACAATTAAATCTATAGTTTCCATCAAAGTCGCATTCACACACTCGCGTCATTATTTAGTCGGTAAAGTCGCAACTTGGCGCTAAATCTTACATTCGTGTCGTGACATAAATCGACCGTCAGATGCACACTGCACGGGACCGATTCCCTCATCTGTCAGAAACGAGACAACTAATTTGTCTGCCATGTAAACGCGACTCTGTTGCGACTACGAATTTTGAGAAGCGTATAAATCTTGGCGCTCGTTGCGATTTAAACGCAAGTTTGTGCCAAACCTTACTTACCTATTTGTTTTTGTGTTTTCGGTTCTTTTATTTCGATTGTGTTCTGTGCTCTTGTTTTCGAAAGCGTAGTCTGACGTTGTGATTTTAATGCGGATTTAGTAGAGTAAGTTAGATATATTATGCCCAAGTTTATATTTTATATGTTATGAACTACTGACCAAATCATTGAAATTTTTGACTGGAATCAAGAATTGAATTCATAAATCGACCTAGGATACCAAATTGTCACAGAACAACAGTGCTATTACAAAATAAATGCCTACCAAAAAATGCAATGCTTTCCATACAGTACCTAATAAATCAACCATAAATGTAGATTAATCTAACCACTTACTAACTCGAAATTAGTACGACAAATCATAATTTAAAATTAATTGTTAATTGCCACTGCTGGCTTATAAATTGTTTCATTATTCTCGATACTAAATTAAAACATAAAGCACTCAAAGAAACTGTGAACAATAATTATAGGTAATTAGGAAAGAACTGAAATCGATTAAATACCTTATTGATATGATAGTGACAGGTTGACAATTAATTTCCAAGTAAGATAATAATTACACTTTAAGCAATTGAGTGAGAGAGTGCTCTACATTTTGTAGGATATTCAAGCCGAGGCCGGCGTTTTTTTCGCTACGCTATGCAAAAGCTGCCCCGTTTGGCTCCCGGTAAAAGGGAACGGTAAAGAACATCAGTGGTTTTAGCCCGTAAGGGGTTTGCGCGCCCCTCTCTTCAAACGGACGAAGAAAATCCATAAAAAAACTCCACTGAAATAAAACGTGAATTTTACTGACAACCATGACAGCACATGCAAAAAATCAGACCAAAAGTATTCCTAAATTGAAAATTAAAAATGTCGACCACGTGGTTTCCATTAAACTTTTAATCTTGTATCCTGCACACGTCACAAGTAAAGCCTACTCCACACAAGCGGCTATTACTCATCGATCGCAACCCGTGACTGTCGCGTATCGCTTAGTAAACACTCGGCGTCACGTCGTACACTCAATTTGTACCCATTGCCGCCCTCTGTCGGTATAAAGGAGTTCATGCAATATGCACTCAGCTTTATACGATGTACCCGTTTAAGATATTTTTATTTTGAAATTGGAAGTTTAGCGATTTTAGATTGGTATTTTATTTTTTACAAATACAATATAGAAAATACGAATCGTAGAAATAGCTGCAGATACTTGCATATTTCAGTGATATTTTTCTTCTTTACTGGTATATTTAGGCAGGTAAAGACGTTGTAAAACATGTAGACGAAGTAAGGTCAATTGAGCTGAAAAGGTATACTCAGAAGCTTTGGACCGTAATTATTTCACCATGCTACAGAGCGCTACATATTTTTATCATTTCAAATATGGCTTAGAATAGTATTTTTTAGATTTTAGTGTGTAAACATTTTTTTCCAAGTGTATAGTGTCACATATCTGCTGGGTAAATGAGGCCAGATTTGGGCCTCCCCCCAGCCCTTCCACGATTCTCTATTTTGCGCTACCTCAAACCACTCTCGAACGTTATCAATTATCAAAGAATAAAAAATACGTGAAAAACAATAACCATAAAGTATTTTGCAAGCGAGGATGTCGCATTCGACTGATAAACAATTATTTACCACTCTTCGACAGCCGATGATTGACCTGTTATAGTCAAAGAGCCAAAGGTACAATCATAAAAATCTTCCCAAATCGATTGCTCCATTTTGCGGGCATGTATTGTGTAGACATCATTCCGTAAATTTTAGGGCGCCATGTTCTGCATGCGAACACAGCCACCCTATAGACAGCTGTAATTAACGATCATAAGGAAATATGGCATAGCCATTGCTGGTCGATTGCAAAATGTTGTTATTATTGCAAGGATTAATCTGCTACCTTTTACATTCGGGATTATTGATGGTGTTATTCCAAATCAAATTAATTTTAGGTTCATAATTCTGATTGGGGTTCCGACCAATTTTGCATGATTGAACAAAAAACTCTATGGGATTAATTTTGTACTAAACAGCCCTTTTTACCAACGGTTATTCGTAATTTAGAAGCCTATAATTTGTAAACCCATTAAGGATATAGCAAAACTAGGTTCTTAGTAAGGCCATTAGAAAATATTTTCGCTGTTATTCGAAACATTACAACCAAGACTAATAAAAATACAAAATCTAACGCCTGTTTCTTGTAAAGGAAATACGATAGTTATCTTAAATAGCTTAAAATTATCCGACTTGCGTTTGGCATACATTTGCCAAGTTTACTAACTCGATTATTCAAATTGCATAATAAATACCCAATGAATTATGTCTAGTTTGTACTAAAAACTAGTTTTGATAATAACCTTTATTCTGTGGTTTAAATTTCGCAACTAACATAAACTAGGTGAAAACTAATTGGCGTTGCAATTATATATTCAAACTTAATGTTACGATACCTACAATATTATGTCCTGTTACTATTAATCATTTTAATACATTTACCGTTTTTCCATAATGAAAGATACTAAAGGTAGATACTTGGATATGTGTCTAAAATGATGAATGATGGTAATGATACTGAGTGGGCTGACATAGACCTCTATAGATCTTTACAACGATCAAGTTGTCCGTTTGACACTCGTAATACCATGGGAATAGCATAGCTTCTACACACCACTCTTTGAATAACCCGTAAGTGTCCGGTACTACAAGTTTTAACATTATTAATTTAATCAAAGACTACCAACTCAAAAACAACCTGGAACTAACGTCTAAGCTTATGTTTCAAAAATCAGTCACCATTAATATTACTGTCACGAACACGCCCTCTGCTATTAACATATATCGTAATACTAGAATATCAGCACCCACACTAAAACAAATGAAAGGCTTGTAACCTAGGTGACTGTCGTCGGTCGTCAGGACATCCCAAGGATCAAGACAATCGTGACTGCAGGCTCATTGTTGAGCACGAACCAGTTCTAGCCATCGCATATTTATGTTAATCCGTCGAAAGTAATGACGATTGAACTATTTAATTAGATTTGCCAATATACACAACTCAATACCCTTTCAATGTAAGTAACAAGTATGAAGTTTCAAATTCATTGATGACGATGTTTGGTCCCTTATGGATTGGGTTGAGTTTGCTGTAGTTTAACTTATTGGTATTAGCATTATACATAGTAATCCCAACGATACACACCCTATTAATAAGACTGGTAGTGTATACAAACTTAACAATCCAATATTTTTGCAGGCAGCAATTATACATTTATCTGTTCGGTTTATTTACAAACAAAGTTATAAACGATTTAATCTATTTGATAATTAATTTTAAACGCAACTTTGTCTTTAATTTACTGGCAACGATAAACCACAGTTTAGGGTAACTAATAAGCGTGGTCGAATTCTGTCAGTATTATCTAGTTCCGAGAAATTAGCATGCGAAGGTAGTGCTTAGGCGTGGTCCATATGCTATTATCAACGGCATGATAAAATGTTAAGGTTCTACTTATGCTAAGCGTTCTGTTAAATAACCTGCGTTGGATTTGTTGTCCACGAATGTGCTGTTTAATGATTCATGGCAGTAAGGGGCCAAAAGTTGAACCTTGAGGGACACCTGAGCTTTTACTCACTTCAGCAATAAACTTATCATATTATTTCGAGTGAAATACTTTACTTATATGATACCAGTAATGATAAAAACTTAACTTTAAATACAAACAAAGAGAATGCTTTCTTTAAAGAAAATCCGCATTAATAACATTTTCATCTGTTAGTGTTGATAGATTAAATACAAATAATTAAATACGTTCTTTCATTTTGTAATAAATAATCTTTTTGTTCAGCATCAAGTCCACCATATAATAATTTATTGATATTGTTAACATATCTGTCTGTATTGCCGTTTCCTGTTTACTTCGGATGAAGGCAAATGCAATGTAAATAAATTACTTTAATTAACTTAACCAAACGACCTACAAATAAATTAAAAGAGCACTCAAACTGAAAACGAGCTGATGTATTAATAAATAATTACAATGAAGCAACACTGAATATGTGAAAACACAGAAACTTTTTGAATGCGTAACAAGAATATACAACGGATAATTATTATGCTGTACGTCCATAACTGTGTAATGTAATGTAAAATACGAACAACGCTAGCTTCAGTATAAAATTCGATGACTTAACGCAGTACAATGCCATTGTGATCAATAACATGGAACCAGAATAGTGCCAAATTCAGCACACACAATTTAACGGAACAGTATTATAAGGTCTAGGTAGTTCGTATCCCAAAGTCTTGGCGAGTAAAGGATCTGGGTAGTCGTGAGTAATGCAGCTTGACTGCATTAATAAACTCACCAAGTTTTTTGGCAAGAAACTTGTTTGTTAGTGCTGTGGTTAAAGCTTTTACGGCGAGCGGTCGGCGGTCAGTTTTACACCACTCGCCTATTTGAACATTGTTAAAATTGAATTTCTCTATTTAAAATGCATGAGGTACAGTGTACAGCAATCGGAAATAAAACACGAAATTCACAACGCAATCGCTCGTTTTCAGAATTTATGTCTGTAAGTCGGGATTGACATCCAAACGAAATTTTAACATCGACATAAATAGTGAACACTTTTTATGTTTGAAATAAAGTTGTTAGGAGTAAATCCATTTGCTGTCTTAACCTATTGTATACCGTTCTGAACGATAGGACAAACAAATTGCCGGAAATATTTGAATAAGAATGGGGACATTCTCGGGGACACTAATGTGCGAGGCGGGAAGCCCGGACGGTGAGGGCGCCCTTAATATCTGTTTTATTTTTTCCGGATTTGTATGAATGAGGACAACAAACAGCGCACCCTCTATTGTGGGAATGCGACAGCACAAAAAAACACGTTTGCGCCCAATAATATTATTTTTGGTGAGTAATTTTATGACTTTATTTGTCGTCGCGTTTGTGTTTCGGCATGGAATATGAGGCAGTATGTAGATTAGGTTTTGAGTCCAAATAAAATTATCTCTATAATACTTTTGTACCAACGTAAGGCGGGCTTAAAACAACAATGTTAATAGTTAGTTCGTGGTCAACAAAATGGCAACTGGTAACAAAAACAAGGGTACCTATTTCGCTTATTGTCGTCAACAATACGAAGTGGTAAACGTTCCAGACCTCAGTACAACTGGATCGGTTACCACGTTTTCTTTCAATATTTCCCAATTTGATACGGTATTACACGCCTCTCGGCAAGACAATGGAAAGTAATCGTCAGTGACAGGGGAGTGGGCTAAATTTCGTTAAAATAAAAGCGTACAGAGAGCGTAAGATATAGCGCCTACGTGGTCGCCGTGAGATCCCGAGAGCTCCTACAATGGAGAATTGGAAAAAGCTTTTATAATCCGGCACGTGACACACATGCTCAAGCGGCCATATCTTAGGGAACCTCCTACCCACATACTACACTGGCATTCACAAGAAGCGCTCGTTATTCTTTTTTCTAACATACTATTATGTTTCCAAGTTCGATGTAAACAAGACGGTCCTATTACAGGTAAACAGATAAGACACGAACGTTTGTATATAACTTTAGGTGCACTGGTAATGAGTCTGTGAAGTTATCGTTTGGCTGGACAGCCGTATCAGATTTCGCTTTGAATGGAACTTTAACAAATTCTTGGTAAATTGTCTTTGTCTTAAACATGATTTAAGGCAAATTTGTTTGAAATGCAACTAAGTATTCAAATTAAATTAACTGATCTCCCTACAGTGATAGGTAATAACCATTAATCAGGGAACACTATAACATAATTCAATTTGATATTCAATCTGAACGTGTAACATAATATATTTCTGAATAAAATATATTTCATGTTAATGTAAGAGCGGACGCCAAACAAATAGTTCCAAAAACATTTTCTAAGGATGGCCCCGAAATAAATCATCAATTTCAGGACCCAAGGAATCGTGTTTTCTGTAATATATCTTTTTAGTCAATAAATTAAAATAAAATAAATGGGTTCTGATATAACTCACAGACGATCAAGTCTGGCTTTAGGGCTGTCACATCTATCAAATAGAATAAAGAAATTGTATTGACCCTTTCGAACCGAATAAGATTAGAATTTTCTATCCACAGCAGCTAGAAAACGAGAAGGCCCTAAATCAATCAAGTGTTAAAGGAAAATGGATTAGAAATATTGTATGTATGTGAGGGGTTGTCAGGTGGCAACCCCAGGTTGATCGTGCGCCCCTTGATATGCGTGATATCCCTTGATATTCAGCAGACAGAAACTCGATATCGTATCCCATTAGTCTTTTCACATTGTCACCGTGCAAGCCTACAAAAACCCAGCTTTTCACGCTATGCCAATGTCGGTAATGGATAATGTTACTTTCAATGCGAATTTGTGTAAAAGATGTCGAGTATTGCTCATGCTTTTTGTACATTTGACGTAACTTACAGTGATTTATTTGAATTGTTCTATTGTGTATGAATATCTACTAAACATGACAATATGTGCTCTTTGGTACGTATGATTGCGGCACTTGTTCTAATCTCTCTTTTCTTATAATAGTTTATTATAGGGACGTATTTTTTGTCAGTGGATGTATTTTAAGATTCGTGTAAATCCTCTGTTGTCGGGTTTTATATCTTCATTGTGAGCGTGTTTTATTTATTTGTCAGTATTAAGCAAGTTGTTTTTCTATTTGTATGACGTATTATCTCATAAGCTGTTACTTATCTTTATATTTAGTTGCTGAATTGGTTCTGAACAAAAACGAAGCTTACTGAACCACAAATATACAGGTTGTTGTAAAAATGACAAAAAGTCACATGGTACAAAACTCGGTAGAAGCTTAGCTTCAACAAAACTACGGGATAAAACTTATTTAGTCACTTTCTGAGTATCTAATAATGAATTCTTCTAACAGGGAACTCTGACTAAGATTGCTTGATAAGTAAGTAACTTAAGTTATTAATTATTTCATAGTGAAGACCGTCTTTCGTTGACAGGTCTAATTTTATATTAACGCTGTCAACACAGAGTGCGAATATTTTGAAGGACAGTTTTGACATTTTTCGATACTTTAATTTGTGAAACTGACATTATTAATTTTTTAAGTTAAATTAAAATCAAATTCTTGTAGTTTAATACAATATTTTATAAAATACAAAATAATAAAAATAAAATAAGATTATAATATTGCGAAATAAAATTTGACTCTATTATTATTGTCTAGACGTATTTGTAGCACTCTTCAATATGTATTGTTAGACCCAAAAAACCTTTATCCATTAGACACAATCGTATTTATTTCAATTTTGTTCTAAACTTAGGACTACCAAAAGGTTTGTCATCGGCCTAAACCACCATCATAATTATAAATATACATTTTCTTAATTACGTTGTATGTCAAATAGTGGACTAGGCTGAAGATTCTAAGCATTAAAAAAAGGTTCTGCTGCAGGTTTCCATACGTCGATAGGGAAACTGCCATCAAATCACGTTGTTGTCCGTCTGTCCGTCGGTCTGAAATGTTTCTAAGGAAAGCATGAAATTGTAATTCATGACAAATGCTCCCTTCACTGTTTTTTGGAAAACCGAAGAATCAAACTTCTGAGCCAATGCAATTAAAATAGACAGACACAGTTTATGTGATTTTCGATCTTCGCAAGGAAATAGAAAAAAAATATATTACATTGATTTGTTTTTCTTTAGCTCAAATGTACGGAACCCATTAGTCTCGCGATTTAGACTCCTGCTTCACCGGTTTTTTTTGTAAACATCATAAATGTATACCTGAAGTAACAACTACTTTTAAAGAACACTAACAAAATATATCCAACAATAGTCATTTTGGGAAGGTTTTTGAATACTAAGTCTTATCTACGTGCCGTGGCTTCGTAGCGTTTTTGTTTTCGATGTAAAGCCAGGTTGGATTACTGCGATACTAGGTTGGAAAAATATCTTATAGCAAAATACGTTTATTTAGGAAAAAGCAGCTAATATTATTTTTGATTGTATGCGAATTTGTTTAGGAAATATAGCTTTTAATTTTGATAATATGTTAATAGTATTAGATATACTTACTTTTGGCTTTGTTTTGACCTTCCATTTTTTAATTTTGAGAACCTTTTTACGATTATTTTCTAAAACCTATTTAGTAAGCATCTTTTGGCGTACATTAAAATTTTATTTAATTAAGTTTCGAATAATCAGTAAAATGCATCCATTTCCCAGAAACTAGGTACTTTAAGTAGCTTATGAGACATCAACATTTAATGAGACTTTTTCGTAAACAAGTTGAAACGCAGTCTCTTATCCCACTGGAATAGTTTAGTGCAGCTCCTTAATATTTTACTATCACCGAGTCATAATATGAATTAACCCGAGCTCCAAGTTTCCTTCACACGAATTTTCAAAGTTCATTTTCATTCAAAATTACTGGCAATTTGCAAGCGGTAATTCTCGACAAAGTTTGATAGTTCCGAAATAGTTTTTCATACTATTGCGTGTAGTTAAAAAGTTGAACCGTTTAATAAACCGAATAATTTACATTCTTTGTCTTAAACTTGTTTTAAATTAAATTGTCTTGTATGAGTTTGTCAAATGTAGGTGCTTTAGTTCTTGTTTACTCAAGTATGATCGCTTTAACTGATATTATGAAAAACTAGGACTAATAACAAGCAAGATAATTTCGAATAGATTGAATCTTAAATGTGATTAACTGAAAATAAATAACATCACTGCTTCGCATTTTGCAGACATTAATATTAGCTTTAGAAAGATCTATCTATCTATCTTTATCTAATCAAGTAGAATTACAATTAAATATACTAAAACAAAACACTATCACGAACATTCCTATAGACAAACAATTCAAATTCTTAAAATACCTATTGAATTTCGAAGGTTCTAGACCAATGACAGTTCATGGAATCAATATTATTATGCATGTACAGTCAGCAACTAAAGTCGTTTAAGTTTAAACGCAATTAGGTCTGTGAGTTACGAGTATTTTTCAGGAATTAGAGTTTAGTACCTTTCAACAACACTTTAGATGTGTAGGTTATTAATTGCCTGAAGGCAAACACCGAAAATGTATTATTCAATGGTTTTTTTTTTATAAATCTGAGTCTGTTAACTGACTCTAGTGTGTTAAAAAGATATATTAATTATCCTTCTTACAGAAAAAAAAACTTCATTCATTTTACTTCTTGTGCTGACCGTACCTATCTCTATAATAAGTTTAGTATTACTTAACATTCAATTTCACAGTATCAACCTATCATTATATGGAAGGGGTATCGGCGTTATTGATCGGTCTAATCCTTAGGTAGTTAAAATTAATAGACAAGTTAATGGCATGCTTTTGTTGGCCAGTTTTAAGTAGCACTTAGGTACGATAAGACAGAAATTTAGATAAATGTAAGCCCTTTAACATGATTACTGGTTGAATTTATTATTCATATTAAGATGCAACTCTTTTGTCAGATTGATAAGTGACAATTTCGAAACTACAGAGTAAAAAAAAAAAAAACTTTTTCAATTACGCCAAATACGTTTCGCTTAAACATGCAAGTAGGCGTAAAAAGGCACTTTAGAAACGTTAAAATTACAAGTTACCCAGGTGACCGGTGCCAGTTATTCCTAAAGAGAATCTCCATAAGTTGCTATTTTAAATTGTAGAGGATATAATATTTTAACCTTTTAAAAAAAATGCGCGTCAAAACCGTGGGAAATTAAGTGGCGATGGGAATTAAAGATACAACTGCAATAGTTTAATTTCAAAAGTAGCTAAAATGAGTTCATTTCAAGCTTACGCTCCAACCCTGTTATCGCGTCTATTGAAATCAATCTAAAATCGAAATTATTGGGTATAGGATAATTAAATACAAGCTATAATCTAAACTGATATGAAATAGGATATTAATTGTAACAAAAGTCGTGAGCTAGTGATAATACACTGTCATTCACTAATGGGTGCGCTAATCGCTAAAATTAGACGCGGTTATAGGGGACAGCAAACGAACAGTGTTAACCTCTATTAAGTACAAAGATTAGTGTGTAGTTAATTTAATATTTAATTTACTTATTAATTTGGGGACATAGTAGCCTCAAGCAGGAATATACGCAGCAGTTTACCTTACATATTATCTGCCATTTTCACACTTTTCAGTGAGCCACAACGTTGTCAAGTATCTTGGAAAAGTAGAGTTTACGTTAATTGTACTCATTTTGTTACCACTTTGCTTGGCTAGGTACAAAGTACCAATCAGTCTGACGGCCAGTAGATTTTATTAAAAGTGCTATCAGAGCTCATAATAATATGACAAATTAAATTGGTATTGATATCACACTAATATTGTTGAAGCGAAAGTGTCTGAGGGTGGTAATGTTAATGCATCAATAACCAACATTGGCAGAGGCAAAGCTGCGGGTAAAAGCTAGTTACTTAAATAAGTATGCTACTCTCATTTACACAACTCCTTACTTAAAACTAAACTCTTAAATATAAATTAAGGTGTCTCATCGAAAACAACTTGCAAAAATATACAGGGCTCATTCTAACTTTTCACATTATTACACTCTAAAGTTTATGCTTTAAAATAAATTGGGAACTGAAGAAAATCACACTGTCTTGAAAGTTTCTTATCCTTGACGTGGCTCTAGGAATAAAAGGTCGTAGTCACTTAAAAGTTGGGTCGCCTTTGCCCTATAAATAATAAGGGTCAATTCAGGCACTCTAGCTCAGTGAGTGTTGGTTAACAACAAAACAGAAGTTAATGTATTTTATTACGCCTTTCTCAGAATAGGAGATGTTTGTATTTCGGCGATGTTTTTAGTTCGAAAACCGTAGAATAATTCGAAAAATTATCTAAAAACACAGTAGTTTTAATAGAATTTAAACAAAAGACAATCACCAATAGCACTTATTTTCTATTGTAAAAATGTTCGGGTTACTTCATAACCATTTTTTAAACAAAACGAACCGCATAACGTATCACAATATTTTCCAACTGAGTGTCAGTTATTTGTCGCTTCAAATGGCGGAATTTTAATATAGGCACACACTTCTCGGTGGCTTCCCGCGTCATGTAACATGTATGACATTATTACAGCAACGTGTGCCCTTATTATAAAACAAACGCAAACAATTCGGCGTGTTTTACATAATCTCTCCAAATTGGATACACCTCAGCGACGTGACGCTAAAGGTATTATATTGAACGTAAATTGTACGTTTATGAACGGCCACTGAGATTTATTGTTTTTTTGTTTTGTATATTATACTTTCTTTAGCATTTAATTTTGCCGTACCTCGGTGTTTTTTTATATCTACGCAATATGACGTCATGTATGTATCTGAATTTCTTTTACCTACACATTTTGGTGCAAAGCACTTACGTGAGTTTATTTATTTTGTCTATAAATATTAATTATGTTTGTATCTTAAGTGCTATAAAATATCACGAAAGCAATTTTTATACAAGTCGTCCTCATTAATGTTGACAGATATATTTCATTATCATTTCAACAGAAACCCAACGATATACATAACAAACACATACAAAAAGCCGATAAAAGGTCCCAGAAACGAGGTACTAACAATAAGAAAACACAAATTACAATTGTGTGAACATTTTTAAATGTACACGTGCGCTGAAAAACGATTAAAGCTTCAACACGAAGTTGTGGCCTTTGTAATATAAACCTTCCTTCACAAGAACTCTTTGAACATCACATAATGATCTTGTAATAAGATCATTCTATATATTATTATCAAAGACACATACTTGAAAAGTTTTTAGAAATGTCTTCAGATAATGCTAACTCAAGGATATCATAACTCAGTCATTAATATTTCATGTAACCTCTGACATGAAAGACAATGTTTTGTTTTAGAATCGTAATTGGAATGTTCTGTTATACTATAATTATTCACCATTTACTTTTTTTTGTCAATGTCTTCTTATATTATTACTTTGATCAAATGACCAGTCACTCATGATGATCAAGATTTCTGTCAAGACCTCCTAACTGTTGGTGCAATTTATTTCAATATTTTATAAGAAATAAAAAAAAATGCAACTAAAGTTTCATGCTCATTATTTTAAACACATCGAGCAATCATTAAGTGCCTGCTATAATCCAACGAGTAGACATATTACCGTAATATTTCCCCACAAGATAATTGCATCACGCCACAAAGCGTCCATACTCGCTCCTTCCTGCTAATAAAAGGCAGTTAAAATAAAATTTACTGCGAAAATACACCATCAATAAAATCACGGAGTACTCGCATCATACGTGGAAATTATGTTAAAACGATGGAAATTCAAAAAGCAAATGACCACCCGCCTCTAACGAGCGCGCTGTGCGAATATTGGCAAAGTTCTCTGAGCAGTGACTCTCAAACTGAGTGGAATTCCTTTAGGAAAATAACTGGGAAAAACACAATAGTCGTCAAAGGTTTACGAGAGTTACAAACTGTAAAACTACAATTAGCACTCGAGTTTTTTTTGCATTCGTTACATGTACGCTGTACAGAATATGTTGAAATTCAAATATTCTTTCCAGAGAACGCGAAACAGTAAAAAGGAAATTAGTTTTGTAATTTACAATACAAAAAGTCGAATGCGAATTTAATTTAAGCTTAGTATTCTTCTAACATAGTAGATTTCTAGATTTGGGTATAATTCTATTAGTGGCATGACGAAATAATGCACAAATTTTAACGGTACCTCTCAACAACGATAATTCTATTAAGGGTCGAAAAAATTACACTCGTTGTAGAAGCTTCCCGAAAATTTGCATAACAATGACAATGAACCCAAAGTTTGGGATCCACTGCATTGTATGGCGAGCTCAGTGCGGCTGGTTATTTGATTATGGTGCATACATTTTTGTAATCAGACATATCACTTTGAGATGCATGCCTGGAACGAATAGCGGTTCATCGAATTAACTGACGCCGGATCTCTCTGTGGTGGCGCTTTTCCGTTTTGGTTCATTTACGTTAGTGGGAGTATCATACTTTGTGCTTGAAAATGTGTTTTCGGAGCTGTTTTGTCAAAGTCTGCATCATGATTTTATTGGGCTTTTTGAAGATAATTTTACCTGCATTTTTAACTAGTTGGTTTTAAACTCTGGCAGTAATGTAAGAAATTGGTTGTTGATGAATATTGAAAAATGTGGGCACAGTACAGACCCTAGGAAATAAAAGAGCCAGGCCAGCCAAGTACCTTGACTGTAGTCTATGGACTGTTGTATGTGCAATCATTACGTGTCTTGGTGCAACCTGAACTCATTCACGGTCTTTTAAACCACCTTGATAAAAATAATCTATGCATTTTCCTACTGAAAATATTACTGCATTATAGTACGTAATTATGATCCTTACAGAGCTTAAAATAAAAATTCCTCGTATAGAGTAATAAAATTTTAGTATTGTGATAGTATAACTTTATTCACCTGACGCCAATGGTACGAGTGCAAATTGAGAACAGACCGACGACCAGTCGTTGCCGAGTCATTCACCTGAGTAGCTCACTAGAGCTCTTAAATAGTGTGCTTGCTATCGAACGAGTACAGACTATTATGATACTTCAAATAAACTTGAAGGATAAAATAATAAAGAAAAGTCTAAATATTCATTCAATCCGTTGTGATAAAACTGAATGCTTGAAGTTTTGTCTCAGTTATCGCTGTTTGGGTAATGTTAGAAGGCGTTTGGGCATTGTTGATGCTGCAAAAATGGTCTGTTTCATCCCTTTTGGGATTTATCGGGAGTATTTTGGCACTAAGCTGCTTTTGACGATTATCGTTCATGCACTTTTTTAAGATACATACTCTAACACTCAGTATAACGACACTCATACACTATAACGATAGATAGTGAAACTCCGCTACGCGCAGAACAGTGTTCCATTTTGCTCTCTAATTGCCAACAGGCTTGCCATATGAGTTCTTAATATAGGCAGTCGTGGCAAATATATCATCCTTTGAACTCAAGGAATGTAAGGAAACTGTGTAACTACGCTCACTTAACCGCAGTTCAGTGACAAACTTTAACATTAACATCTTCATACCAAAACACAAGTTTGATATTCACTAACTTTTGACCATCCCTACCTATTTTCTGCTTTTAGTCGCTAAATATAGCTGGTTCAGACTTACGGTTTTACGACGGCAAGTCACCCTTACTTAGGACGGGTGCCCTTAAGTTTGATGGTTAAACAAGTAACACCCTAAATTAAGGGCAGTCGATGAAGGTTTATAGACCTTCTAAGTGGTTAGTCCTAAGGATAAGGACGAATTTAGCGTACGAAACGTCTTATTAAAATATAAATTTTGAGAAAATAAATTAAATTAAATATAGCCTGCTGGCTCATTCGGCTGCTGAGTCTTTTATGTAGTAAAGATATTAAAATTTAAGGGGACACTATAAAGTATACTGCACTAGAAACAGTTGTTTATTTCTTACCGCTTAGATATTTGAGAAAAATATTCCCTCGATTGGTACTGTGGTTTAAGCTTTTGGGAGTCTACTGCTAGAGATAAGCCTGCATGTTAATTTAAAACAATAAAGATCATACAAAATGAATGCGTTTATCTGTGATTTAAATAAAAACAATAAAAAAATATGCTGGCCATCAATATTTTGGAAAACTTTCTAGCTTGTAAAGCAGTCTGAATCCTTTAGCTTTTACGACGAAAAAAGTCTCAGTGTGTCTCAAGTCTTTGTACTATCAATAAAGTTTCCAAGACGCAAACGCTCGCAGTTAAATAGTTCTTAAGTTCACCCCAGCGTAGGTCGCTAAATGATAGCTGACTTGATAAAAAATATTATTTACTTTATACCAGTTCAGAAATTAAAAGAGAAAATGTTTTAAACTTGCTACTCTTTGCATTTAGTTCAGATTGGGTTTGCTCGTTGGTTTGTTTGTATTAGTACTGAATTCTTAGTATGATGTTCAATGTATACTGCATTGGAATTTTAATGTTAGGGTGAAGGGCCAGCCATTATCTTCTCAAAAACGACAACTTTGAGAGAGATGCTGCGAGATGCTTCGTCTTGCTTATACAATGGCCACTAGCTTTAAGATGTGATGATAGGACCCCAGATAATGATCGCTGAAGCTGTAATGGTGTGCATAACATTTCATGAAATTGAAAGTTCACGTTAGCAAAACATTTTTTTTTCTGATTAACGTTAATTATGTACACCCTAAACCAAATGGGTTATAAACCTGAATTATAAAGATATAAAAATAAACTAAATTTAATTTTGGTTACTGAAATATAAACTCATTTTACTAAGCATATAATTTTAACAAATTTAATAAAACTTCATAATACCGTACCACTAGGGACTACGAAATGAGGTTTATTCAATGTAATGAAAAATACTGAAAAGGGCTATTCGTAATACTTATATAATTTCGCCCACAAGTTTTTCCAATTGGTGCCTATCGAATTCGATGTTATGGACGAAAAGTATTTTTTTTTTAATTTGTGGCTACATAAATATTAAGCAGTACAATTTTTTTTTGACTATCTCTAATCAGTACTTATGGGTATTGAAAGTTTCCCAGCTTAACACTTGTTTAACAACAGCGAAGATAAATAAAAAGCCGTACTTAAAAATGCACAACCTTAAAAAGTCTAGGTGGATAAAAATCACCACTGAGGTCCTTACCCGTACAGAAGCAAAAAATATCGTAATGGACGCATTTAAAAAATGTAGCGCACGTTTAGTGGGAAGATAGTTGGAGTTGAAATTTTCTTTTTGAGAGGGAAAATTTTCACTCTCGCCTCCTCATTAGTGCGGGAGGCTTTTGAGAGGGTGCATCGCGCTTTGCAGCTGCAATTCACGTTAGCACACGTCTCATATATATTTATAGTATTTCTAAAAATACGTGTGCGGATTAACACTCAGGTAAATTTAGTGCTTACATTTAGTCCTGTAATGTAAATCATTAAATGCTCTAAAATTCTCCAGTTACTAATGAGTTGGCTGAAAAAATAACAGGTGGTGTTTAATTTAATTTTCGTGTTATTTCTTCCCCATTGAGGGACTGGGTTTAATTCGTCACGTAAAGATTAAATTAGAAGGAGTGATTGAATAAATATTTAAATAGTAGACGATTACATTCTCAGACACAAAGTGGGCGAAAAATTATAATTTAATGACCCAAAAGTAGACGCCGTGATGCCATCTTGTCTTGTCCTAATTATGTTAACGTTCAAATAATGATATTTCTTTTAGCTTTTTATTAAACTTCCGAAAAAGTTGTATGGACAATGTTTAAGATATAATAAAACGAGAGTAAAAGAATGCTGCTGTAGGAGAGAATATCACAATGCTCTCGGTTTACCTATACGTTAAAAAATGCAGAATCAGGATTTGACCGAGCCTAAACAACCTTCAGTTAGACCTATTTCTATTTTGCTAAAATATTGTGCCTATAAATACTGTTTCAACGTCGATCAATTACTTTTTGTAATACGAAGTGAAAATGAAACCGTAGTTATAATTGCAATTGCCCAATAATTGTCGCACGGTCATTATAATTTCTATAACGATTAAAACATGGGTCATACGTAACGAAATCGATAAAATAATTACCATTTATTTTCGCGGCACTCTCTCTACCAAATCTCGGTCATTGAAACACATTAATCGAGTTTTCAAGTTCATCGATTTAATTGTTTGATAACGATACATGGTGAATGATTTTCTAACCGATACTTTGCAATCGATACGAGTTTTGAAACAAGAGCTTGTTGAATGGTACGTGACCATCTATAACAATGGTTTCGCAATGTCATTGAACTCGTGTTGTCTGTCAATCTATTTTTGTATTGTAAACAAACATGATTAGTTGACATTTCTAATTTGCGTTCTAGAATTCTTGACGGCTTTTTAGCTTAACTGTAATTACGTTCTTGACATGCCTTTGTTATAAAAAGTTGATCGTGTCTGTAATTAAACGAAAAAAGCCATTGTTGACCACGTTTTGTATGAAATAATCAAGTTCTATTTCGGTAAAGAGATGTATGGAATTATGATGACTTGGCGTTTTTCTTGAACAGTTTGTTATAAATTTAATTTAGGTTTTTTTAAGGACAAATTAAATAATAACTGATTTGTTTCGAATGGTCTTAAATCCATATTTGATTCGATTACCACTCAATCACGATTTTATCCATATATTCATCGTATCAAAGTGATTCATAATCACACATTTTTAGCATCCATAAATATCATAACATTCATAATTTAGCAGCTACCATTTATATTATACAAGTTCGACAAATTAAAACTATTTTACAAACACATTTTTTACATTTATGCCAGTATTTGACCTGGCATGCCTAGCAATTATCGTTCCAGTTATTAACGGCTTAGGTGCTAATTGCGCCGCCCACATTATCTTTAAATGTTTGTTAATATTGTGTAGAGAAGATTATAATGCTTACGTATCGTAATGGAATGTTGATTTGTTTGATGTTTTTATATTGTCAGAAGGTAATTACAGCTATAAGGTTGGTACTAAATGTATAGTAACAAACATACTTCCAAGTAGCACCTACGTCATATTTTTTTTTGTTGTTGGGTTGGCCACTTTAATCATTATTTATTTCATCCTTGTTAACGACACAATTATTGTACCTTCTTTGGAAAAGATCTATGTGCAGCAGTAGACTGCAGTTTGCTAATTGATAGATTGATATCATACTTTAATGCAGTATTCAACATGCACCTCCTTGGAAAGAAAAGTTAATTGACGTCACCGTTCTCGTGGACAACAGTTTGTTTGATGAGCACTATTTGTTCTGTATCTGGGTGTAATTTATCTATAATAGGTATTTAGAAGCATATAAGTCGGTATATCAGTTGTCTAGTACTCATAATTATTACAAGCTCTGCTTAGACTTAGACTTAATGGCGTCGTAAAAAATAATCTCATCGTGAATTCGAGTAGCGCAGGAAGGTCTCAAACTCTTTTTTACATGAGCTGACTTATACCCAAATATTTCGGAAGTGTTGTTACTTATTTCTTCCTCTTGTCTCTTACAGTTTTCTCTTCAAGAGTTATGACTGCGCAACCGGACATATGCGAGACCTAACAAAGGGCGAGGCAGCGTCGTGCGAGGTATGAAATATTGTGTGTGCCATTCATTTACCTTTACCTTTTGTCCCTTTGAATAACTTTACTATGTCAGGCATATTACATGGTGGGAACAAGCTAGGCTGGAACTATTTTATATTTTGTAATGCACTTCAATTTAAAATGTTGTTATTATTGCAATTATAGTAACAGTGATACGTGATGCTCTATGTATCTCGTAATTATCCCACACAACACTGTACAAAAAGTCTATGATAATATTCACGTTTGCTCATTTGCTGGTGATTAGTTTCAGGTTTAATTTTATACCTTTTGGCTTTTTAATAATTTACTGATATAGTCATTAAATGTTTTTAAACTTTTGCGACTAGAACACATATTTTAAACAACAAACGGGTGTTATTCGCGATGTAATTCGATACTTCTTTTTTCCCCAGAGAGAAAGGAAGAAAAGAAGTATCTATTGAATTACTATTATTATACATCACGAATAAGACCCGTTTGCTGTCTAAAATTAATATAGTCATTGACATTTTTATAATAACTTTCGTGAGGAGAGTTCATACTTAAACGGGATAACGGTTTACATACGCGTATTTATCGGTATAGCCCGACTAGTTTCGGACCCAACCGGAGTCCTTAATCATGAGCTGACGCGGCTGCGGGGTCGCGAGTCGAACTGGTCTAACTAAATCTAGTCGGGCTATCCCGAAAAATACGCGTGAGTAAACCGTTATATCATTTCAGTATTTTTATTGACATTGTTAATTTACTATCACTATATTAATATTAAACTCATATTTCTCTCAACGTATGATTCTCTATACGATTTACTAATCCATTCTTTATAGAACCTAACAGCATAAACAAAGTGTTAGTCACAAAAATAGCGACACTACGTCAATACCGGCAGATTTGTGAGGCACACGAGAATGGTAATCTGTTTTTCTCAGTTTACTATCGCTATGTAGATGGAATAACAAAGGCTCGATCCAGTATTCGCAGCTTTTGAATGTATGATTGATTGTGTTAGATTATTCTATAGAAAGATATCCTGACGCGGATGTTATGTTCGAGGCAAACTAGGGTGGCGTATCTATAATGTATTGCACGTAATTGTAAGCGGTTAAGAGTTCAAAGAAAATTATTGTGATTGGAATAATAAACTATGTAAATGTTTAAGCTTCTGGTACATTCTTGCTTCCCTCTTTTATTGAATAAAGAATGATAGTTAATTGAAATAGTTGTAAAGATAATATTAACTACTCGTTATTTATTTTCTTGCATTTCAATCATGCTCCATCCATGTTCATATTTAGAACGTCGAATACGTTTTAATCTCAATTTTCAGTTTATTTTACAATAGTTTATTAAATATTATAGAGAACAAGCTATGATAACGGTGTAATAACTATAGTAACATTACTTTCATGTAACCCGTTTATATAGCCTAGTTAGTTATGTTATTAAATGGTTGGTTTTTCCCGAGATTCAAAGAATTGAAAAAAATGAATTAATTGTAAAACAATACGAATTTGATAAATATTAATATAAACTACATAAATAAATATTTAAATCACTGTAAGTTCTAGTCTACTGTATTTATCTTGTACTAGCTTTTGCCCGCGGCTTCGCACGCGTTAAGAAGTATTATTGTTTAGCAAGTTAGTGTAAAAAATTAGGGCCTACAAAACTTCCTTGTACACAATATTCTTAACTAATTTGTCATTTGGCGCTAAACCTATCAAGCTACTGGGAGAACTTACTCGTGAGCAAGCAACATAGAACTGCCCATGAGAGAAGCAATGTTCTCTCAAGTCAATACCCGCAAATTTGAGAGTTTGCCCCTGAGACTTGTTTATAGTCATGGCTAGTCAAAAATCTAAGAAGATTTCTACATTCATCCCCTATTTCATCCCCTTATGTGTGGTATTTATCAAAATCTTTCTTAGAGGATGCCTACGTTATAGTATCTACGTGCATGTAAAAAGTCTCAGCCCGATCGGTTTAATTTTGACAAAGTTTCATAAAAAATGTCATCCCCTTGGGGGTAGAATTTATCAAAATCCTTTTTTAGCGGATACCTACGTCATAACATCTACCTGCATGCCAAATTTCAGCCCGATCCGTCCAGTAGTTTGGGCTGTGCGTTGATGCATTAATTTCGATCAAATTTGATTACCATAAAAACGGTTCTAGTGAGTTAGTCTTAAAGGATAGATATATACTGTCGCGGACATTTTTTTAGATCATTTTAATAGGAATAATTCTTACATACATATATTGTGTGTATCTTGAACCGTTTTCGCAGCGCACGCAACGGAAACCCTCAAGGATGAACAATTTTCCCCGTTTTTTTTCACATTTTCCATTATTTCTTCGCTCCTAATAGTTGCAACGTGATATTATATAGCCTAAAGCCTTCCTCGATAAATGGACTATTCAACACAAAAAGAATTTTTCGATTCGAACCAGTAGTTCCTGAGATTAGCGCGTTCAAACAAACAAACAAACAAACATACAAACAAACAAACAAACTCTTCAGCTTTATAATATTAGTATAGATTTAGTTTTTTAGTCAATTACCCTAGAGAATAAGTTATAATATCACAGATTTCGTTATTTCCGATTTAAGTTTTTTTAACCCATCTATTGCATAAAGTTAACAACTGGCTAAATAAACTAATAAGTTTCTATCTAAAATCAGAATAAGAAACATTTATAAACCAACGTAACTTAATCAAACAATTTTATCTGTAACCAATCTCACAAAACTCCTAAGTCTGTAACAACAAAACGTCTAACGCAAAAGTGAACGTTTGCGGCTCCGATAAAGCTATTAAGTAAATATGCAATTACCAGTTACCATTTACGTAAACCACTCGAGTCATCGGTTGTCCTCACTGTAGCATCCTGTTTGCCTCGAAAACCTTTTTTCTTTCACTATTTCGCTCTAGTTTTTCCGCATTGAAACAGGTTATTCGTAACAGGATATGTTGGAAACTAAGTTATGTCGCGTATTGCATTTTTATTGCTGTTTAGGTGTACATCAGGTTGATGTGTCGTAGTAACGGATTTAAATTGATGTTAATGAGTCATCGCTCCATAATTTATACTTAAAGCAGAAAGGTAACATCAGAAATTCGAGTAAAATTTTTCCGACTCACTGAGGTTCAAAAAAATCCTAACAATATCCCCCTGTATCTGAAAAAAAAATGAAAATCCCTTGGTACGCCCTATTGTGATTGCAGGATTGTGATAAGACATAAAACTTAAGTTCAACCAATCAAACTCATTATCAGCATATTCAATTCTTGAAGGTTTCAATTAATTATTTTTGTGATTAGTATGAAACCTATAAATTCCCATAAAGATATAATGATATCGCATATCAAGCAACCATCTAATTGCACAAAGTACAACATACGGGAGGTAATCCCGACTAACTTTAAGAACAGCATTAAAGTTTATCCGAGCACTTTACAAGACCGTTAGCTAAGTATAGTAAGTATTAATATTTTCTTTTTGCCGTCGCGTCGCTCCGGGTAAGCGTCACCTCGCGCCTTGTGAACCCATTATCATTAATCTTACAGAAGCTACGCTAAAGATAATGTTCTCGAAACTTCTGTATAGAAAAACAATATCAAGTGTAATCAGTTATCTTGGGAATTTAAAGCCGGGAAGCAGGAGACGTACACTTATCATGAAGGCTTAAGTAATTTATTTTCTTGATGTCATTTTAAATTTTATTGAAATTTTAAGTTTTGTTTTTTTGAGCTTTGTGCCGAGTATTCATTAAGTAAAGCATATAAAAATACGTTGTTTTTTTTTCATTGTAATAAAATTAAGAATTGTATCGTTTTTTTTTTATGTAGCTGAAATAAGACCAAACTGCAGCTGGGGAAAGGCCTCCCCTTTTCTCCTTCCAAACCTCCCTGTCTTCTGCGACTTTTGTTCCGATGGTAATAATAAATGTAGTGAGTAATGTAGTGATGTAATGTAGTGATATGATTAACTACACCAATAGGAAGTAAAATAAGTTTGCACTAACTCAACAAATGAAAGGCAGAAACAAATATTAACATTAATTCTAAACTAAAACCTTATTTACGTTAAACTTCCACACGTAGGCGTTGCGTTTAACTCCAGTCCGAAACACATGCCTGAGTTAGACAATCCGAAATTTACTCTACAACATATTAATTGGAATTTCAAAACTCGTAAAACCAGCGAGTACAAAATTTTAACACATTTGACGAAAGCAATTGGGGGAAGGGTTACATTTGATTCCTATACCTACACCCCGAAACCTTTCTGAATATATTTTATCGCGGCAATAAATGGCTGAATCATGCATAACATTGTGTCGGGCCTCCAATTTATCTCGTCAGGAACAATCCAATTATATTTTTTCTGCCAAATAGACACATTGGAGTCGAACGCGGGACTGGATATATTGTTGCGAGTGCCCAGTGCCGCTTCGTTGATTTTATCTGGTGTTTTATGGTGTGCCTACACGGCTATGCCTGTCTGGGGTTGTAAATTTACAGGGCAGAATGTTACAGGGCTTGAAAATGTATTATTTAAATGCCTTTAAAGCTTCTGTATAATATTAGCGAGTAAGGTAGCAGTAAAACTTCGTTAATTGTAACAAAATAACTGATTTATTTTTTATTGGAATCATATTTGCTAAAGATAATGATTAAAACAGGTACAAAAAAATTGTCTTATTTTACCTTCTTCAAATTCAGCTAAAAACCTTTCGATTTATTTTCTCAGAATACATACGCCTCAATTTAATTTGTTAGTTATCTAAAAGATTAACCGTATTTATACACGTAGCTCGGCTAACTGACCGCCTACTGCGTTCACCAAAGGACTTAATTTCGAAATTGGTGCTCGTTGGTGAAATAGCCCACAGACCGCGTCGAATACGTAGCGAAGCCCCTCTGTGCATTCCTACTGTGTAATCGATAACAAAGTAATAAAATTGTTTACCAAAGGAACCAAATAAATCAGGATTGGTTAAAATCGAATTAAACCATCAATCTATTTACATCGAGCTTAAATAAGCGGAAACGTAATTATAAAACATTGTATTGTCTGTTGGTTGTACATTTATCGGTAAACATTTATATTACTTTTGTAATAAAAGGACTTCAGGATATAAAAAGAATTTAAGCATTCATCAATCACGATAAAATCTCAGTACCCAAATCGCCGAAAACAGACGAACTAAGAGCAGACAGTTTCATAAAGCCCGTTCAGCAGCCATTTAATTAATACTCCGCAAATAATTTATCGAAAAAAAAACCAATAGCAATCATTACGATTGTATTCAGAAGCGTACGATGATCGCCTCAAAGGACCGTTTCTCGATTCAAATATTCCATTTGGGAATAGCGAAACAACGGGGCGCCGAAACGCGTCCGGTTTCGACTGAGTAAATCCAATTTTATTACGCTAATAAAAGGCAATCCAATTAAAGCTGGAGATTTTTTACTGGCGTTGCTTGTAGCTGGCCCACTAGGGCTCTCCACTGGAGGGGCGGGAGTCAGCCACAGGTTTCAAATGTAACTGTTGCTGTTACGTGGCTCCTTCAAAAACCTTGAGTGCAAGAAGTAATGGCATGTATAATTTAGAAGCCGTGGCTTTAATATGATTAAGGTTCCGTACCGAGGCTTCAAGTATGTATAAAGATGGGAGTGAATAGTTAATGGTAGTGTAGTCTGTAAATCTAAAGTGGGTTAGTGTATATTGGTTTCTGTTTATACGTTCTATGATAGATGTTTTACCTTTTCTAGCAACTGAATATTGAAATGTTACATTTATAGATTTTATGTTTGTAATAATATCCCAGCAAGGTTGTGTACTTACCATATTAATACGTACATTAAATTTTCAATTATTTTCATAACTGATTTTAATTAACAGTTCAAGAGATAACATTTTCACATTATTTGCATAAAATTATTACTGTTTTCAATTTTTACTTCGTGAATATTTTTAGATTATTTGCTGATTGTGAGGCCGGTAAACCTGACCTTTCTCAAGGACGGTACGCATCAAATCCTTAAAAGGTATATCTACTTCCAGACGCGCAGTAAATTTCATTTTTAATTGTCTGTCACTCATCTTTAGTTAAGATCCAAGATACGAATGTTGATAGTAAATTGAAAGGCGAGTTTTATTTTAGTCAAGAATATTGTTTGTACAGAATATACAGCGCTGTTTAAATGGAAATAACGAACCAAGTATTTTAAAGAAGAGAAAATACGACGTACCAGTTTTTTAAGCTTGAAAATAAAGGAACAAAATAGAAAACAATATTTTTTTTTTAATTAATTCTTTTACAAATGCAATTCATTCGAATGAAATGTAAAAATGACGTCAGTTGAATACCACGTAAAGAAGATTTGCAGGGAGTACGTGACCTCCAGGCAAACCACCGCTTTCTGAAGCCTTCGGTCGAGCGAATTCTGACTATTTTATTTATTTACGAAATTGTATTTATGGTACGAATTCATCTCAAAATTAGAAGCCTGTGGTTGAAAACTATAGTTCAAATGTGTCTTATAAGACAAGTGATAATTCAATTTATTTTTTAGCATTGTCAATTTTTCCATATCTAAACGTGCAAGATATAAAAAAGCTTTCAATTAAATGTTCAAAACTTTAATTGCTTATATTTGTCACAAAAAAAATCACCAGTCTAATAAATATCTTAAACAAACACTAAAATTTAAGTTTCTTTAAAATATTATTCATAAATTCGAGAACAAACCATAAATCAAGGAAACGAACTAATATTTGAAAGATCTCTTAGATAGTTGTGCGCCTTGGGACCTAACACGTGCTATGAACATGCTCGGGATAATTTTATGACTTACTAGCTGCACCCGGCATGCGACGCTATGATAGAAAATAGTTTTTTGTTTAACATTGTACTATTATGTTCCGGAATAGGATTTTTTGTTTAAAACGTCTCCCGCATTATGGAATTTAATCATTGTATCGAGGGGGGTTTCACAGACATTGAATTGACATACACATTACACATAGACACCCAGACTCAGAACAAGCATTTGTGGAACGCGCAAAAATTCTTGTCCTACGCGGGGATTGAACCCGCGACACGTCGCGCACAGTAATTGGCGTGGTGATCTATTTATACCTCTTGGCTATCCGTGCATGTAAATATGTAAAGATTGTACCTACATTGATCTATTTAGAAGCTGTCAGTGGTATCTTCAGAAGATCATGTCACAGTAACAAACCAATTATATGATTGGTTTGTTGTACATAGACATACCACATAATATATTATCTTCTGCTGTCTTGTGATAAATGTAAATCTGCTGGACATAGGCCTCTCCCAATTACGCCACAGAGCCCGGTCTGCTGCTTTATGCATCCAGTCGCTGCCGGCCCTCTTGTGTAAGTCATCCCGCCATCTGGCCAGAGGACGTGGTGATGATGATGATGATGATGATAAAATGTAAATATTGCACTATGGAGCAATAAACACTTACACGTTGTTGGTTTATTCGATGTTAATAAATGAATGTTTAATGTACCTAAAAAGGTAAAATGTTTAGTTAAAATTAATTTAAACCGACACTTTCAAAATTTGCAATCACTAAATAGCTATACGGCGGAGAATTTTAATAACAAATCTAAATTAATATTGAGTCATAAATGTGTAGTAATTAATGAGAATTATAAGTAATTACTGGCTGTAAGTTAATGCTAGAACGAGCTGTATCCTATATTAAAAGTGTTTAAAGGAAATATAAAATAATGAATATTTAATGATACTTTCGATACGAATCAGTTGCCTTTGTGACAGAAACCTGCAAGGTTAGACGAAATTATATTAAACGTATGACATTTAGAATATTAGACAATCATTCTACTTTATACAGACAATAACATTTGATAGACGTTTATTGACACCTACGATTTATTAACTGTAATTCACTTTCCATTATTCGACAACATAATCGTGATAGCGCTCGAAAAGGTTAAACAAAAGACGGATAGGAGTGAATGATATTATTATGTCAGCAACTTGAAAAATATCTAAATTGGGAAGACAATACAAAATACGAATATTAAAAATGAGTATTTTATAATACTAAGTTCAAGCCTTGTTGATTGGCTTAAAAAATACTACTGTGAAAATAGCATGTGTCCTTTTTTGGGTTCCAAATCAATTACGTGGTTTAGGCGTAAAAACGAGTGGTATAGGTGACTACGCCAATTACCTCTGGGCGCGACGGCTCACGGGTTTGATTCCCGTGAGTTTGTGCGATCCACAAATGCTTGTTGATAGATGTCCTTGTGCATATGAATTAAATGACTGTAAAACCCCACGCGACACAAGGAGACAATTCCTTAGTGCGAGAGTCGTATAACTATACAAACGAACTCACTTTAGCATAAACAATAAACCCAATATTGATTATATAAAACTCCTGTTACTAAACACGGCAAAGACTACTCTCCTGCTACCTCTGCTTATCTAGAAGTCGATTCAACAAGCAATTCATATAAACAAATATCGCTTCAGTGATGACACAAAATCAAAAAAATTACCACAAAAATCTCAAATCTCATCGTTACATATAAAATTCAAACCAGCACCAGCCTATATCATCGCGAGCACTTGCCCACTCGATTCCAGTTGTAAATCCTCACATCCACCGCTGTGATTGCTCGGATTAGCCGAATTAGAACCGAATGGTGGCTAAAAGTATTGGGATTCTGACCCCGGTCACGTTCGCTGCATGTGAAAAAGATACAGTTAACTATGGAAGTTACGAGTATGTGGTTATAACCGTTTGTCGCGATATGAATGTTCTGTTTGTTTACGATGTGTCCCTCAAAATATTTTATTGCATCCGTAAAATGTGTCCGTAATTTTTATTGGGATGCGTATCGTTTTGTATGGGATGTATATTTTGTGGCCGTAGGTAATAGAAGAGGATTTGTTGGTTTTTATGAGGTATATGAATAATCTAGGTCAATTTTATTGCAGACGAAATAATGACAATGACAATGAATTTCTATAAACATCTTTTTACTACTACAATAAAAGACCTGTACAATTTTTCACTAGAAATCGAAATTTTGGTGTAACTTTCTTACGACTAACTATTAAAAGCTTACTACGTTAATCATCACACATAATGAAACAGAGGTGTCAGTCGCATTCGAACGTAATACCAAAGGTTCAGTATACAGAGTGTTAAATTTAGTCTCTTTGAGGGATCATGTCTGCAATGAGGAAATCCATCAAAGAACAATGGTGGACACGGTTTAAGAGATTAGCAAACTGTGTCGACAGCCTTGTCCGATGTAGGGATGAGTTCCGAAGCGCAGAGACTGAATGAAAAGCCATGTGTGCGAGTTTTAGCATTTTAGTCTCAAATGTTGTTGCTTTTATTTGATTGAAATTAGTTTATCATTGCCAGAACGAAAGATGAAAGTATGATACTCAATAGTATTAGCGAATTATGATAGAAGAAAAGACTGAGTTTTACTGTTCATTTTGTAGTGATGATTAAATCTATACATATAATAAAATTGTAACAAGCTCATGTCTGTACATTAAAGAT
This sequence comes from Chrysodeixis includens, assembly GCA_941860345.1. Classification (NCBI taxonomy): domain Eukaryota; kingdom Metazoa; phylum Arthropoda; class Insecta; order Lepidoptera; family Noctuidae; genus Chrysodeixis; species Chrysodeixis includens. The sequence goes on along the minus strand of OW796099.1, from coordinate 9,224,445 downwards.
ATTAAAAAAAAACTTAGATGGGGTATCTTCATACAACCAATAGAAGCCAAAAGTATAAAAAAAAAATTTTTTGTCTGTCTGTCTGTTTGTTGTCCGCTTTTCACTCAAAAACTACTGGACGGATTTTGATGAAACTTTTTTTATTATGTAGCTATTAGTCCTCGCTAACATTTAAGCTATCTTTTTTTTGGAATTTTGCTCTTAAAGGGGGTAAACAGGGGCTGGTAAGATTATATGAAACTCCGTCAGTTTTGAAGCTAATCTATACATATAATAAAATTGTAACAAGCTCATGTCTGTACATTAAAGATATTACAAAAAAACTTAGATGGGGTATCTTCATACAACCAATAGAAGCCAAAAGTATAAAAAAAAAATTTTTTGTCTGTCTGTCTGTTTGTTGTCCGCTTTTCACTCAAAAACTACTGGACGGATTTTGATGAAACTTTTTTTATTATGTAGCTATTAGTCCTCGCTAACATTTAAGCTATCTTTTTTTTGGAATTTTGCTCTTAAAGGGGGTAAACAGGGGCTGGTAAGATTATATGAAACTCCGTCAGTTTTGAAGCTAATCTATACATATAATAAAATTGTAACAAGCTCATGTCTGTACATTAAAGATATTACAAAAAAACTTAGATGGGGTATCTTCATACAACCAATAGAAGCCAAAAGTATAAAAAAAAATTTTTTGTCTGTCTGTCTGTTTGTTGTCCGCTTTTCACTCAAAAACTACTGGACGGATTTTGATGAAACTTTTTTTATTATGTAGCTATTAGTCCTCGCTAACATTTAAGCTATCTTTTTTTTGGAATTTTGCTCTTAAAGGGGGTAAACAGGGGCTGGTAAGATTATATGAAACTCCGTCAGTTTTGAAGCTAATCTATACATATAATAAAATTGTAACAAGCTCATGTCTGTACATTAAAGATATTAAAAAAAAACTTAGATGGGGTATCTTCATACAACCAATAGAAGCCAAAAGTATAAAAAAAAAATTTTTTGTCTGTCTGTCTGTTTGTTGTCCGCTTTTCACTCAAAAACTACTGGACGGATTTTGATGAAACTTTTTTTATTATGTAGCTATTAGTCCTCGCTAACATTTAAGCTATCTTTTTTTTGGAATTTTGCTCTTAAAGGGGGTAAACAGGGGCTGGTAAGATTATATGAAACTCCGTCAGTTTTGAAGCTAATCTATACATATAATAAAATTGTAACAAGCTCATGTCTGTACATTAAAGATATTACAAAAAAACTTAGATGGGGTATCTTCATACAACCAATAGAAGCCAAAAGTATAAAAAAAAAAATTTTGTCTGTCTGTCTGTTTGTTGTCCGCTTTTCACTCAAAAACTACTGGACGGATTTTGATGAAACTTTTTTTATTATGTAGCTATTAGTCCTCGCTAACATTTAAGCTATCTTTTTTTTGGAATTTTGCTCTTAAAGGGGGTAAACAGGGGCTGGTAAGATTGTATGAAACTCCGTCAGTTTTGAAGCTAATCTATACATATAATAAAATTGTAACAAGCTCATGTCTGTACATTAAAGATATTAAAAAAAAACTTAGATGGGGTATCTTCATACAACCAATAGAAGCCAAAAGTATAAAAAAAAAATTTTTTGTCTGTCTGTCTGTTTGTTGTCCGCTTTTCACTCAAAAACTACTGGACGGATTTTGATGAAACTTTTTTTATTATGTAGCTATTAGTCCTCGCTAACATTTAAGCTATCTTTTTTTTGGAATTTTGCTCTTAAAGGGGGTAAACAGGGGCTGGTAAGATTGTATGAAACTCTGTCAGTTTTGAAGCTAATCTATACATATAATAAAATTGTAACAAGCTCATGTCTGTACATTAAAGATATTAAAAAAAAACTTAGATGGGGTATCTTCATACAACCAATAGAAGCCAAAAGTATAAAAAAAAATTTTTTGTCTGTCTGTCTGTTTGTTGTCCGCTTTTCACTCAAAAACTACTGGACGGATTTTGATAAACTTTTTTTATTATGTAGCTATTAGTCCTCGCTAACATTTAAGCTATCTTTTTTTTGGAATTTTGCTCTTAAAGGGGGTAAACAGGGGCTGGTAAGATTGTATGAAACTCCGTCAGTTTTGAAGCTAATCTATACATATAATAAAATTGTAACAAGCTCATGTCTGTACATTAAAGATATTAAAAAAAAACTTAGATGGGGTATCTTCATACAACCAATAGAAGCCAAAAGTATAAAAAAAAAATTTTTTGTCTGTCTGTTTGTTGTCCGCTTTTCACTCAAAAACTACTGGACGGATTTTGATGAAACTTTTTTTATTATGTAGCTATTAGTCCTCGCTAACATTTAAGCTATCTTTTTTTTGGAATTTTGCTCTTAAAGGGGGTAAACAGGGGATGGTAAGATTGTATGAAACTCCGTCAGTTTTGAAGCTAATCTATACATATAATAAAATTGTAACAAGCTCATGTCTGTACATTAAAGATATTAAAAAAAAAACTTAGATGGGGTATCTTCATACAACCAATAGAAGCCAAAAGTATAAAAAAAATTTTTTGTCTGTCTGTCTGTTTGTTGTCCGCTTTTCACTCAAAAACTACTGGACAATTTGATAAACTTTTTTTATTATGTAGCTATTAGTCCTCGCTAACATTAAGGCTATCTTTTTTTTGGAATTTTGCTCTTAAAGGGGGTAAACAGGGGCTGGTAAGATTGTATGAAACTCCGTCAGTTTTGAAGCTAATTCGATTAAAATTAATATTTGGCTATTTAGTTAGAAGTTAAGAATGACGCAATAAGGATTTTTGAAAATTCTGCCTTAACGGGGGTAAAAAAGGGGGAGGTACGTTTCTATGAAACTCCGACAACATTTCATTTCATCTCAGTCAAGCATAACATTTTTTTTCTTCTATCGTTTTTGGTAGTACAAAAGTATTGTAAGAAGCGCTTGGATTTTTTTGCCATACCTAAAATTGATCTTTAAAACACTTTTATATGGTATCTACCTACTTACTGTTTAAGCTAGAACAGTCTTATCCAATTTAGGAGGAGCTGTGGATATGAAGTAAAAGAAAACCAACGACACTAAAACAAAAAATAGTGTGGACGGTAAATGATTTACTATACCTACTTAAATAACTGCTTAGCTGTTGACTGCAATTTTGGTGTGTATGACGCGTGGCTGTAAAGATTTGATAGTGCCTGTACACTACCACAATTGTGCACCAATTGCGATGGTATAGGGTAGTTGCATAGGTAAAGTATTATAAAGATAGGCTGTTATTATTAATGTTTGTTTAATATTGCGTACGAATATGCGCCGCACGCGTACTCCCGCGATTGTTTTGTATGTGTGCGTAACATTAACCTTCTTCAGGTTCAGTTCGGTTAGCTCAAACTACTAGAATTAGAAACTTGGAACTTTGATAACCATGTAAGTAAGCACTACTTCATGATTAAAAAAAAAACATCTGTCAAGGGTAGAAAGAAAACGAAATAGAAGATGAATGGGGAGCAGCGCCTGCTGTTCTCCGCACCACAGCGCACAGTGCAAACGTGTCGAATAATATCTGGCTGTTTAAGACCAACCCCGCTCAATAAGTTCTCCTCCTGGTTGGCATTGCTCTACCTGACGTTAGAAGAGACTTAAATCGGGTAGACTTAAGAGCTAAAAGAGCTTCTTCCGATATACACTGACTACTATTGCAACTCTAACTCGAGCTCGGTGCAAGATCTGGGCAGATCGACCACTACCACCTACTACTTATGTCCTACCTCAGTTCGGAAAGCATTCAACCGTCTCAGAACCCAAATAGGTAGGTAAACAAAATTTGATAAATTTGGGTATACAGACCCCTCTCACATCCAGTGAGAATGCGACATCTTCGTAACGACGATGTCACACCGCCTAGAGTGGCCAAAGTATCCGCGGTTAGTTAGTGCGCCGTCACCAAGTTCTGCGAAGAAGTGATGACGCTCAAGGAAAAGTGGAAAGAGCACGACAGGCTTATCCATGTTCGATAAGCAAGCATAGGATAGAAGAAGGGCCTTATTTGCCCTCCTCCAACCACCATAAATAACTTACGCCAGTAGACTCAGGGCAGTCTACTGTACTGGATAAAAGCAAAGACCAAATGCGTGGTGCTTCCACGCGCCTCTTAATAAGGGCTGGCAAAAGCTGGCTCCACGTTAACGAAGAAGCTCCCGTTAAAAAGAGCTCTCCTGTCGGGGCTTGCGGTAGATTGCGAAAGCGTTCCCGTGGCCCCCAACAATAGGATACGGTGAAGCACTCTGGTGGTTTAGCCAGTAAGAGTCCAGTACACTTCTTTGCCATCGCCCGTTTTCAAGTCCTTCAATCCAAATTGTCAAATCAGTGCAAGATAGTGGCCACACCAAAAAACTAGCAGTGTTAACTAACAGTCAAATATGTTTGTAAGACTAGAGGTTAGGATTAAGAAATTAGGTAGTTTGGAACGGAACAGGATTAGGGAGCTGGCATTAAACATTATTTAGCTTTACTTTTTGTACAGTACTACACATCTTGAATACCACGCAGACGAAGTCGCGGGCAGCAGCTAGTTAATTAATAAAAATTGACTAGAGCACAAAAAAACGGTTTCCAATCAAGACTATTTAATTAGGAATAGTCAGAATTGAATTAACAAATTCGGGCCCTATTGAGCACTAGGTAACAGCACAGCACTTGATGATAATTGAGTTACTTTCTTCATGAATCTCGAAGAAGTTTTTTATTAATTTATTAAAATAACAGTTTTATCGTATTATTTTAAATATAAAATAAATTGTCACAGGCAAATTGAAATGTACAGACAAGAAATATATTTAAATGCAAATACGCATGCTACGTAAACGATGCACCCACTCGTAGCAGTATTCACTTTATCGATTTTAATTATTTATGTCAAATATGTTAAGCAGATTCGCAGTATTTAAATAATTTATTTACAATCACTTACACGTCCTGAAATATTAAAGGAATGCTTTACATTTTACAATCACTAATTGGTATGCAGAACAACCGTCGAAAAACAGCTCTACTAAAAAATGATTATTTATTCATAGTTGTTAAAATTCACTTATTTTTTGCCTTTTGGAAAACTATAAGCTAGAAAAAATGTTTTATGCTTTAATATCGCCTGCATTTATACATATTCAGAGCAGCGTTATTATTTTCAGCATAATTATAAAATCAAACCTTCTAAAAATCCATAATACTTAAAGTAAATCATTTTAACGCTGTATTAATATTGAAAAACAAGTAAAGGTGTTAATAAAATAAAATTGGTCATGTTAAGTTAATAAAACGTTTATTATAATAGAATAATCGTCCCTTTTAAGCTCAGCTTATAATTACCACTTACCATCGATAAAACCCCGCCAGAAATTTTCCCCGACCACATTACATCGGAATATTAAAATTAAAAATCATTTCCCGCTGCAAAAGCATCCCGTCCGAAATTAAAATACATGGTGACGTCCACGTATTTAATTAAAACCCTTGTGAACATTTTTAACCAATTGGTAAAAAAACGATATAAGCCGAATAAATCCAAATTATTCGAACCGTTGATTGCTTGTCGTTAATCACAGTCATCGCAGCCGGCACTGCCTTCAATATTAATCATACACTCGTTATCTGCAGTAAATCTGGGCTGGCGCACTGAACACTAGTTAAATTGAAAATAATTTCAGCTTAAAACTCGAACGGCCCGTCCGCCGCCCGATTAAATATTTGAACAAGGATTTTCTGCCAGCCATCTAAACATAAAGGATTTTCATTAATAAGATTGTATACAGAATACGTTGAATAAATATCAACACAAAAATGTTTTGTTTTAGCGCGTAATTATGCGTTTATACCTGTGAATGGTAGGATTATTAAACCTCTATTCAACTGTAGATTATTAAGAATGTATTCGGCTCGGCAGCCTCCCCACTAATTACATCCGAGTCCTGAGATCCTGGGCCATTGTCGATGGCCAACGCAGTTTTAATGAAGCATACTTTGAATCTTTTCAACGCGAACAGAAGATCGTTTTAACCAAGGTAAAGCAATTTTAAAGTTCCAAGCTGTACGGAGGAAAGTGCTTGGGGAAGTTTGACTGCTCTTAATTATTGTCCGTCGGTTATTGTGGCTAGTTGAAGTTTGGAACTTCATAACCGTACATTGGGAAAAACTGTCCACTTTGCCTTTTTTGTTTCGAAACAAAAAAATGACTTTTGCTTGGAGTAAGAGTACTTACTTAAATGAACTCGAGACGTTACAGTCTGGAGAGCTACTCGTAACACGGTATAACAAAAGCGACGGCATTTTTAAGACAAGCTGTAAAATGTTCATGTTTTTCATGTGACTGTCGTGACAAAAATATGTATGAGAATAAACTGGTACTCTTATCATTGTCACTACATTAGATGAAAAAGGTCAACTGTCTGTCTGATGTTTAGATTAGGCGCCCGTTTGTTGTCAAATTTAGAAGTGTTTGTGTTTACTAATATCAGCGTTTAGATTGGAGATTAATTGTAAGAATGAAAAGGTTTTTTAGAGCAATCACTATCATATCTCTCTATCTCAATTTACACCGAACAGTAAGTAAAAGTAGATTTTCTTTTTGCAGTACATTATTCAAAAATAAAACCACAAATTCTCGCTTATTCTCGACATACCCAGTATGCATAAAATTTTGATGTAAATTTACTTTAGCTCTGCCCGCGGCTTAGTTCACGTGTTAACGCCACTAATTGACTCGTTTAAACTGAATCCTGTCATAAATCAATTATTTGAGTCAATATTTCAATTAGTTTCAAATATGTTCAGCATCAGCAGGTTTGGCTGGCTACTACCGCAAAAACAAGCTCGCAAAAACTTAATTGGTTTATAATGAAAAAAAAAAGTGGTTTTAATGAAACTTTTTTTTGGGTTTTTAGTAAAAGAGTTCCTGTCGAAAGAATGGGTTGATTGTGATTGGTATTTTTTCTTGATTGAATGACTTATGCAGCGCTTAGTTCAGTCATTCTTTACCTAATTGACGACAAATGTCCTCTTAGAGAAACCTTTTTGAAAAGTAGTTCAATTGTGCAATTGCAATTTTAGCCACACATTAGTTTAAAGACCACTGTTTTTTTCTTGTTTTTGAGCAATGTTGTAAAGTTCATAAATAATTTATAAATCGTATTAGGAAGAAAACTTCCTGATACTTTCGTCATATTGCTCTTACTGACAAAAAATCTGTCAATTTAAATTGATCACTTTGACATACTGTCATTACCTATAAATGCTCCAACATTGACATCTCAATCGTCAATCAAAATAATTCAAGACATTTTAATTATTTTATATTGCAACTGATTGGCCGATAGTATACCAAATTACTGACATTAAAGACACTAATTATAATTTAACAGGAGACTGTGGCCATAATAGTGAACCAGTTTCGCCTTACTCTTGTTGAGACTCAAATGTTTTTAGGTTTAGTACTTAATTATGATACCTACAATATGCGTACTGGTCGAATAGTCGCTAATTGTGTATATTTCCTTGAATTCTCAGACTCAGGTCGTGGTGCATTGCTAAACACCGACACCAAAAACGCGGATCACTTAACATGGTTCAGGTTTAGTCAGTAAATCTGTCTAACACTACCCACTTTCCCCCGAGAGAGTTCAGGAAGAAGAAAAAATTAACATGCTTATTATTTTTTCATTGTAAGTCCTTATATACCTACTTGCTTTGTCTTTAATATTTAATTAATAAGATAGATAAACACAGATCTTCTTCTCTTCTACTACCTTAATTAATTAAGCCACCATAATTACATTGATTAAGCCTTATTCTTAATGTAAATAAACATTATTGGCCATCGATGACAATATTATAACACTCTGTAGTAAAATCTCTTTCGTAAAAACAAGCAAAAAATATGCACTCAAAAAAAAAACATTTAATTCGAAAAAAAAGGAAATTGGAATAAAACTTTATCGAACAACAAATCGTGGAAATAAATTGAACATTTTACGCAATTCCCCAGTATATCGACCGTTAAGGTAATCCTAGCCTGTGGTAAGCACATTAACAATCAGCAAACAATGAAATAAAATGTTTATCTTACAATTATAAACTTTAAAATCACAGGAGTAAAATTGAGAATTTATTTGGCACATTATTTGTATGTTCCTTCTCCGTTTAAATATATTTAATGAATTTGTATTTGTGCTTAAAGGTAAAGTATTTGTTTGTTTTCAGATTTTTGTAAATTAAGATGTTTACAAATTATCGCAGTAACAAACCGGGTGTATTTTTAGTCGATGATTTGAAAGAAATAACAGAAAATAGATTTAATTATCATTGTATCACACGTCTCAATATATTTTTTAAAATGCTATATTACAGGACATACCTCAAAAAGGAAAATGATCACTATATTACATAACGCATTAGATTTTATTTTCTTAAAAAGACCTCGTAGATTCTATTTTTCGGTACTTTTGCTTTAGAGCAAAATAGTACTACATCTTCACATTTCTATACCTTCACATCACAGACCATTTTCACCAAAAACTAAGTCCTTTAAACGCCTATCTAAAACGTAGTACCGTTCCCTAAATAATAGTGATGCGCGCATGCCCGTAATTTCTTTGTACTACCCATTAGTGAGGGAAACCGGAGATTCTAAGAATCGATATTTGGCTTAAATTATGCATGAGATCTTGGAGAGAAGCGCGATCCTTTTAAACTGTTACTCTAAAGGCTTACCGGAACAGCGTCGACTTTGCACACAATTAATAATTTTTTGGGGCTTTTTTAAGGCGGATTATTTTTTAATACTTTTATGCGCTTTCTGGCTTTTTTACAAATTAATTTTTGCATGTTGTGCTTAATTTTTTTAGACATAGTAATCGATAACCGCAATTGAAAAATTAATGCTTTTGTACTGTACTGAGGCTATAAAAAACTTTTAATTTTCGCAGTCTTAAGTCTTGCACAATTTTATAAATCTATTAATTGAATGTTTATGACTACAATACAACAATGGGTGGTTTTATGATAAATGATAATAGTTTAACCGAGAACTGGGCGATTTATGATGATTAGTGTTGTAAATACTGATTAACCGCTGTCCCAATCGAGAAATATCGAGCAGCCGTGGGCACAAAGTTTACGACCGATTTACCTCAGTTAAGGATTTTATACCAGACAAAAACCAATGCGATTACTTCATTGCATATTTTACAACTTCAAACAGTGGCAATTATTAATTCATTAAATATAATAAAAATACAACACTTTTTAAGTTTCATCATCGTCATCATCTGCCTATCGCAGCCTACTGCTGGACATAGGCCTTTCCAACTGCACGCCACTAAGATCTGTTATAGTGTTACGAGAAATAAAAAAAAGTATAGATGAAATTAGCTGAACGCATTATTTTGTAAAAACTTGAAAGTCATATCATTAAGTATCGATTCTAAATATTATTCGGTATTCCACTTACTATTTACCTACAGACAAAACCCCCGATTGATATTCAAAGCTCCGAAAACAACACGCTTTCGGCGCTCGATACAAAATATGTAACACACACAGCCTTAACATAACAGTTGAAGCGGAAAATCCGATATCTTGAGCCGAAGCATTGATGAGAGCTTAAATATTCATGAACACCAGGACGGGTACCTCTACAAAATGACGGCTGTCAGCGATCAACCACTAACGCTTGGTAACGCTACGAGACTTATGAGGTAATGGCAGATGTCTCTGTTCGTGTATTAAAATGTCTGGGAAATTTTCGGTCTATAAGACAGTAGAACGTAGACACCTATGTGACATTTCGTCAAATTGCTTAAATTTTCAATTTGATTGAAAAGTTAAATTCTTGATGATTTGGAACTGAGTAGACACATTTTTTTTAAAGACATACCAAATATTTTTTTGTAATGTGTCGATCAATGGCACAATACTGTCTAACCTAAAGATTATTTTCGATACAATCCAAGTACGAACCACATTTAGCAGGCAACAATTCCAAAACGTCTTCAGTTCGTCTGTGCCTTCCCTAAGGCTGGCAGACTTCAAGACATTTCCCCTGACGGACTGCAACATGAGCATCGCATTTGCCTCCCAAAATATATACGATTTGAATACTCTATCACAACACGGGCTTAGTTTATCTTCAGAAGTTAGATATGCCGTTTATAGTAGCGGTAACTCGTAAAACGCAAATAAATGCCAATAACTAAAGTGGATTATGGAAACTTGTCGGTAGATATTTTGCGTAAATCTTCATAAGAATTTTGCTGTTATTGACACTTTTATGAAATACTGATAATCTAAGTAATCTGATGTTTGTCGTATTTATTAACATTTTACTACAAATCTATTAACCTCAAAGAGGTATGAACTGCTTTGCCGGGGTATAACACTGCATTAGAAATGTGTAGCAATGTTTTTAAGAACCAAATCAATCGAATCATTTTCATGACGATGCCTAATTTATTGTGATCTCCCTTAGTCGAGTTGTTGTTGGAACACAGCCTATAATTGCATTGTTGCGTTATGCTAGACACATTCTTTTACGTAACCCAAAAAATACCTAATAAATAAATAATAAATAAGTCTTAATGTGCGTCAGAATTAATTAGATTCTATCAAAACTGGAATCTACTCAACGTCTAAATTCTAGATTAGCCACAAAATACATTGGAATTATATAATTCTGATGTAAGTTCTCGTAATATTTCCTTAAAAAGTAAATACGATTCAAGTCCAAAGTGAACCAGTTGACTTTGAGCCGAAAATGTTATAAATGCTGCGAAAATTCCGCGGGCATGCTATTGCTCTAGTTTATACGCCTATAATTTGGCGGTTTAGGTAATTTTGTGTCTGGTTTTGTAAGGTGACGTCAGAAGTACAGTCTTTTCTCGACAGCTGTTGTCCTTCGGTGACTGGTAAATAGCCGTTGGTATGTGGGAGTGCAAAATTGTGTCAAAAATGTATAATGCTTCTCATTTTTTTTACTGTAGGTTTCGTTGTTTTAGGTGTGAGACAATTATTAATTAGGAGACGGAGTTCATATATATCGTGGGACAGGAACCTCTCAAAACAGATAAAAAGAAAAGGATTCGAGGAGCTTGGTGAATCCTTATCACATACATTTACTTCAACAAAATACTTAATGCAGATCATCAAAATGAAATCAGTCTCGATTTACAATGTAGCACAAAGAAAACATTTAGGAATACAAGGCATTGAAAATGCCCACTAACGTTAAACAGCCATGGTCACGACAAGTCCGATGTCTGTCTGCCTGTAAACTTTCAATAACACTAAATTATGAACACTTATCTGGAACTGTTGATACAGAATGTTATCTAAGCTACAAAAATATACGTCTATTAAATTCGGCTGGCATAATAATTAAGTAACAGGCGCTGTATCAAGGTTGTACGGGTTCTGGGTACCCTAATAGCTGTTTCGCAACACCCAGTTGTTCCAGTTTCGAGCCTAAAGTCAAAGTACAAATTATTTAGGATTTGTGTGTCATAATGTCATAATATTTGATCTTATAATGGTAGCACGGGCGTTAGGAATTTTACCCTGAACCAGCCCGCCACAATTACGTCGATACTATCTAATTCTGTGAACTTGTACCTACACTATCAGCCTGACAATAGCCCCGATGTCAGTGAGTTCAACCATAAAGATAAAATTCAATTAACTCGCGCGCTATTACCATAAACAGTAGTTTATCAAACTATTAAATTGTATTTAGTGTGACGTTTACATTCAGACACGTAGTCGTAGAATTGTACATGTAAGGGGCGCGAGCATGCCGGTCATTGCAGCCCGAGTTTTATTACAAAAAGCAGCAAGTTGTCAACAGTGAATCACTGTCTGCCATTCAGTTAAAAGCCGCACGGAATTTAAAATTAAAATTGGTCCGTTCAATTTGAATAGCACGTGCTTTGGAAGTAGGAGAGGCGGCCGCGGCGGTATTCGCATAGCGACGCGCGCTTGCGCAACTGCGCGGCAGGTGCCCGCGGGAACTATAATGCATTTAAACAAAACCGGTCTGTTTACATTGAAGCCATTTAACCTAACGCCACAATTAACTTATAATCTATTTAGTACCGACGTAAATTATTCACCAAGAGACCAAACGATAAAATAATTTAAGGCATACGAGCTGCTAACTACAACAGGTCATAAAGCACGATATCTCAGCCTCATGTACCTATCTCTAACGCAATCATGTCCGAGATTTAAATCCTAGGGACACGCCAATAGCGCACGCTGGATTTCGACACAGGCCATTCGTTATAGAAAATAATTGTCAATATCTAACGGGCGTGCTGTTTCCGATCGTTTCCGATTTATCTAGACGGATAATACTGTAATAGTATAATAGGAAATCCTGCCTATATTAGGTGCAGTACCTTTCCAAATTGCAATGATAATAATATTGCGAAATATCGAGCGATACTGTGGGAGTCGAGTCGTCGAGGTTAATGTCGTGGGGAGGGGACCGCGCTTAGCACCTGTACCACAAACTCTTGTAGCAAGACCATTGGCATTGAAGAAGCGGGAGAGCGCACTACACTGTACGTAGCATCGTCTCACTTCCTTAGCAACAACAGTCTTCCATTAAGTGTTTTTAGTAAACGTTCAATGATCTTATTCATTCCGACTGGACCTTTGAGCTGGACACCGGGCACGTAACGTTAATTCACACGTCGCTTTTCAACCAGCTATATTATATTGACTGTGGGTATTGCAATATGGAGGAAAGTTTAATAAATATTCGATTAAGCCCATTGGTAACTATTACGGCGTGTACAGAATAAACTATTAGTAATATGTTAATTCAGTCGGCGCTGACTCGGAGCTCGGGGTTCAAATGTAATCTATTCATAAACGTGTCACGCGAAACTCTATTTTGTAAGTGATAGTTCGTTCATACATTCTTATAACTGTCGGTACTTTTGCTGAATTTATGGATGATTTATGGGCGATTGGAAATGTTATTAATAATAAGTAGAATAAATAAACAATAGGTTGTCAATTTACAGAGTATTGATTAAATTGATATTTTGATGATGATAAAAGATTTTCAGAAATAAATCAAGAAATATATGATTATATTTCACGAGGTGTCTAAACTGTTTAAGAAAATATCAGCTAGGTAAATTCCTAACAAAAGTTATCTCACAACTTGAGATAACAAACAGTCCAATTATAGCTAAACTAGAAACAGGGAACCTAGCAATCGCATAACTCGCAACACATTTGTCAACGCGACATGACTTTTCATGCCAATTCCAACCAAAACCTCTATTGACTGTATCTGAACGAGTTTATTAATATTTCTATGAAATGTACAGCATAGCCAACGCCTACTGCCTCAAACTGAATCACGCGAACTATTTGCACTTACATAATGGATTTGAACCAGTCGAATGTCCGAACGGAAGTGTGGCCCTAAGGAATGCCAAATACTAAAAGTTTATGTGATTATTAATTTGTTGGGCATACAGTATAAGCATGTGCCTTTATTGTAAGAATTTCAATAGAATTCCTTTGCCATTGATTGGAAAATTTAGACTTTTTTTGTCAATGTATCGATTTGTTAGTTTGTTAGTGACGTGAATTGATAATTTTAGCTCGTGGTTACATATAATGTTGCGTACAATACCTGGAAAACTACATATTATAATATATTAGCCCAATTTTTTTTAAAGTGTCTGGTCTTGACCTGCGGGTTTTTACAAATATTGTATTACGTGCGGAAAGGGCGCCAATACTTGGAAAAAATATGTTATTTACTAGCTGCTGCCCGCGACTTTGTCTGCGAGGTATTGAAGATGTGTAGTGCTGTACAAAAAGTAAAGCTAAATAACGTTTAATGCCAGCTCCCTAATCCAGTTCTATCCAAAACTAATTTCTTAACTTCCTAATCATAACCTCTAGTCTTACAAACACATTTGACTGTTAGTTAACACTGCTAGTTTTTTGCTGTGGCCGCTATCTTGCACTGATTTGACAATTTGGATTAAAGGGCTTGAAAACGGACGATGGCAAAGAAGTGTGCCGGACTCTTACTGGCTAAACCGCCGGAGTGCTTCTCCGTTTCCTATAGTCCGGGGCCACGGGAACGCTTCAGCAAACTACCGCGAACCCCGAAAGGAGAGCTCTTTTTAAGGGGAGCTTCTTCATTAATGTGGAGCCAGCTTTCTCCAGTCCTTATTAAGAGGCGCTTGGAAGCACCGCGCACGCCGTCTTTGCCTTTATCCAGTACAGTAGACTGCCCCGAAACTACTGCCGGAGGCTATTTATGGTGGTGGGAGGAGGCCCATTAGGCCCTTCTTCTACCCCTTACTCGTCGGACACGAATCGGGTGGTCAGATGAAGCCTGCCGTGCTCTTTCCACTTTTTCTTTGAGTGCCATCACTTCTTCGTAGAACTTGGTGACGGCACAGTGCACACCAACTAACCGCGGACACTTTGCCCACTCTAAGTGATGTGACATCGTCTGTACGGAGATGTCGCATTCTCACTGGATGTGAGAGGGGTCTGTAGAGCCAAATTTGCTAAATTTTGTTTGCCTACCTACTTGGGTTCTTAGACAGTTGAATGCTTTCCAAAAAGACCACTGCAAGGTTTCTCCGGGCGGCAAATGTTCCTGAGGTAGGACATAAGTAGTAGGTGGTAGATGTCGATCTGCCCAGATCTTGCACTGAGCTCGAGTTGGAGTTTAATAGTAGCCAGTGTACATCGGAGGAAGCTCTTTTGGCTCTTAAGTCTACCCAAATTAAGACTATTCTAACGTCAGGTAGAGCAATGCTAACCAGGGGGAGAACTTATTGAGCGGGGTTGTTTTTAAACACCTAATTAGATATTATTCGACACGTTTCGTTGAGCTCTGTGCGCTGTGGTGTGGAGAACGGCAAGCGCCGCTCTCCATTTGGTGGATGTATGTACGTGCAGCAAATTATTCCGGGCACCGATCTTTTATTTTCCTTTCTTTCTACCCCTTGGCGGACGAATTTTCAAAATCCCGTCTTAGTGCTTACTTACATTACTATCAAAGTTTCAAGTTTCTAGTTCTAGTAGTTTGAGCTGTGTTACGCACACATAACAAAACATTCGCGGGAGTACGCGTGCGGCGCATACTCGTAGGTACAAAATATTAAGCAGATATTAATAATAACAGCCTATCTTTATTATACTTTTACATACGCAACTACCCTATACCATCGCAATTGGTGCACAATTGTGGTAGTGTATACGCACTATCAAGTCTTTAAAGCCACGCGTTATACAAAACAATATTGCAATCAACAGCTAGTTAATAAAGTATAGTAAATCTTTTACCGTCCAAACTATTTTTTTTTGTTTTGAAAAATACAAAGCTCGTACTTCCCTGACCCGGCTATTTTCATTTCTACATTGTAAGCCAAATAACATGTTAATATTGACGTCAGAACATAAAACCATAGCAACAGTATTTTGGTCGCTATGGTGACATTTTCAGTAAAACCAGTTACGTGTTCTTTAAAAAATAAAGGTTTATTGCTAAGATCCAAATGAGACAATTAATAAAGTGATAATAAATAAATCTTCAAATCAAATCTAATAGAATGAAAAATCTTCAAATAAATTTTAATGGAATGAAAAATAAAGTGTCATGCGTATAATGTAACGGGATAGACTTCTTTAGTGATGGGATGTAGTGCTACGATGGATAGGTAGTCGATATGTTTCTGGAATAAGAAATGTATATCGTGCGTAGTTCAATTTTTATTTTTTAAAAGCGTCTAATTATAATGATAAAACAACGCAACATTATAAGATTGGTTAAAAAGTTGCTAAGGAAAAATATTAACATTTTATTCGTCCAAACTCATATCTAAGTCAAAATAAGTAGTCATAAAATATTTATATTGACAGGTATATACACGTAGTTACACTGCACAACTAAATAACACACTAATTTTTATAACAAAATGAAAGAGAATTAAATGTATGCTACGAGTATCGACAGCGATATAAATATTTTTCGAATGTCCATCCCTAGTCATGTGGTACTGAGAGACGTCAACGTCATACAGGCAACTGTCACCCGCACTATTTAGCCACGGACGCGCAGGCGCGAGGCGTGTACGTAATCTGATAGAATATTAGAATCTTAACAAATGTTCGAGGTGATTCTTTATATTGGCATAACTTTTTTATTAATCAACCGATTGACATGAAATAAACACTAAATGTGATGGGAAGCTTACTACAACATATTAGTGAAAACCGCATTTCAATCAAATAAGCCGTTACTGAGATTAGCGTGCACAAACACCACTTTTCTAGAATTTTATTATATGTATAGATATGTAGATCACCAAATTGTTTGTCATCTGCAGAGGTCGAAACTGCAGCACGTCGCGCACATATACAATTAAGTTATCCGCAAAATCAATCTCTGTACCAGTCACCAATTCACCATTTACCGACGATATGACTATTTTTTGTTTCTGCTGGCTTAATTGCCTTAGTCTAAATACTAATAAACGCTAGCAAATCCATCCATAATCCGCCTAATACCCCAACACATACCTAAGTACGTAGGTTCTAGTTGTGAACACCGGCCACACGCGGACATAAATCAATTAGCCACGACAGAACGTCAAACCAGGTTTATTGTTCGCTACGTGTTTACAGGACTTTTCAAACGGTCACTAACATTTGAACACCAGAGGGTTACGCTACGACTAACGATCCCGATATTTACTTTTAACTGTTGTATTGCAATTTTTGTTTGGTGTGTCCGCTTGGTTTTTGTTTTTTCGACACGTCTGGTCAACTGCTATTGTTTTGTCGTTTGTTTTTGTAAATGCATTATGGACTCGTCAGCCAGTTTGCCATTTGCCAGTTACATAAAATTTTCTGTTGGATTTCTCACAGAAAAAAAATGCAACTAAAAACAAAAATTCCTTTAACCACAATAAGTAGGTATTAAGTAATGTAGTGTTTACTACCTAAACTGTTTTTCCCTTTCTCTAACCAAACAATCAAATCAGGATGATACTCATTCAATATCTTTAAAGAAAATACGAAATTCGAAGATATTAATCATGAAGCTATAATTTATCAAAAAAACTAAATCTATCACCTACAACACAAGCAGCTTACTTCGCCTCGCCACTTTCCTGAACATCAGCGTTACTTATTCATAATCCTTTTATCCCATCTTTAAGCCGGGAGCGTGAGTCACAAACAATGTAGAGACACGCAACGCTACGGTAGTATTACATGACATTGCGATAACGCGTCTTAAATGACGAGTAATAAGATGCTGCTTTTGTTATAATTTAAATGTTTCCTAAGAAGTAAAAAGTGGATTTGTAATCCTTCACTAGATACTCGTGATTCGGCATTTGACTCAAAAAATGTAATTAGTCTGTAAAATAAATTTCTAAAAAACATTGGATACGTACTTATTCTTTAATCAGAACAATAAAAAGCACGAAGATATAGCGAATCTAAAATGGTGAATCGTATGGTAGTGGGGGGTAAATACTTGTTTCATATTTATTGAAAATCTCTGTAACGGACTATTATTTTTTTAATTCCGTTTTTTTAAGTCTGTCAAGTACTATAGTAACCCTGTATCATCTTGGAATGGACATTTCTGATCACACAAATTATTTATGTTTGTCCCATGATAGGCAGAAAATTTAAAATCTACTCCCATAATACTTACACGAGTATAATATTAAAGCTGCTACTTCATTACAAAATTATTTACTCAAATCAAGTCAAGATGAGCATATTTTAATACTCAGTCCTCTGCCATACACATCAGATCAAACAAATTGCTAATTGATCCTTTTAATCATGAAAATAGACTTCATTTATCAGCAACAGTCAAATATATCTAATAGTTCGTGCTCTACTAAAATGTAATCACTCTGACACAACGTTTTCGAATGCCTTATGATAATAGCAACATAATAAACACATAAATTCAAGTCCCAGTCAATTATTGTGACAAAGTTTTAAGAACCTCCAAATATATCGTACAGTACCAATTATCGTTCATAACTCGTTGTACCCATTGTAACAGGGTCACACATGGTCGCTTAAAAATACTAATTAATTCCCAACATTTTTCGTCCTAACTAACTGCTGTGACATGTTTTTGTCAAATTAATTTTATTCTATTAGATAAAAGCACGTTTCAATTATTAATTTATAGCGTTCAGTGTATATCGTTTGTAAATGTTGTCACAAAAAGTGTATTTTTGGTACCGGTCCGCGAATGAATTATTTATCGAGGCCTGTTCATACATCGGGGCCTTATCAATCGTTTTAAACTCTTGTTTCGTTGACTATTGTGCCCTAAAAATGGTCAACGTGAACGGATTCGATAAAAAAGGTTTTATATCGGAGACACAATTTATAGATCAATGTGAACAGTATTTGAAAAGCAAAATGGTCCGGTTTTAGACAGGTGGGAATATGATACATGCCTTGAAAGGGATTTGACTGGCCTGTTAGTCTAGTGGCTAGTAGCCCTGAATGCCAGAGGTCGTAAGTTCGATTCCCACCCAGGACAAATATTTGTGTGATGAGCACAATATGTATGTATTTAGAAGTATTAATACAAGTATGTTTATCAGTTGTATAGCACTCATAATACCAGCTCTGCTTAGTTTTAGACTAGATGTCGTTGTGTAAAAGTTTTGGAATATCATAATTTAATATAATTTTCAAGTAGTTAATTCTTGTTTTATTCGATAGTGTAATAGTGCGCCGGCTCGGGCTCTCGGGCGCTGCGCTGTTGTCTCGACATCTCGCTAGTTTGTCGCTTGTTACTTCCGCTAGACGTCAATTTGTTGGTGTCAATACTTATCTTGTAACATAATCATTATTTTCGTTGTCGAACTTGTTTCGGGAGTTGGTAAATATTGTAAGCGTCTACTGAATAGAGGTTTATTAAGCTGGATACGTTAAAAGGTTGATAATGTTTGAGAATATTTTGTTTAGACGTATTAGCAAAGGCGTTATTTATTGGTCTTCTAAGAACGTAAACATCTAGATGTATTTTTAATCTTTCATGGTATTAATTAAAAACTAATAGACATAATCATCAGCATAATATTACAGGTATAAAATTAAATACACATAATTAAAATACGAGTAAACACACTAATTATTCATAAAATCACAAACGTCTATAAAATCTGCCGATAAAAGGCAAGTTTGTATCAAATCATAAAGATAAGGTTTACTACCATGATCATTGAAATATTTAACCCTGTTTGTAATAAAACTAGATAACTAACAAAGTAATATATCTGAGTTTACCTTGGTTTACTTCAAAATAATGTGTTTACGGAATAAGGAAGGCTTGGGTTGTGTTTCTCCAGTGCATATATTATGACGTCATAAGTTCATGACCTTAGTACCTGGTTTGTGACTAATTGTGACAGTTCGTTTGTTTTACATGTCTGCCTGTATAGCCAGTTGTTTGTTCGTTTTAGCATGCATAATAGTTTTGTGTCATGGCGGCCTTGAAGAACTATGTATGGGTTTGTATGCACGAGGTGCAGGTTCGATCACCTGCGTTGGTGATCGAACCTGCACCGCGGTAAGTACGAATGTGATTTTTTCAAAATCACATGTTATGTACTTTTTTAATAGTTTTAAGACACTACTGACTTGCGGTGAACGAAAACGCTGTTAGGAATTCCAGATTCCAAATATTGGAATCTAAAATCGCCAACCCATAGTGAGCTAGCGTAGTGATCAATGCTCAAACGTGTTCTATATGGGAAGAAGTCTTTTCAGTAGGAAGTTTATAGGCTGCTATTATATTGTACACCAAAATACATATCATATTTACTTATATTTGCATATGTAGACTTGAATCATGCACAAAAGAAATAGAAATTCTCCTTATTCCGTAAACACATAGTTATCAGTACTTCTCTTCAAATAATATAATATTTCGTTGTCAAATTATAAACAAAACAAGACTCACAATCAAATTACCTTTCTCAAGCAGGTCAAGAGTTCTATAAATTGAACTAATCTATCAATAATTCTGAACAGTCTTGAATATTTATCAATAACAAAGGATTGTGTGGGATGAGAGCAGTCCTCGTGCTCAGAGACTATCCGAAGAGTCTCGATAGCTCTTGAAGACGGTTCGTTAGAAGTTTGGGTCAAGAGTCCGATGCTTAGAACAGTACTTGTAAGTACATTACCCGTAGAAGGTCACTCAGTCACTAACAGTTCGATGGAACCCTTGCGTAAGTAATTTTTTGACCCTTTGATATTGCAGTTATATTACTTTAGTTTTGATATTTTTCGTTTTGAAATTGCTTACACACAGTTTAGTAAAAATCTTGTAAGTAGTTGTTATTTATTTTATAAAAAATGATTAACACAGGCCCCCGCAACATGTGAACTAGTAAAAAAGAAAAAATATACAAGCAACAAATCATCTCCGGTACCACAATAACACCCTAATAAAACAGTATTTTCGAAAAGAATAGAACGGTTTCCTTTTATACATTGAGCTTTTCTACTAACCGTTAATAGCACACAATTCTAATTAAAACAAAAGAATAAAACAAACAGCACTTGATTAGAAAATAATATAACATGAGACATAGATAAGCAGTGTTCAAGCTAATCCAGGAAAAGTTAGTAAAAGCATAATATATAAGTTCAACACTAACGTTGAGCGTATCGCAAAGCGTCTTAATACAAGTTATCCTAAGCTAATATCTAAACTGAGATGACGGTGAACGCAGGCGGCAAGTGTTAGGTGTGGGACAGACGGGGCACAAGGAAATATCAAATAATATTATAATATATTTCCTTATCTGTATAGTTTTCTTGTAATGTGGCGTAAAACAATGTTGATCTTTGATTATTTGAGTTTATGGGTAAGGTTTGACAAACATCGTATGTGCCAGCTTTAAGTGGAGTTATAGTAATCAATAGCAACTCTGTTATTTAAAAGCATCATTTTGATGGAAATTTTACTAGCCTGTTGGTCTAGTGGTTAATGACCCTAATTGCTATACCTGAGGTCGTGGTTCCGATTCCCACCCAGAATAACTGTTTGTGTGATGAGCACTATCATTTGTTTTGTGTCTGTGTAATTTATCTATAATTAATATACAATGTACGTATTTAGAAATGCATAAGTATGTTTATCATAATACAAGATGAGCTTAGTTTGTGACTAGATGGCGTTGTGTAAAAGTCGTGGAATATTTATTCATATTTTTATTTTTAATTCCATATATTATTTTTTAGTCACGTAGTTTTGAGGTAATGATTTTTTGTGTATAGACAACGAAATTCAAATATTCACGCCCACAACAAAGTGTGTCCCGTCTACCCAAATCCTTTGGGTGTAGATAGCATGGTAACAGCGATTGTTCTCAACAAACTGTTATCAAGTTAGTTTCCGACTAGCACAGTAGTCTCATAATTGAACCGGTGCAGTTACCGTTAAGAAATAAATGGTGTTTTTATCAGTTATTTGATCGGATAACTAATTATGTTATTGTCAGGAGTTCAACTTTGACATTTAGGTTTTATGTTTTTGTTGTAATTATGTTAAGTTGCTTTGCTTTGTCTATCTTTCAAATGTCAGTTAGATATAGCCATAATAGCTTAACATGATACTAAGTTGAAACCAATATTTTCTAACCTAACACCTCTCAAAGGAAGATTTTCTTAGTTAAGAAAGAGAGATGACGCTTTACATCGTCTTGTTTTCTCTCTCTCTCCTCTCTGAAGTGGACTGCCAGGTCAACAATTAGGTTTAGACAAAGACTCTTAACTATTGCATCAAACACTAACAGAATTGTAACCTGTTACAATTTGTCATTATTTCGGGCTTAAAACATAACCAATTTTTCTACATAAATATCATTAAATGTACTCAAAAAATACATTCTACATAAAATTACTCGCATCTACACTACACACACGCCTAATTAATTTCACAAAAACGGTACAGCTGTTCTGTACATCACAATAGCAACAAACAAGTTACAAGTTAGTCGAGGCAGTCCATTCATAGCTCGCGTCATGCCACTGGCAGCTCGCAAACCTCAGCTCAGCTGTTTTAAGCTTCGCTTTAAAACCCGATGTGTTCCCTACCTAATTAACCAGACTGAATGCTGAATACGTTATTATTGTTATTTAGTTTTGGAATTTTATGTTTCGCTTTCTTTTGTTTTGTGTGAAAAGGATTGGTGTTTTGTTTTATTTTTTAATGTATTTAGATTGGGGTGTGGTTGGTTTATTGTATAAGTATTCATGTAGAACTTTTTATTATTTATCTTATGTTTATTTATTTATCAGCGTCTCGTCCCAGCTTCGTGCTTGCGCAATACTGATGTATTATACATGTAATCCTTCCTTTTGAAACATTATTTTTATAGTATGAACAAAAATCGCATCAATCAATGATATAAGCATATGGAGACGTCTGTCTTTATATGCTCATGTCCCAAACAGATAGGAAACTAACTTTGTTTTGTACACATCCATAAAACTACCTATCTATTACTACTGATTAACACCGAAACATTTATTTACTTTTAGCCTACAACCTTTACGTACAATGTAAAAGTATTTTTTTCCGACCGAGTCCTATCCGATTTAACACTAAAAGGTTGGTTCACTAAAGGTAAAGGGGATCGCGACTAAACGCCGCGCCATCAAAGCTGTACAGTCAAATCCATTAATGCATTCTGTGCTTGACGCGGTTGTGCGTCAGCGGCACGACGCACGCACGCATGCACGCACGGATCAACGCAGCAAATGTGTCAAAGAACACTGTGTGCAAGTACTGACAGGTTTAGCGATTGTTTATCGTTCGTACGAGGGGAAATATTGTACGGGAAATTGTGTAGTCTTTTAAATGTGTGTATAAGTTTTAACCTTGCATTTTATAGATAGGAAATGTTGACTTTTATTTGTAGTTATCTATGTAGGTACTTAGTTTTGAAATATTAATGTATGAATATAAAAAAAACAATGCGTTTGTAATACGTTTGTTACACAAAACCTTTTTTATCATTATTTTCACGACCATCGTCTCCTTATTGTTAAAAGTCAATAATATAGTCAACAAACGTAATGCAAATACAGTATCTCACGCAAACAAAATCGACTAATGAACTCGCTAAAAGGCACACTAATAAAGTTATAAATAAATACAGACATTCAGCTACAATCTCGTTCGAGTTCAGTTAACTAGCTATTGTTCCAACTGCACGACATTCATGTCTGTACGTCTATAAAGTTTGTTCCACAAAACAGTATTGAGCCTCATGTAAAATTAAAAGTACTCAACCGTACGTCGCTGTGGAAACTAACAAAAACTCCGCGGTAGGCGGGCAATCGAATCTCACGCTAAACACTAGCATCAACAAACACAAACAAACATTAATACTCAGAACTGTAGCGAACGATGAATAGCCTTTGCCGTAAATAAAACTGTAGCAAACCAAGTGTGAAATGAATCCACAAACATTTAGCCCAGCCTTCTTTTTTGAACACGAAAATTGTTTGCCTGAAAGCAAAGCTTCGTACTCCGTTTCATTCAAAAGATTGCTGGTTTTCCACAACATTATACAATTTGGAGTACAAATTACTGGAGTTGCGGTGATTCTGAATGTTTGCCTTCTAATCCAATTGCAATATAAGAGAGTGTTTATACAGACGAATCTGTTCAGGCGTTTCTTTTTGTTTTAATTACGTTCTGTACTTTCTAATTACAAACTTTTTCCTAGTATTACATGATGAGCAAGCTGCAGATTAGTTTTAGATTTTGTGGGTAATAGCAAAAGGTTGTTTATTTAATGTTTTTTAAAAAAAAAAACAAAATTATATTTTTAGTCCCAAAAAAATCTAAAAACGACCTCCCATTAAACAACGACAGCTTTCATATTGAATTCACTTTAACTACTTTAAACCTCGAAATCCTAAATCTACAGCGTGTATGGAATCCGTTTGGATGCAAAACACTTAAGTTAAAATCCGTGGGGGCAGCCTCGTGGGACCCCAGTCGGCAACTTTGATTGCCCCTGTTTGCGCAACCAGGGTGTGGTGGTAACGTCATCCACAAAGGGCAATGCGGGCAGCCGCGAGATCCACTTACTTCGCAATATGCTAGCACAGTTCCGTGTAATGAATTTGTTTTCTTTGTAATGTTTGCAGCATTTTAATATAAATTAGTTACTCGTTTTATTCGCACTTACAGTTTTCTTCTTTTTATTTAATTGTAGTGATAATTATGATTAAACTGCAGTACTTTAATTAAATACGAATGTGTTTTTTTGTATGTAATTTTTGCATTATGTGTAAAGCAGTATAGAGTTTTTAGTAGCAAATATATATGATACTTATGATAGATAATCGTCGAAATAAACCTGAATAGTTAAAATTGTTCTTATTGTTCAGAATACAGAACTACCTACATTTTGTTTGACATTCAGTCCAACTCACATCAAAACAAACCATACGTGACTCCACGCTCAGCTTTGCGTGTCCGCAGTTAACATTGTATCCTCGTGAATCCTTTCAACTGATGGACAAACACGAGTATTCGACAAACAGAAGTTTTGTAAAACTGTCAATTTCATTGAATTAATACACGAACAGTGCGTAATAGTTTATTGAGGGCCGCTATCTTTTAAAGTAGTATTATTGCAATTGTGGACTATACGGCGCAGAGCGGCATTTATCTTCCATAATTGCAATAATAATACTTTAATGGATGATAGAACTTCTGTACAGTTACGCGCAAAAACATGAATACACGAGTAAACAGATACACTAGATTTCATATGCACGTTTAAAGCTATTACGGAATATTCTTGATATTGTAGACTAATCATAAAATTTTCAATTTGAAAAACAAAATCGCGATTTTATAAATCATTTGACTAGTACTTAATTTTCAATTGTTTAATCGAGTACATGTTTTTACTCGTGACTGTAGTTAGTAGTTCGTGTTATATTGTACTAATATCTCATACTAATTAGAGTATTAATTACTTCACTGTTTACTATAATGCACGAAGCATAAGTAAGTTGTAGCAAATCAATTTGAATTATAATGATTCAGTGGTTTGATATGTTATGAAGTGTTTTGGTTCTAACTATATAATAGTTGATTTTGGAAAAGCGATTATATCAATATGATGACGTTTCTTTTACAAACTATTATTTATTCCTTGTCCTGAACATAAGTAGTTCTTAGGAACAAAGGCCTTACCTGTATTATACAACTAAAATGTAGAATGGAATTGCCGACAACCGTTTGCAATCGAAAATATAATAATTTTGTCAGAATTTTCATTCATTGGCCGTTTAGCGTCTATTGTCGTATTGTAGATATGTTAATATCGTGAGTTTTGTAGGGCTTTAACACCATTTTATTAATACCTATCAAATAAAAAGTATAATGAAAATACCACTTACGGTTCAAACTAAATACAGAAGAGGTCGTAATAGACTTTGCAGCTTAAAATCTTAAACATTTTGATTCAAGGTTTGTTTCCGTCAACTATCATCAGATAACAAAGGTAATCCTTGTCTAAAACAAAAAAAATAAACGTAATAAGAAACAACTCGGACCATTCAAAACACTATTAAAACAGACATTTCGTTGTTCCTAAATAGACTATTGCCATTCAAATCACACAATCTAACTACTGATTTACATAAATCTAAGCTTAATTTAATCTAACAAAACTTTATACGACCCACTTTGATGCCTATCAGCAGGAAGTTACATAATGAAATAAATCACAAAAAAAAACATTTTTATGATAAAGCCAAAAGTCACACGTGACCTCAGAAACAATCTAACTTTCCCCGAATGTCTAACATTTAAATTAATCACACACTGCGAATATTAAGGTGTAACATCAATAACATAATGGCGTATAGTCTGCCTATCAACCGTCTGACACTCTCGATAAGAGACAGTGTAAACAATCTACAGATACATTTACAAATTAATATTCCACTAAGTATGTATGTGTATGTTTGACTATTAACACAGTCCAATCACTCGACGTTATAACTATAGTACATAATTATGTCGGCTATGTATTCATGACCGCCTGATCGCACGCGGCGTTGATAAGATGCGTTAATTAAACGAGCAAATATTAATAGCAGTAGGTGATAGTGGCTGTTTGTCTAATCAGGTGCCGGTAGAGTCAATACATAGTGCTTGAGAGCATTACATTTACAATAAATTAGACGTGTTACAGTTGTTCACTTTACAAGTTTTATAATGCGATGTATCGTCCACGGATATTTAAAACAATCTTTAATAAAGAAAATTATCTTTCGACTAATTACTGAAGTATAAATGAATTTTAGTTGCCGTTACATCATATGAGTTCCTTGTTACTTTAAGGAGACAAATATAGATGTTTAAAAACGTGTTAAAACTAAGTTGCGTTATATTTTTAAAGTTAATTGGCAAAATTTTACAACAATCTAAAGATGACTAGGGATGGTTTTAATAAAAAGAAAAATGATAGCCAGTGCTGTGCAGTCAAATAAAGTTCAGTGTAAAATCATTTAATTAAATCAAAGTGTATATTGTCAACTGTTATGATTATTATTGAATCGTGACGGCTAACACAACGGTCGCTGTGTTAGCTGACAATTAATGTTACAAAAATTGGTCGCAAGCAATTAATCATTTAATGAATTTGATTTTCAAATACACCGTATCAACCTAAACAAATACGTAATTTGTTAACATTTAGATCATAAATGCAGTAACACCTTTCGTTAAACAGAAGCGCTGTTGTAAAACGTGTTCAACACCGTAATAATTTAGTTTTAGACCAGTTTACAATGCACGTAAACCTTTAGACGAAACTGGAAGTACCTACTGTAAAGGTGCGTGCAGACACTAAGAAAAAATTGTTAGCGGCTGCATAACACGGGTCGTCTGCACTGACTTTAAATGATAAAAAAAATTGTATCGTTACAGTATGGAAGAAAAATACTGAGCTAGGTATATGGTTATCAATAATCTATATGCGTGTCTAAATTTCTCTTAACAATGATAAAGAAACAGCATAACACCTTTTTTTCGTGGGAAATCATTAAATGACCCCGCCAGCTGTGGGTGCTGCGGGAGGGAGTGTCAGACTCTTACTGACTAAAACCCACTATTTTCCTTCAGGAGCCCTTTGAGTACCAGGGTCGCGGTAACTCTTACGAATATCCCACAGCACGGCTTTACACATAAAGTTGACATTTAGGTAAGAGTCGTTCTTGAATTCGGCTATCAATACTAACTATGGCGGCAGAAACTTATCTTACAAACGCAATTCGCCGCTGTAGCGCTCGATATTAGGACAAACCCTAATAATTAGGACGCACATAAATCTATTTTATAATGATTGAAAAGGGTTATAAATGATTTCATAACCGGCATTAGTACTTTACAAGATGTTCCATTCAGATTGCAATGTATAATTCTCGTTTATTGATTTATTATTGATGATCGAGCAAAACGTGGATGAATGCCAAGTTTGACACACCTTGTATTTACATGTATTCATTTTGTAGGCAAAATATTTGCTTTGTGTTAAATGTTGAATCAGTGGAATGATGAATTTACTATATCATGCTATTTTGTTATATGAAAGCAACCTAAAATGAGGATCCTTGCTTATTATACGTACTTTCAGTTATGAAACGTAGTTGAATTTGCTTGCTATCAGAAACGCGATTTCGCATTGTTTTGTTTTTGAAGTAGGTACATTCGACCATTGGCCATCAGCACCTACATGAAAATCCTCGATGCGCTTGTCAGACTAACAATAATCAGCTAAAGGATTCTTTATTTTTTTGGTTGTGGATTATGTTCAAAAAATACACAAATATTAATTATGTCAATACCATTGAACTATAATAAGCTCGCATAGCTTTTTCTGTTCTAGTTGGTTGAACTTAATACCTTCAGTTATACATTCCTACAATCCTTTAACTTTGTAGTTACTCTTGGGATTTGCTATCGTTTTACTGCAGTATCGAGCGGCAATCAAATAAAAAGTCCGTCGATAAAAGTCCAGAAAGTTAAAGGCGGCTAAGTTAAACCTAATAAAGTTGAGAATAGTTCCGGGCTTACGTATTTCACACTCAACTTAGCTTGAATGAGTGTTGCACATAGCAAGGCTTATTCTTAAGGTTTTAAGCAAGACAAGAAAACAATGATTTATATGTTATTTCAAATAACAATTTTGCCGGATTGACGTTATTGCATGTTAGAACTATAAATTGGTTTACATAAAGCTAGAATTATAGAGTTTAGATTTGATTTATTTTGGTAGTGAGTCACCTTAGAGTGAGCTCGTTGAATGATGTCGTCCAAAATTAATTAAAATCTTTGATAGTTTTCTTAGCAACTTTTGTCTTCTTTTTGTTTTATTTTACTGTTTAGTTCAAAACATAGTTATTTTTAATTTCAGTTTGAATTAAATCAAGACAGATTTCACTACTTTAAACCTTAGCTATGCCTGTTACATAGAAAAAAATCCAAACTTTCTGTTATTCCATTACAAGAAACAAAAGTCCTTTTTTAACCTTTCCCATTTATTTCAATCAAGTCATCTCGTCGCATTCGTCTTGTTGGTAGCCCTATCCACACAATTGTGCTTTATCGTCACAACTCACACACATTGTTGGCGGTTTGTTGGCAGTAGGGCCGTCATGTCGTCATTACCAGCTTTATGGCACGAAATAAAGTACCTTCGCTGAAATTATGAGGCGGGGCTACATTGTCACACGTGCTTCCAACAAAAGTTTGTGTTACGAGTTATTAGTTTGGTTACCATGCGCGTTTGTCGTTTGTTTCTTAGTTGTAACATTGTTTTCAGTTTCGATTGGATGACTTTCTTAACATTGTCGAAGGGCCTGTTGGCCTAGGGTTCGATTCCCACCCAGAACAACAGTTTGTGCAATGAGCACTATTGTTGTCTATAACATTATAATATACGTACATTTAGAAATATAACTATGTTTTATTTGACTAGTACCCATAACACAAGTTACTCTCGTAAACTTAATTCTAGTGAGACTAAACTTAATAACGTTATGTAAAGTTTAGAAATATTAAAATATTGCTGTCGCCAAATAAAAACACTAAGTAAGGCTTGACCAAAAATTTGTATTTTGAACGTTCCAATGACATTACGCACATTGAGCGGTGATTAATCACAACAGGACAATAGTTATTGTTTATAACGGACCCCACCTTGAAATATTTTGAACTAGCTACTTCAAATGTCGCCGTTTAAACAACTAACCAATATTTAGGTCAAGCCTAAGACAGTCTAAAATGAACTACACCGAAATGCTAATCAACATGCACTTATCAAGTTATCACAGGCCTGCTCAGACCGCTATCTAATTCGCCTGCCCTACTGATATTATTATACTCACAATATAGATTTTTTTATTCTTTAATGAACCAAGGTATCTAATGCAACCTATAATTGACAGTGCTTGCGACCAAATGTCAGTAATAATCTTAATACTGACTGATCACTGGGTAGCCGCACTAATGTAACAGTATTTCGCAATAAAACGTTTAGAACAAAAATCTAGTTCGGATGAATTATATTTATGCAAACAAAGACACGAACTCGCCCAACTCGAACGGAGCACTTCTTTTGTAAAACCAAATACCGATAATATCCGCGGATAATCGGCGCAGCATTAATCAAATATCAACTCCACGAAAACCGATTAATTGGTTCAATTGTCTGGGTCAGTTTGACATCGCACGAACAATCTGTAGACAAAGTTTATATGCAAAAGTCGATGTTGAACTCCCCCCGCGATTGGATTGTCTGCGGGGTAAAGTTTGATAGCTTTGAGAAATGTAGTTAGATATAGGAGTTCGTATGAATTATTGCTTCCACACTATGAGCCATTCTAGACACGTAATGGATTCAAACAAACCAACTTGGGTGTTCGCGTTAATTTCGTTGCAAACGTAACAGGGTTTCGTATGCATAGTGCGCTGCGAGTTTGAGTTGTAGCCGTCACATTTATTAATATTGGCATTTGTTCTAGATGGCTGTCAGTCGAAGGAAAACCGCAACCCAATTTGGTGTCAAAAAGAGGCATTGCTAAATATAGACAGTTTCTGGTGCGCGGTTTTAATAGACAGTGATTTAGTCGAGTACGTGCAGGCGGTGCTTGAAAACTGTAATTGTCCGCGCGTCACGAGCTCGGCACATTCCCGCCGAGTGCCGTGGGATAAAGTTCAAAGGGCACATTTGCTATCGGGCCTTTGTATCTTAGGATGCGGTTTGAGTTGCAGCCGCAAATAATGTCGGAGGTTACGGTATTTTAATAATTCACCCATAAATGCAAATTGCGGCGATTACTCATCGTAACATTATGCCGCGGGCTGACTGTTGCCGGTAATGCCTTACTTAGAGACAATGTCCTTACATTTTCTTTTGATTGTCGAGATATGAAAAGTTAAATGACAAGTGCATAATAGGTTCAATGATAAAAATGACGTTGATAAATTAAGACAGAAGCATTATCTCGAAAAGATTTATTGTTATAATTCCATATTTAACAAAACTTCAACAAAATTGCATTCGCGTGAACTCGGTTACATTGAATTTTGCGCCGAAATTCGTGTTTAATATTAAGCAATTTGTAACTGCAACCTACTACTAAACACATAATAGTGCCGCGCTAGCGACAGGCTGACAGCTCAGCTTAACAGATAGTGAGGTAACCTATTTCATCGTGCCCTATCACACTGGAGCCAAATAACTACAATTACGACGAGCGTGAATCACCAAAAGAGGCTTTGGCGAATAAATAATCGATGTTCATCTGTGTAGTGTATAATTTAGTGAAGTCACAATCAATGTAGGACCTTAACATTCAAAGTCAATTGACATTTGGATCAAACAATTGAGATTGAGATGTAATAGAACATTTTTGGTAAAGTACAATGTTTAGCGTGACCCCAAAGTGCTTGGTATCTTGTGCACTTGACTTGGTACCTTGAATTTAGAACTAAAGCAATTTTTAAACATAACTTAAACTTTTAGCGGGTCATGTTGAAATATAATGTTTGTGCTAGAATATTAAATATAAATATCGTGCTAAGCGTTTCAATAACCAGACTGCCGCCGGTTTGAAAAACCAAGCGCGAGTCATTGCGGCTCATTCAAAATCATAATTATGTATCTTTGTAATTGTTTAGAGACACAACTGAGCTCTTGCCGAAATTTGGATCTAAATATTGGAAACTGCGCTAGTATTTGTATTTCTATATACCATAATATGTGATTGAACTTATCGACTTAAGTGTACATAATATTCAATCCTAATCAACAATATTTTTTTATAAATGATTTATGCAGGGATCAATTTATTTGTGAGAAATGCAATGCTTTAATTATAAGTTTGTAACTTTATTTTTAGTCTTACAAACAACAAGTTAAATCTGCAATATTTCAAATAAGTAAATAATGTAACTTAAACTCGAAGTGACTATTGGCTTTCTTTCCTGTTTGCCGAGAGCTAATCCGGTCCTAGTTTAAAGATTAAAGATGATTACATTGCTAACAAGCTACTACTATTTTATAGTGGACAATATTGTTACTTATTGAAAACAAACGATAGGGATATCGACCAATATAATATTGACGTTTTGCTTCTTAGATGAACTAAATATTTTTTTTTAAATTTTCTTTCTTTATCTGGTGCAATTTAATATCCAAGCATGTTTTTTTTTCCTAGCCTATGGCGTTCCAAAGCTGGGTGTGGGCTCCTTGAATCATACATTTAAATTAAGCATATTGTATTAAGTTTTTTTTTTTTTAATGCCAAATGCGGTTCAAAAAATTTTTACGGTTTGGCGTTTAAACAGCTCAACAACAATTTCCTTATAATATACTGTTATTCTTTGGACTTTATAGTCCACATCTCTCGATATCATTTCGTTCGTAACTTGCCCCACACCCAGACTGGTTCTAACAAAAGAGCCGTCTAAGTTCCTCAGGCCGATACTTCGCGAGTTCCTGATAACCTGCAGAATGCTCGGATAATTCCAACTTGCCGATTCACTCTTACACTCCCTATGTAAGCATTTTACTACCTATGCAGGAACTTCTTGGTCTGCGATGCGGTGGATTTTATGTCGATTGGGATAGGTACAATTTGAAACAGTATGAATTTAGATGAAACATTTTGTGTAGATACTCTTTTCATAACCATGATTCAGTATGTAAGTAGATTGTCACACACCTTGAGAACAATGTGTAGTGCAAATTATTACAGACGTTTTGTAAATGAGCTTACGAGTAAGAAGACTTTGAGACGTAAGGTTAATTAAATCCAAAATTTCCATTTTCAACGTACTTTTTAGATGTCAAAATGCCAATGCGTAAACAATCAATTCAAATACAAGACGAGAAACTAACAAATTAGAAGCTAGTACTCATAATACAAGCTCTGCTTAGTTTGATACTAGATGGCGTTGTGTAAAAGCTGTAGAATATTAGTATTATTTCAATTTTCTTATCTAAATAACAATCTTCAGTGTTCTCGTAAATCGTACCACATGCACCTTGTAGTGGGGCGTTATGTCATAATCAATCATCGTGAGGTCACCATCAACATGTGGCACAGGTGTTTCTTGTTCCTAATCTCTAGAACCTTTTCTCGTAGATTTGTTTAATATTGTTAGATGGTATTGACAGATAAAATTGAAGGAATAAAAATATTTAGGTGTATTTCTGGAATGGAAAAACAGATCTAGGCAAAAAAAAAATTATATAACATATTTTGGATGTATTGTAACTATCGAAATTTTGAGGATATCAAACATCGCTGGCTTGATTTAAGATGAATAAACATAATTTAATCATTTGATAAAACGTTGAACTTAATTTATCCTAAAATTTTAAGTTATTTTGAAGTAGTTGTTATTGTTATTTGATTCATATTTTAGCCATACTCTATATATCATTACGAAACGAACGGAATCGCAAAAAATTGTCTGATCTTACTTTACTTTTATTTAATTATACCTACCGAAGAATAAGAACAAGAAAAAGGCTTACCCATAACATATCGTATACATCTACATATAAAACGTTTGCCCTAACGAAGTAATGTGTTTAATTGCAGAAGCATTAAATGTACTAGCAGCATTTAACCCATATGAAGAAATAACGTAATCGGTGCAATTATTAAGACGTTGCATAACCAGTGAATGTGGCCGACCCATCATTTAATTAATGGCGAGCAAGCCCTACGCTTTTAGAGAGACTCTCGTATGGAACAGACGAGTAGAGGGAAGCGTCTCAAAGTTAAGTTGTAAAAAGAAAAACTAGGCGAAAAGTAGGAAAAGTATATCAAATCGTTAGTTTAGATTTACCTTCTATGTAACGAATAAATATCAATTTTATATTTTTTACTTTTATTTTACGACTAGCCTGCTAGTCTAGTGGTTAATGGCCCCGACTGCTATACTTGAAGTCGTGGATTTGATCCCCACACAGG
The DNA here is from genome assembly GCA_941860345.1 of Chrysodeixis includens. Taxonomy (NCBI): domain Eukaryota; kingdom Metazoa; phylum Arthropoda; class Insecta; order Lepidoptera; family Noctuidae; genus Chrysodeixis; species Chrysodeixis includens. Next base: position 9,190,826 of record OW796099.1, on the reverse strand, counting down.
ACAAAATATGGTTGTGTCAAGCACGATCACATTTTTTTCTGAGTCTGGCTGAAATTTATCTATAATATGTGTGTATTTAGAAGTATGTAAGTATGTCTATCAGATGTCTAGTACTCATAATACAAGCTCTGTTAAGTTTGAGCCTAGAAAGGGTTATGTGAAAGTCGTGGAATTATGTATTATGTTTAGGAAGTTTGATCCTCATCTCCTAATAGTAACACATGCATATAACCCGAGTGCTATTTCCTTCCACTATTTCATGTTCCATGAACGCTCTCAACTCTGTGGTAAGCTGCATCACTACCAAATATGGGCATAATATGACTTTTACCGGAGTCTTTTAAATATGGCCAACATGGAACAGAAATGTGTGGGTGTAATTTTAATATTTTTGTATAAGAAAATGACCAGATAAATAAAAAATGAGCCCATTTTGTTTTAAAAAATACCTGTAATCATAGTTGTAAAAAAATTTAAGAAATAAATATATAAATTAACTTAGTCTAAGACAAAGGCTGTGTGGTGTCTTGCGTTTTAATTGACTCGTTAATGTCATACGGTTCACGTTTATGTGAAAATGGGGTTTAAACCTGGGAATTTATCGTAATAAATAGATAAATAAACAGTTAATTGCACTTACAACTAGAGTTAATAACAACCACAAACGAATAGTTATATTTGAATTTATTGTTATTGTTTAAGTGTATATCGTTACAAACATAATATATATTTATTACAAAGTACATAAAACACATATCATTCACAAATATTATGATACAATAAAGTTCTTGAGTATTTTTTTTATATTCCAACATATTTTTCTATATACCTAGTCTGTGTAAAATTTCACAGTTGCGCAAAGGTCTCCCCCTTTTTTCTAAAGCTATTTTTCAGAGTCCTGGCCACACGCGCGCGTATATCACTGATTAGATCATCGTACCACCTTCGTCGCGGACGTCTTAAGCGATGATGTCTTTTCTCTGGCGTCCAGTGGGTAACTTCTTCTTGGTCCTTGCCCGTCGGTCAGGCTGCATACGTGTGACGTGCAAATTATCCTGTTAAAATAACAGCTTGCAATCATACGGCTAAAATGACTTTACGATCCTTTGTATAGGATATATCCTTTTTTATTCTTACTCTTTTTACCACCCATTGTTGTATGTTCAAGAAAACCTCGATCACTATTCCCATACATTGCGATAGACGTTCTATTGATTTTCTTTCACAATAATTACCATTAGGCAGCTTTTTATAAAGCGCATAATTGATAGCTTAACTCTCGTATTCAATTGTTTCTTATGCATGTTGATCTTGTCTTGTCTACCAACCAGTAAATACAAACGATAGTAGGTCTTTGTCCTTATGCTTAACGGAGTGGTTTGGTGTAAAACGAATACCACATGCAGCTATTAGACCTAAAATTACCGGGTGTATTATAAAGAATTAATTCACTCCCTCCTCCGTAAAAATAAGTAATTTGAAAAGAAAATGCCAAAGATTTTGTGTACAATAGTCCCAGTCTTTTTAATTTTAGTTAATCAAAAGTAACTCTACCTACCTGTAATCATTTCATTATAATTAAATTAATATCTAAAACATAAATTAATATTTCTTCACAGAAATCCTTATTAGCTCCGTATTACCTAATGAGTATATCTTCAGGATTAAATCCAAGCTGAAATATTCAGTAATAGCTAAGACTGAAATTCAGTCGCTTAATCTGTGTATCCGACTGTGTGGTTTTCGACGAAGTAATTTGTGTTATCTCGACTATAACCTTAGGTATGGAATATTTCAAACTGTTTGTGATAATTTATTAATTAATTAAGGTTTCATATTAATGTGAGAAGTTATTTTATTTTATAATTTCTCGAGGGAATAACAATAACATATCGCATGAACAATACGAATAAAAATCGATATTTTGTGAAAAATATTATATCCATATTCACACAGTGTGCACCGCATTTGTGAAAACAAATAGTGATGAAAATTTACTTCACGATTATTTAATTTATTGTAATATTTTTAAACAGAACGGTAAGTTATACTCCCGAAATAAAACAATGGCAATGTTTTTTCTTCTAATTTTCCAAAGTAGAGCAACTTTGTGTCCAAAATAAAAGACATGATGTATCATACCCAATATTCCCTCTTTTTAAAAGTATAAGATCACAGGTGCAGCGCGAAGAGTTCCCCGGCGCGATTCCAAACTCAATTTGTGCAGACTTCAGTTTCAATTGTTAGAAAACGCAATCAATTTTAATATGCGCCGTCGCCGAGTGCGGTGTTCGTCATACATACGGGCGTATAGTACGGTGAGTAATATGCTCACCTCGATTTTATCGTGCCAATTTCATGAATGGAAATTTATTTTCTGATGTTTTGATGGAAGGCCTTATCAATGACTTTCAGTTGAGATCTTATAAGAGTAAGTTGAAAGTTTTTGCCAGTTTCAATGTAAGTCATGGTCGTACTAGAAGTTATGCGAACAATGTTTTTAAACCATATTAGAATAATCTCTGTAGCTATTTACTAGTAAAATATTTTAATCTAACCGCAACACGGATAAGGGACAAGCATGACAACAAAATTCTTGGAAAAAATATTCAAGTTGAACGTTAATCACAATTATTAAAAAATGTTTAGAATGAGTAATATATGACCTATTAAATTCCATGACATGGAAAACCACAGCTTAATTACATAAACGTACACAGTTTTACTTTGATTAAAAAAGTAGAGTAACTTTTCAACATGTTTTTTTTCTACTCATTTATTTTAATGGTGGTTTTTCGTTAAGCATATAGTTGACTATCATTAAACACCCGTGTCTCACAGTTACAAATTGCTGATATTGGTAGGTAAGTGTAGGTAAAGTTTTAATACGGGGAAACGGTCTTACGTAAAGCCGAACATTATTCCAATTGTTATACCAGCACGGAGCAATGCATACGAATGTTTATGGAGCCAATACTGCCAGAGAATCGTACCGTAAACTAAAATTTACTAGACTAGGCTTTCCTCTTTTTTATCGGCAGTCCATTTTATGCATGCCCATAAAAAACCAATTGAAACCATCGTTTTCATAGATCTTCGTTTGAATATTTATATTCGTACTTTTAAACGAAAAAGGCGGGTTACCTTTTATCTTTAGACGGTTTTGTTACGAGCTTTTTAAGACAAATTGCCATTTATTACTTCATGTCTAGACATAAGAGGCTTTTATTGCTTTTACCTTACTGCGTTATACAAACTACGTTACGTTATACGTTGGCTCTACTTTTTACGCATTCAATTTATTAAGAAGAGATTACTTTTTGTCTCCAGTGATCTAAGTACTTTGTATCAAATTACAATCTGATCACAAAAAAAAATATTGTTGTTTTTAAAAGCCTTTAATGCCCTTTAGAAGGGTTTAAAATTCCCTTACTATACCTAGATGTATATGTAACACAGTGTTATAAATATGTAGGTCTATTGTAGCAATTTTATAACAATTACACATTCACGAATAAATATAACGTAACAAACCTATTTACTTTACCGTAACCCCAAAAATGTTTCAGTTTATTCAGCCTAACATTCTAGACCACTTTATATCTAGCTTTAGTCCTAAACATTATTATTACTTTTTTATAACCTCATTATAATTCGAGAGCTTTGTGTTACAGACCGCTTAAAGTATGAAACCTGATTATTACGTTGAAGGCTTAATAATATATCTATATAAAGGGGTCATTATATTTTTAGATGCCCCTGAACAAATTTTGCCATGAGAGATCATAAAATTTCACCATATAACAAATATTTTATTTAATCTTTGTGTGACACGATGAATTTATTTAATTAATATGATTTTTTATTAGCTAAATACGCGCTATAAAAAGTATGTAAAAGGTAATATTGATACAGATTTTCACAGATTTTCGCAAAACCTGAACACATTCACACAGACAAAATCTGTTTCGTTAAATCGAAGGTAAGTACTTATGTAGAGACAAATCTTTGCTGTCCCGATTAATAATTGAAAAGGAAGGATTTTTATCGGGATAATCTTTTAATGAGCAAAATCCAGTAGTAATCTAAAATAAAAACAATTTTACCCTGAAAATTATTTTTTACCTAAAAATCTTCTTTTCAATAATGATGCTAATTGGATTTCAACTTATAAAATTACATAATAGCTTGTTAAGATACATTTCATGCGCTAATTGATTGCCTTGTTAATAATACAATTAATTACTGTGATTTTTTATAATAACTTTCGTGAGGATGATTCATACTTAAAATAATACATAAAATTGTAATCACCAACCGGAGTCCCTAATCATGAGCTGACGCGGCGGCGGGGTCGCGAGTCGAACCAGTTCGACTCGCGACCCCGCCGCCGCGTCAGCTCATGATTAGGGACTCCGGTTGGGTCCGAAACTAGTCGGGCTATCCCGATAAATACGCGTGAGTAAACCGTTATAACGTTTTAAGTATAATTACTGTGATGTTTGTGAGAGGACGTACAAACAATGAAAGTACGTATGTACGTACAGTCATGAGCAAAAACATGTAGTAAACAACCAAGCAGTTGCAGTAGATTTTTTATGCGAAATATCAGAAACTGTTATGGAATATTCCTGGTATTGTAAGCTAAACAAAAAATGATTAATTTGAAAGAAAAGTTCACGATTTCTTAAATTATTTGACTAGGATTACAATTTTATGTATTATTTTGCTTGTGACTGTACGTGAGTATGTGTGTATTGATTCAAATATGTCTAAAGAACAAAGCACAGTAACCATAGATGTAAGGTATTGTTAAGTTTACATTGAATTAATTTATGTATGGTTTGACCGATTAATTAATCCGTGTTCGTTTGATACTCGTGGATAGGTGCACATTTAATTTTGATAACGTATCGTCTTTCCTCCTTAGAAATAACATTGAACTGTTATGCTTTAATGCCTTTAATATACCTTGTGAGAACGACAATACTGAAAAAAAGATTATTGGTATTGAAAAAAATTATATGCACAATTATTGTAACATATTTCACTTGGTTCAAATCGGGTAGCCAAATTGATCTCAACACAGCAAATGCGAAAACATAGGACATTTTAGGTGGAAAAAAAATATGTTGACTTTCAAAGATTACAATAAATAGTACCAAAGATACAATAGTCTACAAATATAACATGTTTTATTTTAAAATATTGTATTTTGTGTGGCTTCTAAATCGGTTAACAGTTAACCCTTAAGCGGTCGTTTACTTAACGACTGCTCGCGTGATCTCTAAGGAGATTAAGTGCGGCGAGTAAACTGCTAACACTCGTCTGCTGCTTTCGATGTCATGAAGCTTTATTTCTAGACAAACAGATATTAATGTTTACTCTGAATAGTGTGGATGAAATCAAAAAATATCTCAAGGTAGCTACATAGCCATTGCGAATTATGGAAAGGAAAGCAATTTGGGCTATTAGTAACATATGTTAAATGCGCTTCCTTCTAAATAGGTAATTATTTTTATAAGTTTTTTCTAACAAGCGACGATATGCAAAAGTCTGCAATTGCAAATAATATAGCAAGCATTAAATGTATGATATATAAGCAATTTCGTACAATAGACGCTCTTCAAACTGCATAGATGTTTTGACTATTGTCATAAACAATTAAGAACATAGTTGTGAGTACATAATTATGTTGTGCACTAGATTAATTATGGTATAAACGCAATTGACATTATTCGACCTGGATATGTTTTACAAAACAATTATAGCACACTAGTTATAATTACATAATTATGTTCTGCACTAAGTACACCAGAACAGATATCCTCAAACCATGCAAAATCCAACTTAAAAACGACCAAGTTAGACAAAGTTCCACAACATTAGATACGACACAAATAACCAAAACAGAACATTATGGAATTCATCGAATTATTCGTCCGCATTTATTGTCAATCCCTAACGAGTAAGACAGATGACTTGACGTTCAGAGTATTCAAATCTAAATTTGTTTCGCAATTGTTATGATGGATGGGTGCACCTGTTTGTTCTGAGGTTGTATGAAAAAAGAAATGTGTTCGTAATATAAGGAAATTGAAGGGTTTATCATTTGCACTGTCTGTGGAGGTTAGAAGAATGTGTTGTTTAATTAAATCTGCCATATTGAGATATTTATTAGACAGTCATAGATTTAAAATAAAAAAATACATGCATAGGAAACGTTTTAGACTTATTGATACGTAACTGAAACTGTTTCGGTAGGCTTCATAGTTTTGTAATTTTACAAGATTTCAAGGATTACATTTTTTGTAAATAAAATGTTTGAATAGGTTAATTTATCGATTTTCCTTTCACTTCAATAATAAAACGATTTTCAGACTGTCTTTTGTTTATCAAACAATATTTTCGTTACATTGTCAGGCACACAAAAAGAAACCTATAGGTAACTATCAAAACAATAATTAGCATCAATTTATTTACGAACAAAATGTATTTGTACATTTTAACGTGATCTAAATAAATTGATTCCGGTTCACGCGTCTCAATGTATATTTGATTACAAAGGTTTAATTAAGTTTCAAATTGTATGGGTTTGATTCGGCGAGTGGTCGAAAGATCACTGAGTTTCTATTTAAGTACTAATAAAGGAGAGAATTGTAGTGATTATAGTGATATACAACACTAATGTGAAAGACTTTTTTATTTATCGTCCAAAATAAGTAGTATTAAATTGTAATTATACCAGAGCCAGTAATATCACGATGTAATGTTCTGCGTACCGATATCCATTCATTGAAATAATTACACACACACACACATTCATAATTTTGAAAACAAAAGACACTTCAAAAATATTCTAAATACAGATTTCTAATGATATTTTAATAGCTTTCACAAAATGCATTACCTACATGCTTACGTCACAATTGCAATTGTTATTTTAGCTCTCAAAACTTCAAATAAACTTACCTGTAAAATAATACTAGTTCGACAACAACACGTGTCACGGGATTTGCAGACATTTGCCAGTCTTACCTCCTACTATCTTTTAATAACATAATCGCAGTTGTGGAAAAGAGACGCCGCTATTCCGTATAATGCGCTGTCACGCTTTCACAACCGAAATAATGTTATTTTAACAGTTAGTGGTAGGTTCTGTCTTGCTTGTAACATTGTCAAGCATCGTTATAACTTCGAAGGAAATCTGTTTGTGGGGGCGGCGAGCCGTGTAAATTTTGTTACGTAAAATTATTTGTAGTTCGTCCTGTTGTGTCTAAAAGATGTGGTGTATTTTCAGGACCGTGTAGGTGTAAAATCTCCACCATATGTACCAAAATGTCTATGAACAATGTTTTTATCAACAATGTTTTCGGCGAAATGTGTTTAGTAGGAATAGTAATTTCTCTTAGCTGTGCTTTCTGTATACAGGGTGACTTTGAAGTCGTGGGCAATATTTTAAACTAAGACACTATTAATGATACTAATTGCGTTAGGGCTATTTTTACTTAAAAAAAAATAATAATAATGCAGGTAGTTACCTAGTTCCCCCCGGCGGGGCCGGGCATCCGACGCCCGGCCAGGCGCCGGAGGGGTCGCGGAAGTAATCGTCTTGGTTTCCCGTGACCCCTCCATGGTGGCGCACGCCGAAAACCCGGGGGTTTTAGTGGGTACGGGGCCGCCTCACGGCCTAAGCCCCACACTCCACCATTTTGTTTTTCTTTTTTTTTTGCGTAGAACTAGCCCTAACGCTATTAGTAACATTAATAGTGTCTTAGTTTAAAATATTGCCCACGACATTAAAGTCACCCTGTATAATCGCATAGTGCAAGCGTGTCTGTTTATCTTCCATACTTGAGCTGAACAATATCTCATGACTGTAAAGGTAAATTAAGTCTACAACATAAAACAACATTCCACTTTAATTCAATCTAAATAAAATAATCTAATGAAGATTAACTGGAAGATCAATATGTGAATTAAATGTATATTTTATTTGTCTAAGGACTTTACAATTCCTTTAGGCCTTCGTTTGACCTTTCATATTTATTTTTACATCTTAGTGCTAATATGAAATAATGCATATGATCGTCGAAGTAGAATAAAATGTATTTGCCATTCATTAAATTTGAGCTAAAACTAATAGATAAGCAATTAGTATGTTTCTAATCTTAATTTAAAATAAATCTATTCGTAAATCTTCTACACACATAAAACTGAATTAAAGTATATTTGATTCCGTTTTTTTGGATTCATCTTCATCTCAAGATCACTACCACTATTTACGAGTAAATAAATATTTTTGCGGTTGTGGAAGAGAGGCGCCGCGGTACGCCGTGCCGTGCACTACCTTGCTGCTGCTCTAAATAACAAAGTAAAAAAAAAACACTATTATTATTATATTATTAACATACTGTACACGAAACCAAAAACTCAGCAAGCAAAACCAGTGCGATTAACTAACTAGTATAATATAAGAAAAAGCCTCCATTTGACGTAATGCGAGTTGTATTACCAATGTATATGAATACACGGGTTATGCATTAGGCGGACGTTACCGGCTTAATGCCACATCAATGCTTATCGACTATTGATTAGCACTTACATTAAGAATAATTTGACGAGACTAGTAATGTAACGTGGTGGTTCGTGCTTAATTTTCAGCAGTAAAGAAAAAGTGTTCTTCAAAACAAAAAAACTCTGAAATCACTTTGAAAAAATTGGATACTTTCTAAAAACAAGTGAATTTACTACAAGTATTAAATAAATTTGAGATGGCCTTTTTCTCGCTTAGTCACGTGACTTAGTATTATTGATCTTTAATATTATTGATCGCAAATCGCCTAAGTTGCGTAGGCATCTTGCAGTTCTGAGTGCACGATTTTCAGGTTCGATACCCAGCACAGGTAAAGTACTAATGAGAATTTTTCCAAGTTCTCTACTTTCTTAATAATTCTAAGACACCACTGACGGTGAAGGAAAACATCGTGAGGATACCTGGATATTATTATTATCATTTTGCTAAAACATCCAAGGACTAATAATATTAATAGGTACTTTTGACAATACCTATTTAATACTCATTTGAGGGTGCAATAAAGTGAATTTAAAACTAAATTACATACAATTAAGGTGTCCAACCACAAATGTGTTACAGGACCTTCAGTCAAAGCCTAACCTACTAAATTAGCAGCCGTCAAATGTTACATTGTTCCACTGAATTAGGGTCATAATGACATGTATTAGGCTTTCTTACATGTATTATAAAATTAACAGCTAGCTATAAAAGAAATACGTAAACATCTACTGTGTAATTATATTCCAATACGTTTATTATCCTGAACTACCTTCTTACTATCAGCACTTGAAATATATACTGTAGTCGCTGTGGAAGTAAGACGCTACTATGCGCTGTGTATCTTGCTATCTCGCTCGAAAATGTGCTACAATCATTCTTGAAGAGTTCCTAGTACTGGTTTTGAAGGTCCATCGACCATAAAGGTTTTATTATACAGCATTACCTACTCGATTACGATTCTCTCTATTATCACTTCAGTGCCCCTTTAAAATGATTTATTATCATACTAGTTCCTTAATTGATACTTATTTCTAATACTTAATGCCGACAAGGTATGAGCAGTGGAATATTAAAACAATTATTCTATGTTCGGATACAAAACGATGTCATTAATTGGTTGATTACAAGAAAAACTGTGTTAACTGTCCGATTAAGAGATAAAGAGGGTTTACGACTGCGTATGTCGGTGCAATTTATTGTTGCTGATAAGATAACAATCAATATCAGCATGCAGCCTTTTAGTTTAAAACATTAGCATCGGCTTAAGGTTTAAATAGGTCTGAAAAAGACCAATTATTTTTTTGTCCAGCCTCAGTTTAGCCTAATAGGCGCCATTTTGGTCTAATAATCGTGGAAGCCGATAGCGTAATATACGAATTATTTTATTGAGAAATACTTGGTTATATTATTGGATTAGCATAGTGGTTAAATGGTCGGCCTGCTGTTGACCGATTTCGGCGCAGGACAGATGTTTTATGTCCAGCAGATAGTTGCTCTGAATTTGGAATTTCTGCGTGCTATGTTTATTTAACTAACCCGTATCTTTAGATAGCTAACGTAAAAGGCTTTTTGGGTGAAACAAAAAGATATGGTGTTTGTAATTAATGGCTGAAGGGAAATGACAGAACATACATTTTTGACTGGCCTGTTGGTCTAGTGGTTAGTGGCCCAGACTGCTTTACCAGAAACTGCGGGTTCGATCCCCACCCAAGACAAGTGTTTGTGTGATGAGCAAGATCGTTTGTTCTGTGTCTGGGTGTATGTATTTAAAATTACATAAATATGTATGTTTATTAGTTGTTTCGTACTCATAATACAAGCTTTGCTTAGTTTGAGACTTGAAGGCTGTGTGTGTCAAATTAAAACTCACTTTGAGAGTTTAAACGACTCTACAAAATTGACCGAGAAAGAAACCACTTTATGTACACTAAGACAATCAATCAGACAATGGCTCACATGCTCTATTAGTTCTTAAACGGAGCTTCAATATCTTGCAAGTATGGAGATAAAAGATAGATACTTGCAGGAGTCGGTGTAAAATATTTTATCTTATCTGATTTTTTTTTCTTATAATGACTTTTTCTTTGCTAAGGAATATTCCTATATCGCGGGGGGTTTCACAGATATTTAAATCTCATGCACAAAGACTTAGAACAAACCTTTGTGGATCGCACAAATTCTTGTCCTATGCGGGGATCGAACCCACGACACGTTGCTTAAAGTGGTAATTGGCGTGGTGACCTATACCACTCGGCTATCTGTGCAACCAAATTCAATAACTTTCAATACTTAGAATACATTTTTATGTTTTTTCCTTTATACGAGACTAATTGGAGAACTCACTTACCCATAGCATTCGATGAGATGCGCGAAAATGTTATTACCCCAATTTTCGAGAGGGGAAAATCTAGGAAAGATGAAATCATAACGATGTATGGTATAGGTTATATACGTGTTCATATTTTGTTTATTTATACACAGGAATAGTGTTATCGTGATCTCGGTAAATGATATAGTATAGATATTTTAACATGAGAATATAAATTTTAATACATTTCAGTATTGCGAAGTTACGACAAATAGTATGTGATATAAGCAAATTACTATTGTGACCATGTTTTAATGCGTAACGTTAATACTAGTTTTGCACGGGTGAAATGCTTATATTATACAAAAAACATGATATATTAAATCTAGTAAAAAAAACACATCAAAATCTAATGCCTAGTTTTAAAGATCTAAGCATACATAGGGACGGACAGACGCGTGAAGTAACTTTTTAAGCTATGTATTAATAAAACTATATTTTCATACGGTTTACCTTTTTAATATCCATATAAATTAACGATATACATTACCTACATTTGTTTCTGACGCATAATAAATAAGTTCCGATTAAAATTACGAAACATCGTAATGTAATCGTTTATTCCGGACAACATTTTAGAAACCTGTTTGATAGAGCATTCAATCTGGAATTATTCCAATTTAAGATGAATTATTCATAAATCTCTGATCTGTTATTCGAGTAGGCAATCCTTCTTCCTTGGTTCCTAAATGATAAATTATGGTGCGTAATGCTAAGTAAATAAATTGGAACAACTGCCTGCGTACAAATAACAGCGCGCTGCGACAAAAAATTACAAGCCCTTAAAAATAATTAAGTCTATCAGTACCTCGATCTAATTAAAACTATACATTACATTGGATATAATATATAATCAATCTTACAAGTCAACAAACGACAGAACTTAATTAGAAAAACAATTTCTTCCTTTAATCTGATAACAAAACTTGAAGTGTAAATATATTCCAAATTAAATTCAATGTGGACAGAAAAAATGCTTATTAATAGACTGTGGAGGCTTGCGGCCGATATTTCATACAGTAATAAATCATTTAACGTCAACTTATACGGAAAATTATAAGTACATTCGTGTAAAGCATGGGCTTGATAAGTAAACCAATGTTCTACAACTCTTTTTTTCTGACTTGTGTTTGCTGCTTGGTAATAACCAATTTGGGTATGGTGACTAAAAGAATCATTAAAGCTAATGTCCCTTTTTGAACCTTAAACTGCTGTAGGTACTGTAAATAAAGTTTCATTAAAATCAATACTTAGTTTCATCAGAATGTGTCTATTTGTAGTGGTAACTCTGAGTCTATCTATTAATCATGTTACTATTTTAATCGAATTTGGTTTCATTTTAGCTCGAGACTAGACATTTTTGCTGGTGAATATTTTCTTTTATAATAGTCATTTCAGGCAACCATGACACAAAAGTCACTCGTGGCTCTTGAGAGAGACAAGTGGAAGACGATTAGGGAGGCCTTCGCCCAGCAGTAGGGCATCTCAAACAAGTAATAATAACAATAATTACTCCCAAACAACACTACAAGAAACCTTTATCACAGGTAAGATTTAAACTAAAGACGAAAATAACAAGTCGATGCTATCCAGTCCAATTATTATCTCACCCTCTGAACTCACTATAAATTACGGCGCTACGCTTTTTGCAAGCCATACAAAATCGTACATTGTTAACTTCGGGTTCAATATTTAGTAGAATAGTTTCACAAGTGGCCCTCATAAACTTGTTCGTATTAAGCCAGGTAGCAACTATTCAATTTAGTCAAGTACTCGTAGCTAAGATAATACGTTGAACGGGCGCTACGTCTGATTAATACTGTAATGAAATATGGATGAACTGGTTCTTAATTCTTGTTGCCAAATTCAGATGCAAGTGTAAGTCAGCTGAGTTTTCTAATTTAACACAAGCATGAAAGGTATAAAGCGCAACCCATGTTTTTCAGAATGCATGTAAAAAAAAAGATATAAAATTTTTAATTTTTAAACAAAATCTTTATTTAAGTACTTAACCAGATTAATGTCAAGAAATCCGAATCCGGTTCTAATGACTTAAAAAACTTAGGCTCTTTTCATGCGAGGCAACGCAAGTCGCCGACGACTTACCAAATAGTCTTCATCTATATGCGCCTACGAGTTTTCATAACATCGCTTTAAAATAAATTTTTTAAACCATATTAAATCTATAACTATGTATATACGAAGAAATTAATTGCAATTTTTACTCAATTATTTGATCAGGAGCTTTTGTCCTTAAACACTAGATAATATAATGTTATATCTCCCCCTCAAGCATTAATTCATTCTGCTATTAACTTGGCCCGTAATAATTGACAGCTACAATTTACTCCGGCTTCTGCCGAATTCATGCTAAATATTACGAAATTTAGTTTCGATTTACCAAGGTCTAGATACTGACTATTAATCGTAATAGTCACCGAAGTGAACGTTACGATTTCTGATTATTGGCGGTTTGTCAGATATCGCGGTGATCTCGAGTTATCGATGGCTTTCGGAACGGAACTAGGTTTACACTAATGTTTACAACTTAATCGAATACTGCAAATCAAATATCCTGTTGATTTTTTGTAATCTCTAGATTTTTGCATTGCAAATTATTATTAAAAAGCTTTTTGAGTATATCAGCTATCAAATACACCATACTTGTAGATAGGTATTGATTATCAACATACTCATAGATGGGTTTATGTTAAAGAAACACGGCTCTTTCATCGAGGGTTGAAATCATCTATATTTTTTTCTTTCTAAAAACAATGTTACATAATCTTTTCTTTAACATGCAATTTTTACTTGTATATAGAGAAAAACCTACATAAACCCACATACTAACAATTGTTCACGAACTGGAAACTAGAACCAAAACACAAGCCCGTGTAACCCCGAAGTCACCAAAACGATTCTAATGTTACATTCATTGGATCTCCCGCCTTTTAGCCGATTGAAACCAAAACACATAAACAGCTAGAACCATCCTCACCTACCGTTGTTTATCCAAACAACGACCTTCGAAAGAAACAAGAGATTTTTCCGATAAAACCGAATCAACAAGAAATATCCAATATTCCAAACAAGACTACTAGCAGCCCTTGAAAATTAAATCACTGAATAAATAAAAGATTCAAAGCGAAAATGGAGACTTCTTAATTCACTATTTTCTCCTGGCGACGATGAGCAATTTCCTATAGTAAAAAAGTAATAAAGGGAGGCGGGTAGAATTGCCTTCAGAAGTGAATCTCAATAAAGGCTTAACTTAGTTTTAGCGACCTCGCATATTATGGCCAGGACTTCTGAAAGGGGTTAAAGAAATACTGATTTGAAGCAGACAAGGAAAAGGTGGTGCGTGAATACGAATAAATTGGAATTGGAAATATTTCTTTGAAATCTTATTGCAATAGTTGCTTAAGAGGATTCTCAAAGAGCTCTTTATTCAGAGTTTAGTTTAGCTACCTGTTCGTATTTTTTTAAGCGAAGGTATTCTGTGCTCTACTATTTTTGTGGCATTGGGTTTAATGGTAAACCTATGGATATTTTTGTAGCTGTATTCGATTTAAACTATCAAAATGGATATTTAGCAACTGTTTTATAGTTGAATCATGCAAATGCTAATCGGTTTTAAAATGCTGTAGTTAATAAACGTTTAAAATAATGTTGAAGTACTTGTTATTTTAGCGTCGACTCGTTGAACTGAGTATACAACTACAATAATGTAATCGCGTGTAATTTATGCCTTAAATACACACCAAATGTTAAAGTTTTTCGGTGGGTTTTTTTTTCTCTAATTACTAATATATTACATTTTTATGATACCTAAAACGAGTTAGCTCTAAAACATTACGATGAAAAAAATTATAAGACTCTTTTAAATACCTTGCACAGAAAAACAGTAATAATTAAAAACATAAGGCATTTTTCAGAAGTCTCCAGTTTTAATTAAGAACACTTTTTACGTTTTTTGTGAAAGAGTTTCGTTCAGCTTAATTACGGTTAATTCTGGCTCCCCTCTATCATCCATTTTATCTCTGGCCATAGCAACAACTCGCTTGTGTAATTACCCGGCTGATGATGAGTTTTTAAGACGTGAAACAATCCTTGTTTGCCAGCAAACGTAACTGTCTTAGGTTATTCAGAACTTAAATGACGGTTAAGAATTAAGACTTCAATTAAGTTGGTTGTAAAATGTTATGAGACGTTCTTGTAGTACAGACTAAAAAATGGTACCTAGTGGTTTGGTCGTGTGTACATGGCTTTGCTCGTGACTGTACCTTTGTTAATTAATTCAAAAGTTATGAATTTATGAGTGCCAAATGATTAGATATTAATATATATAAAAAAACTCAATGTATGCAGTCTATTCGTCTAGCAGGTATCGTTTTTAACCAACAACAAAATAGAGGAGGACCTTAATTTGCTCATCAGGATTTTTTTTCTATAATTTATTGTTCTGGACGTATGTAGTGTTTTAATCGCTTAAATAATTATTGGTCACCAAACCAAAAAATCCGTAAGCAAATATGCTGTAATAAAGAAGCATCATACCGAACTTTATCTTTGTTAAGAAACAGACAAACAGAGCAACAGTTTTCATTCTAACGCCTTTGTAGTAAAAAGGGAATAAAGCACAAGTCGACGATAGGGGAATAATTCAGGAAACAAAGTAATTACAGCGACTCAGTACATTGATCTCACTTAAGACGAGATAGGGTTATCATGACAGAGTTCGGGAAAACAAACCGTAACAATGTTCATATAAACATAGAGTACTAAAGGAATAGAGTTGTCACTTTTATAACTGCTCTGTAGAATGTTTAAAGAAGATTTGAAACCTATATTTTAGTAATATTTAAACCAATATTTTTCAGTATAAGCTAATAGTGTCTCACATCTAGGCAAAGACCTTTATCTTTCCTTGTTTGTTTGTTCCCGCTATATCTCTGAAATAGCTGGACAAATTTTGACTGGAGTTTTTCTGGTATGTAGCTGATGTTATGAGGAGAGAGAGAAAAAAACTATATTTTAGAAAATACACTGATAACGTTTTAAGGAAACAGCTAGTTAGTAATAAGATAGGATGAATTTTTACCTGAGCACCTAATAAATTTTGAGAATTTCAAGGAATACACTAAGTGTCTTTCACAATATCTTCAGTACTTCTTACATGAAAGTACTTAGCGAAGGAGCATGGCAGTCAAACATTTCATGTTCTCACTACTCTGTAATTATAAATTATCTACAAGTTAAGAGCGGTAGCTTCGAACATAAAACGAGTAATGCTCCGTTCCATTAGGTAAGTTAATTCAACTAACGTTGGGTTTTACGATGCAGCGAGTACCTAGTGTAGTGCAATTATAGTGCCTAGTGCCTTATTAACTCCAAATTTCACCTACAATTACACCGTGCTTCAGAATTACAGTCGAGAGTTTGAGACACGTGTCTTATTTACAGTGTGATGTAGAGCAGAGTGTGTTTTGTTTTGCTGTTTCTCAATGCGTAATTTCAAGGTATGAAATCGATTGTCTTTTTTTCTTGTACAGTAATAAAGATTTGATAACGATTCTGTTTATTGCTGATTATGTAACTATTTTAGTGTTTGATAAATATTAATTACGATTGTTGCCTTTTTGACGACACGGATAGCAGTTTCCTAAAAAAAGTTGCCTACATTTTTTTGGATACGGAAGAAAATATGTAAGCGTTTTCTTCGAGAAAAAGTCATTATACTGACTACTTAGCAAAGGCCATTTTGTGATGTTTACCTTAATGAGTCCTCCAAAAATTGCCGCGTAAGCTAAAATGATCCCGTAAAATTTATTTAGAGTACCAAATTAAAATTTCTATTCAAAACACCGTCTGAACGGTTATTGTATAAAATAGCGCAGGTTATGCGCGATTATCATAATGAAATTGCCAGCAGTTCTGGGGGGCCATAAGAAAAATGGTAAAATTTGTGGCGTTAAATAATATCGTTAGGAGTGGAGAAAAATGTTCGCCGCCCTGTAGGACCGGGAGCCGCTCCACTCTGAAATTGCAAGTCGTATATTACACAGGGAATTTTCAATTACGGCAATCCTGCGGTTTTTCATTCGTAATGTGACTTTTAGGCAACGCTTCGAGCTGGTCATTCATAACTGCCACGGCCGAGACCAACTACAGACTCAATATCTTCGAACATGGCCACTTTGGGTTTCTGTCTACGTATACTTTTACCGCTTTGCATATTTTATTGATGTGGAAAATTAAAGGAAAGATCTCTACCTGTATGATTTGGCTTTGAAACTTTTTTACTTGAAAAAACTGTGCCCACTGCGGTAGTATGGACCTTTTTATTTTAGTACTAGATTAACGCACTATATCTCAAGATAGATATAGTCTATCCATTAAGTAGGTACCTATGCATGTGAAAGATAGAACCAAATTGAAGCACAAATTATCAAAATCTCTCAACTATACAGAAGACGAAATATGTTAATTATAAAATGCTGGATTGCTGACCCTTTGTCCTAAACTAATGGGATCACATTACAGCACATACTGATGCTACAATTTGCCACATTCTAACTAAATACATACGTACCTAAATTAGGAACAAGCATTACTATAATTCTTTGTATATTTTCCACAATTTTAACCTTTTTGGCTAGATTTCGAGTCTGGCTTATTTTTTGTCGAACATGAGTGTAAATTGTAAATTAAAATATACTATGTAATAGAATTCGTGTGTCGAAAAATAAAGGAATGTTTTATAAATATTCATTAGAACAGTGAGAAAAGAATATAATATATATATTTGTCGTAAGTAGCTCCACCGCATAATAAATAAATGAATAACCACTAGGATGGTAAATAAAATTATTCTTTTATACCGCAAATTTTAGCACGAGAAATCACTTAACGAAACGATACAATATCGGTACCTTAACGAGAATCTTCATTTTAAATTCAAAAGAACTCTACATTCTTTTATTCAAAACAAAAGTTACGGAGCAAGCCATTATGCTGATCTACGACGAAATATAATTTTCTGCACGTACATTTCTCATTTGGTAATAAAACCATAACAATAAAACTTACCATTTAGAATGGAATATAAGGTATAACATTTATACACGAACAATAATTCAGTGAGAAATATTAAGCTATTGAGGGTTGTGCTTTTCAAACCGATCTTGGCCCGAAGGCTTTCAATAAAAATTTATTATAATGCAAATTGCATCTCTTTGTGAGAGTATGGCATGCTTACTTTCAAATCCTTTCAGAAGATCTTTTATAGAGCTGTCTAGTCTAGGCGTTTGGCGCGGAATTTGAATGGAAGAAATGCTCTTGATGCATATTTATCAGACAAAGTGAATGCATTACTTTTTACGAGTTTTTTATAAGCAGTGTGTGGTTTAAGATACTTTTTGCTTTAAAATATCTTGATAAACCACGACTTCATAAAAATTGCGGTGGCTTAACAGTTCAAAAGGTGGATTTGCCGTTTACACGTTGTTATAGGATTTGATCCAGGTTACAATTATCGTGACTTTTTCAGAGGAGTAATAATATTTATTAGTATAGTAGTAGTACTTTTTTTCTATCATTTTTTAGTTTTTATGTCCACAACCTATGTATCATTTAACACAAGTACATCTGTTCCCTAAACGAAATATCTCTCTTTATGTCCCCACCTAGCTTGGAAGGAAATTAAATATCTTATCGTTGAGATAAAGTCGCTCACCTTTTTCACAATAGCTTTCGTGATAGACACTAAATGTTAAGATTTGAAAATGTAGAGACAGTTGCCTTTAAGTCAAGGTGTCAAGATCAACAGCGAATTGGAAAAATAGACCTTACTGCTTTATGATAAAGTTGTTTTTGGTGCCAGTGCTTCCACTGATATTGTTAAGGTGCAGTGTAACTGAACTAAACTTATGACAATGACTTTTGCATCTACCGTTGAGGGGAGATTTTAGATAAAAGAGAATAAGAAATAGATTTAAACAAGATTTTTCAAAAATATAATAAACGCGATTCTTGTCAATTACTTGATATTCCATGCTTATTTTTTTATGAGGTTTATTGGTTTAATTACCTAACTAAACCCATATAATAATGTGTCAGTTCACCTCTTAATTTACAAAAAAGTAGATAAAAGAGTATACAAAACAGATTTGATCAAGTATTTTCAAAAATATAATAAACGCGATTCTTTTCAATTACTTGATATTCTATGTATTTTTTTTCTTTTACTAAAATTTATTGGTTGAAATACAAGACTTAACTAATTCCATATAACACAATGTCAGTTTACCAATAAATTAAGTTAACAAAAAATCCAATTCCATCAAAAACCTGCATTTTAGCCGTAGTTCATAAGGTAAACTTTCAATTAACGGCGGGATTGTACCTTCAAATAATTTGCTAGCATTAGGGGAACGCCGAGGCCATTAATTCGGCGTTCTGTAGCAGAAATTATGCAACTTAGATAATGAGATCTTGGCTCCTATTTCGCCTTCCTTGAACTTTCAGCTGACAGCCACGAATATTTACTGAACATCACTTTGTAGGTAAGTCTAGGAGTAGGAAGTATTGCTTTATAATGTATGATTTATTTCCTAAAACCATATTACACACATTTAAAAACTGCCACAGTAGCAATATTACACGAGAAGAAGAATTGCTTAGAATACAATGTGTTTCTTTTCATCCTTTTTGTACTCATATACTCGTAAAATTGCGTGAGACGGTAATTTTCTTGACCATTTACCATTCATGCAACTCACATTTTAAGGAATATAAAACACTATTCTTTGATATTTGTTGAATCTCAATTATAAATATCACTCAACATCCCCACAACGCCATCTAGTTTCAAATTAGGTATACGAGAGTAGCTTATGTTACGAGGACTAGACAACTGATAATCATACTTAAATATTTCTAAATACATACATATTATTACAGATAAATTACAGCCAGACACAGAGCAAATAATCGTGCTCATCACACTAACATGTCCTGGATGGGAATCAAACCCACCTCCGGTATAGCATCAGGGCCACTAACCACTCGACCAACAGGCCCGTCTAACCACTTTTACTCGTGGACGATGTCTTGTAATCATTAGGGATTTTGATTACATCCGTCCATCGCTGAATTTAAGAAAAGATTTTTTTCTTTTCAAAAGATATAAGGTGCTTTTGTTACGTTCGAGCTAATTACGGGAACGGTAAAGAAAGGTGGAAAGAAAAGAAATATTTCAAAGTGGGTACGTAATTATGCTTTGAATTACGTACTTTTAACCTAAGAGAATAATAACATGAATTAATGATTTTTGTTTTAAGATTTTTTTCTTTTATAATTGGTAATTAAAATTAAAAGAAAAGTTGAAGATGTATTTACGTCCTAAAGGTTATAGGAAAAATGATTACTAAAAATAAATGGACTCTATTTGGCCTATTTCTAGCTATGTTTTAAATCCAAGTGTTAATTAGTTGGAACTTACACAGATAACAATACAAGGCGCTCACGGAAATGTTTTCCTCTGACCCGTAACTTTCGCCGGATAGCAAAGTTATGTTTAATTTCTGTAATATCTCGTAGTACGAACAGGTAAATTTAGCTAAATGTGTATAACTGGCCCCGTGGGATAATGCCGTAAGACTCCGTACATTTGAATACATGGAAACATTAATGGGCGTGCTCAGTAAGCACAAGTTATTGTTCAGGGATCAAAGGTCTTTCGCAATGCATCAGTGTTGAAGCAATTTGAATTACTTCAATACCATAATATATGCGCTAACAACTCACAAGTGCATGAACCTCGTCTATTTAAATGTTTCTTGACTTTAGGCTTGGACGCCGAAAATATGCTTTGGTCACATATTTAGTGAAAAAGTAAGTATTAAAAATGATTACTTCGAAATCAGAACCAGTATATTAAACACACAAAAAAAATCTTACAACAAAATTTTTTAAACTAAAATAAAAACATGAAACAACAGGGCCTTCTAAATTCTATCAATATTAAAATAACAAAAACCATTAAAATAATACCCATCCAGTAAGGAATATTTAATACTTTGACTATATATAAAGCCAGTGCCCAAACTAAAATAAATTAAAAAAATATGCAATAATATTATCTTCTGTAGCAGATCAAATTATGTACTAGTCGTGGACCGAATGAATGACCTAATGGCGCTGTCGCCGATCCTGGTGTAAACCCCAGGGGAATTCGCTCGAGCACATCCATATCCGAAAGAAGTAACTCCTGCAAGCAAGCTGTTCACTACAGCAGGACCGCCAGAATCACCCTGAAACAGAAAAAAGTTTTAAAATGTTTTAAGGTTAACGTTCCTTTGCTTCCTCTTCTGTACATTTTTTTTTGAAGTATAAAAGAAAAAAAAAACAACATCAATTAAAACATCAAAAAAACAACTATCTTCTTTTTATCATATGGTTGGTACACTACTTGGTTTCAGAGTTTAAAGCGGCCTGTGGGCCTCTAACTTGGCTTAACGTACCGTTGAACATTTCAGGCGTGCTATGTTTCCCTACGATGATTTCCTTCACCGAATTTTAAATCCAGACCTCTGACATGGCAATCCAACGTTCATAATTTCCTTATACATACCTTCCAAGTTATTTTAAAGCTTTGGTAAGTTGTAATAGCTGTTAACACTATCAAAAATTACCGTAATCACGACAATCTTACACGGCTTTACGTGATTTCACAACACCTGGGGATTTGAGACTCTCGTGCTAGAGCAAAAACAATCTTGAAATTTTATGCAACACTTCATTGAACTTAGTACCTGACAAGTATCCTTTCCACCTTCTGGCAGTCCAGCGCAGAACATTCTTGTTGTGATGCCATTCCCATTGCCAACGAGTCTGTTACATTCAGTTCTGTTAATTGCGGGTATTGTCACCTTCATTAATTGAGTTGTTGTAGAGCCCCCTTCCTAAAACAAATTACGAGGAGAAAATACTAGATATTGCGTTTATTCTTGTCTGTGGACTTATCGATAAAAAAGTGCTACATCAGGTAGCATTTCTAGGTGTCAAATTTCATCTCAAACAATTTAGCCACATAACATTGTACCAATGGAGCACATTGGGAGAAGTCCATGACTAACAGAGGACTCCAGTCTGTAGACTTGTTGATAGCGATGATACAATAATATATGAATAAACCTGTTGAGTATTAGATTAGCTCATGCGTTACTTACACTTGTAGCGCCCCATCCAGTCGCCGTGACGTCATCACCGTCTGCCACATCAGATCCCGATTCAACCATTTGTATTGCCTTCGTTGTGTTGCCATTTAACGTCATTCCAGAAACGACTCTGATGACGCCGATATCGAAGTTGCTGGTCCTGCTATCGTATCTTGGGTGTATAGTATATGACGAAGTGGAGTATGTAGTACCTCCATTGTTGGAGTCCGTACTGCCGATCCTTATTTGTACGCGGGAAACGCTGAAAAATAAACTAATAAGTCAAAAAGACTGTTACTAAACAGCCATTTTACTTCATATACCAATTAATGTAGGCGAAATTTGTGTCTATCACTATCAGCAACTGCTTCTCAAACCTTTTCCTCTTTTACCGGAATTCAAAAAATATTTTGCTAGATATGAGTCAAACCTAATTATATACCACAGCTAACAAAGAAATGATAACAATCATGTCAAATTCTACACGGATAGCCGAGTGGTATAGGTCACCGCACCAATTACCACTGTGCGCGACGTGTCGCGGGTCCGATTCCCGCGTAAGACAAGAATTTTTGCGTTCCATACATACTTGTTTTGAGTCTGGGTGTCACTGTGTATGTGAATTGAATGTCTGTGAAACCCCCCGTGATACAAGAATTAAAGTCTCTTGTGCATTATTTAATATTCCATTATAATCCGCTACAGTTTTTGTAAACAGTTATATTTCCGAAAAAAAGCTAAGAAAAAGCAATTTATACTTACCCTGTAAGACAATGAGCAGCGGTGACTATGTAGTTCCTATTGACGATAGATCCACCACATTGGTAGTATTGTAAACCTTTTAGCAACAGCAAATATGCCATATGAGGATACTGTTCTATTGTAGTATCCGTCCCGCCTACAATCTTACCATCGTCAGATTTGACTTTGCGCCTACGACTTTTACACAACGCATCTGAAACATGTATTTGTAACAGTGAAAAAACATTTAAATAAAGTACAATTTTCAGCTTAGTTTTTAACCCCTGTCACCCCTGAATTCCCCATAGAGTGGGTACCCTTGGGTAAGAAAATGGGTAGTGTAACCTTTAAAAGCCTATGCCTTTAATGTCAACTCATAGTATAACATTTGTGAAGTTGTGAAAGCGTGACAGGGTGCTTCTAAAACTATAATAAGATCATTTATTTTGACGTGGCGGTAGACCCCAGAAATCTAAGACTTTCATAATATACGAGCATATAGGGCTATTTAAAAAAAATGAATAACATAAAAGTATAAAATTAATAAAAGCAAATAAAAACAGTTCGACTCGCGACTCCCCCGCCGCGTCAGCTCATGATTAAGGACTCCGGTTGGGTCCGAAACTAGTCGGGCTATCCCGATAAATACGTTATAAATAAATATCTCTTAAAATTTGAATAATTCTCACGAAAGTTATTATAAAAATAAAAACTATACCTTCAAAACAAAGTGCTACAAGTAGTATGAAGAAAAAACTTAACTTGCTCATCTTTGTAACTGCAAATGTATTATGAGATCATTCAATATTTTCACGTTTATATACTTTTCTGAACATCTACTTATGTCAATAATTGTAGGAGCCATCGATAAGGCTTAATGTTCTACTTTAATGGTGTGTAGTTTAGTTTTAACTTCCTAAGAGATCTAGGCACAATTATTAGGGAAATACCGACCAGTTGGAGTTCGGCCACTATCGCAGTCGGCAACTATTTTTTATATTATATTCTTACTTTGTCCATTTTTCGTTATATTTCAAGTTATAATACTAGAAGAAATTCATTAATTAATATATTTCAACTGTCGACAAAAGTAAATAATTACTTTTTAAAGTGAGACACCGCTCCATTCGGTAGAAAAGCAAAAATAATATTTTTTTGATTTTAGACGTTCAGCGTTCAGCGTTCAAATACTTTCAAGTCGTGTAAACCAAGCGATATTGAATCGATTAATTGGCCATTTCTCTATTGGCACATCTCTATATTGTGAAGTACGTGTATGTGAGAAATATGGTTTTCAATGTAGGTATTTATTAGAAAACTGCAAGGAATAATTACGAGTGCTGCGACAACTCGGGTGATTGTCACTCAGTGCTCGGTGGGTTCGGAATCCTGAAAGAATTGTTCTCGATAATTTGCCTGGTCTTGTAAGCTGTCATACATTATTTTAGCTGTTTTAAATGAAGTGTATTGTATATAATATTTTTTTTGTCGTTAAGTGTTTACATTTCTGCCAACTGTAACCTTAAGTCCTAAACACTATTGAGAAGAAATAGAGGGCTAAATAGTTATAATTATATTCCACTCTACTTTTAAATGTTTGGATGTGAATATACAGAAAGCCGAGATCTAGAAAGTAAAAAAATGCTCTTAAGATAATAAAATAAAAAGTAAGAAGTATAGTAACGTAAACAGTGCCTTTATTATATTTATATCAATATAACAATAACAACGGACAATTACAATAACATTCAATAAATTAGTGATTAAGTTACATGAAAAATAATTATATTATTACATAAAAACAGTGCTTGAAAATAAAATATGCTGTGAAAAAAAATGTCGATTGAATTTTTACTATTACAATTATTCTCCAGTCAGCATCCGGATGTATGGCCTGATCATGAAATGTCCGATCCTGGTGTATACTCCAGGTGAGTTCGGACGAGCACACCCATACCCGAAGGAGGTGACTCCAGCAAGCTTGTTGTTCACCACAGCAGGGCCACCAGAATCACCCTAAAGTAGAACAAATATTACAAAATGTGATAAGGGTTAGCATTCCCAAATTTCCTCTTGTGTACATTTTTTTAAAAGTAAGTGTTATAGAAAAAAATCAACATCAAAATATCTTCTTGTTATCATATGGTTGGTTTACAACCTAGTTAAGAGTTTAAACCACCCGTGGGCCTCTGACGTGGCCGTGGCTTAACAGAACATTGTCAATTTTTCCTTTTTAAATTGTGTTAAACTCGTTTCCAATTCTGTGCCAACATTTAGGAGTAACAGGGATGAAAAGCCAAACTCACATCTAATGCTTATAATAATGGAGACTCAACACCTGTCACAGGTTAATGTAGACAGAAGCCGACAAGGTTTTTGCATGATTTCATTACTCCTTGACTCCAAGTTCTTATGCAATAACAGCCGTGAAATTTTACATAACAGTCTCAGAACTCCTCAATTAAATACAGTACCTGGCAAGAATCTTTTCCACCTTCTTCTAGTCCAGCACAAAACATTCTTGTAGTGATACCATTGCCAATGAGTTCACGACATCTAGTTCTGTTGACTGCGGGTATTGTCACCTCCATTAATGTTGATGTTGTAGGACCTCCTTCCTAAAAGATTAAAGTTGTTATAATGAAAAATTTTGGGTAACCACGACTCGTTGAAAATAATCCCATGTGTGGTTTATGGAGCAAAGTCAGGTAGTATCTATAATATTATACAACGTTGATAAAAGCGAGAGGCATTAAATGAAACCACATATTCTGTATATCATTATAAGGCTACACAACAAAAATCAAATCAATGTAAGCAATATTTTTATAATAACTTTCGTGAGGATGATTCATACTTAAAACGTTATAACGGTTTACTCACGCGTATTTATCGGGATAGCCCGACTAGTTTCGGACCCAACCGGAGCCAACTAGATAACTATGCCTATAAAACTTAGTCACCTAATCAGGAAGATACAGCATGTTCAAACTAAAAAAAAGCTAAAAAAATATCCTGTGACTAAACTATTGCTTACATTGATTTGATTTTTGTTGTGTAGCCTTATAATGATATACAGAATATGTGGTTTCATTTAATGCCTCTCGCTTTTATCAACGTTGTATATGTGTAAATTTATTTTATTACTTTTTAGGCAGCTATTTTTTTTTTTTTTGAATTGCAGTGGAAATTCTCATCGACTATCCATGTGGCTAAAACCTCAGGAGCGTCCTCATCTGCCTCATCTCAATTACCAGAGGCACAGGGTTTGCTTTCACTTTCACCGCACCCTCGGCTCTATGCAGAAAGCCAAAGTGCAGGCTTTGACTGCTTCACTAGGCGTATTGGCGAAACTTGCGTGTCCGCCGCCAGAGATAAGGATACTCTACGCGGTTCGACTTACTGCGCTGCATTCCATTTTACTTGAGCCACACATTTACATACTTAATAGTTTTTACGATACTTACCCTAATAGCTCCCCAACCAGTAGCTGTGACATTTTCACCGTTTGTCACATCATTGCCTCTATCAACCAATTCTATTGCCTTAGTGGTGTTGCCATTTAGAGTCATACCAGTAGCGACTCTGATGACGGCAATATCGTAGTCGCTGGTGGAATCATCATACATTGGGTGTGTAAACCATGACGTGGCTTCGTACATCATACCTCCACTATTAGCGTTTGTACTGCCAATGCGTATCCGTACACGTATGATGCTGTAAATTAAATTTATTTTGCATAAACTTCAACCAGCTATTTAACTTTACGTAACTACTCAATACAAAAAAAGGTGTATAAGTTTCTGTCTTATCAACAAACTCCAGATCTGCTCATTAGAACACCCTTAGAGAGTATTGACAATAAAAACCTTAGAATTTGCGAACAAAATTTCGTCTCTTGAAACTATGAACTAGTTTTCAGTTGGAGATTGAGGAAACTTGACGTTGGATATGTTGGATTTTTAATCTTAATGCAATTTATACTTACTCTGTAAGACAATGAGCAGCGGTGACTATGTTCCTCCTATTGACGATAGACCCACCACACTGAAAGTCGACTGTGCCATTAAATAACAGTAGGTACGCCATATGCGGATACTTTTCTATTGTGGTTGCAGTCCCGCCTACAATCTTGCCATCGTCGGGTTGGGCTTTTTGACCATGGCTTTCACACAGTCCATCTAAAACATACCAAAACAATACAATATTTCCAAGATTATAATTTACCTTCAAGTCCCCCCTATAATCAAATACTTAGGCGCCTGTTTGAATGAGACATTTAGTAAATAAAAAAATGATTAAATAAATATCAAATAGAAAAACCTTACCCTTAGAGTAGAATGCCACAAACAATATGAATAAAACACTTAACTTGCACATCTTTGTAACTGCAAATGTATTGTGAATACTTTCAATAAATTCATGTTTATATACTTTAACTGAACATCCTTCTGGGCTGGCAATAATTGCCGATAATTGGAGGACTTATTGATAAGGCCCCTATAAATTATTCTATTTCAACCGTCTATATTTTTGTCTTCTCTTCCTAAGAGATATATGCATTGTCATATATTTTTATATTCATGAAAGGTCCCCGTCGTATCGCCTGTCTGTCTGTTTGTACTCAAAAATTGACAGCTTTTCAGTTTTTACCTAAAGCTGTACTTGTTTTAGCAATTTTTAGACAATTAAAGAAGTAGAGAATTTACGCTGGTTCAGAATAAAGGTAAATTTTACCAAACTTCTAACGAACCTCAGTCCTCAGTATTTGGTGCAGATGAAAAGCCAATGAAGATTTTACAGATGCGGAGTAATTGTCAGCGCGTTTAGCACCAGTTTTTAATTATATATATCTTGCATAGAAATAGCTTGCATAGTGACGTCAGCAGAAAGAGGGTAAAGTGGTCAATCCTCAGTTCTTTCGAGTGCGGACGCGTGAGACTTCGTGTTCGTATTATTTTTGGTAAATGCATTCTAGAAAGAAATGGGATGACAGTAGTAGCCGCCCCTAGAACCCCTGACACTTAATAGGCCAACATGAATATAGATGTGGATAATGAAACATCCATCAACCACCAATTGGGACACCCTAATATTTATGACAATACTGTGAAAAAAAACCTTTAAAAATAATTATGTCATATTACATACATACCCATGCAAATCCGTACCAGGTCGCGAGTATGTTATAATTGCTCACATTAGAACTGTCCTGCAATTACCGTACTGTTATCAGTAACAAGTTGTCTGTTTAGTGTTTAAACGATGACAAGGACTATTCAAGTATACTGCACTATTATGGTTCCGTACACAAAGAACATTAGTTAACGCGTTTTTTAGTTTAAAATAAATAATTGTGAAATTCAAAAATACGCTTAAAGACTCTTCTACACGTTTATACTTTCATTCAAACCAAAATGTACGTAATCTTAATTTACCTCGAATCATCTACATGTTTGACCCCCTTATTCTTTTCGTCTCGGTACTTGTGTAAATATAACCTGAGGTTTATGATGTTAATTATGTGTCTCAGGACAGGAAGCAGCGTTTATGGGTTGCATGCAGCAATTATAATAAAAAAATCGTTAATTTGATAAAAAAATTATTTATTTAAACGATAATGACGACTTCGGCATTAAAAACTTTATTCAAGGGATTTAATACTCGAAATGTAGCAAATAACACAAGCAGACTTTGCTAAGTTACTGAAACAAAATAAAAGAATTCTATCATTAGATTGAAGAAAAACTCAGCTGGCTTCAAATTAAACTTGGAACAAACCCTCGCAAACCAGCCTGCATCAGATAAGATACAAATAAAAATGCAAAACAAACAAAAAAGTAACAAGATTACCGTAAAGGAGAGAAATAAATAATGCAGCTGGAGCTAAGAAACTTTTTAACGCTCTCCGAAAAGTTTTCCTTGTGCTTAATTACGTTTTCATTTATCTCTCGTTGTCCGTCGTACGGTAGCGAGTACCAAGATCCTATAGGATAATAACTAGTATTTGTTCGAAAGAAATATACTTTTTTTTGTAAAGATGTGTTACTAATTATAACTTTTTTATTTCTGCGATTGACAATAAAACAGCAACACATGTTTATGGCATCCTAAAAGGCTTGTAGGAAAAATGTGTTATCTTAATGAAACAAACTTTAAAACAGATAAAAATTAAAATCAAAATCTCAATTAAAAGGATTCATTCCGATTCTTTCTAAAGTGCCTTACCTTATCGCAAGAATTCAGGGAAACGAGGGGCGTAGGGATTGTCTGTCGAATTGAAACTGACGTGCGCTGGCCACCTGGTTCCTTTCGACGAAATTAAAAAAGTTTCAGCTACACGGGCCCCCGGTAGGTCTCGTTCATTTAAATGCTAAGGGATTCCGTGTTAGTATTCATTGCGAGTTTTGTCATTCAGAGAAAAGTTTTGCTTTCCAACAGTTTTACTTCGCGCCGGTTTTGAATTTGCATTTTTTTCGTCGTCAATCCTGTAATGTTCCAGTGGTGCTTTAGCGATGCTCATATTATAGAACATTGTGTTTTATAGAGAGTCATAAAACCGTGTTACTCATTTCTTTCACGAAACAAGTCGGTTTTATTTAACTTGTTAGTTTTATACGGAAAATTACAAAAGCGAAGTCATGAAAGTTCCTTGAAAATATATTTAATAATTAATTGATGAAACAGAACATTAATTAATTGAGCATTATTTATATGTTATAATTTAAAAGCCATAATGCAACAGGTGAAAGCCAGTGAAGACTATGACGCTACGCAGACTATAGCGTAATCAGTGCCTATACTAAGTTACTATCAATAGAACGAAAAACTCACAAAATAATAGTCAATCTTTAAAACTTAATAATATCTAAAGTAAAATTATTAAAAAGTAATTACGAGTATTTGTAACAGTGGTCCATTAACCAAAACAAATATAAAAGTATTTAAGTAGTACATAAAACCCAGAAAAAAGCAGATAAAAAATAAAGACAAAGATAAACTACCGTAATCTTAACATTTATTCATTCAAACCAAAGCAACCAAAGCAACAGATTTTGACGTAGGTATACGATACGTTTTTGTTAAATATGCAGTTGGTTCAACTTATATAATTTTAAACAAACTGTAACTAAAGAATAACATCACACACCATGGTTTACTCTTCGAGGCCTACCACGACCTCTTAAAATTAGATTGTTCCATTTGAGGAAGCGTGACAGCACACTACACGGTATAACGCGGCATCTCTTTTCCACAACTACAATAATATAGCTGTGAGAAGTGGTGGTAGACCCCCAGTCTCCTCACCAAAGCTTTCATTATCACCACAAGGGTTTCCTTCAATTATTCCCTTAAACTTTGACCCTTAGGGCCCTAATTGATTTAATGACACCAAATATTACGTAATAGCTCGTGACGCTTCTAAGGCCGCATGTGAAATCTACGTATGAAACGTAAACTATGAAACCGTAGTTCATTTGCATAATTTCAAAGGTTACGAAATATTTTGTTGATATCAGGCGGGTCCGGGCGACGTCATTAGTGAAGTTACGAGATAGCTCTAGTTTCGTATTGCTGTTTACTATTTGTTTACTGTTTGGCACTTTGGTACACGTTTAGCTTGTTGAAGTGGTTGTTAGAAAATAAAAGTATGTAATTGTAATTTTACTGTACGATATCTGCTTAACATCCTTTTTTGTCACTTTGAAATACTACTCCTTAGAGGTAGGTTGAATAGATATCCATTATTTTCAATGATAAAAATATTTTTACCTCATATGTTTGTTATGTAATTATTGTTTATCTGTCTGCTCTTCCTTTTACTATGTATACTGTACTCAGTTGCATCGTCAATTTACTATTCTATCAGCATTGTAGAATTGTAGATTGCACTGATCACTGAGTAGTATCTGCTCCAATAGTCACTACAACAATACGTAAGTGCGCGAAAGGTTCCAGATTCGATTCCCACATAAAACAAATATTTGTATGTCCGACGACGTTTGGCGATTTCCGATGTTTTAATTAACCACGCTTCGGTAGCTCGCTTAATACAGATTATCAGGTGCTATTAAAACTCTTTAACAACGCAATAAATTGGCCGTTTTGACCGCATACCGTTACCACATTATTTGGTACTTACCAAACAAAGGCTTTATCTTTCCGGTTTTTAATAGTTAAGTAAGGTTATGAGCACTCATGATCTGGTAATTGAGAGTATGATCTAACGTTTTTATAACGTTATTATAATTATATTTAAAATACATTATAAAATTGTCGTGGTGGCCTTGTATTTTTATGAATGGATTTGTGTCCACGAAGTGCAGGATCGAGCCCCAGCGCACGCAAGTACCCATGCGACTTTTTCAAAGTTATATATGTACTTTCTTAATTATTCTAAGACACTACTGACAAACGGTGAAGGAAAATATCGCGAGGAAACCTAGATTCCAAACATTGGAATAAGTAAGCGCCAATCTGCAGTGAGCTAGCGTGGTATTATTGCTCAAACCTAAACCCAATTGGAAGATGCCTGTACCTAGCAATGGGGCGTATAATATATAGGCTTATTTATTTTTATTTAGCCAGCTAGCTAAGCAAAACCCACTCATGTCCTTTTACAAATGCGGTACTCCTTTTAGTCAACCTGCCACTTCTACGCGAACAGGTCTCTGCTTGGCTTAAAAAATATAAAATATAGTTTCTTGAAGTTTCAAAACCCAAAACCCATTAAAATCTTCTGATAGGATCTTTTTATTAATAGCCATCACTCCATTTTCTAAAGAACTTTGTTTCAAAGTATCAGTATCTATTCAGTGTTGATGCCACAACACCATCCAATCTCATCAAGTTTATTTAGAATATTAATGGCACTCGGTGCTAATTGCTTTGTTCAGTAGCAAACGTAGCCGTTGACAGCACGCACAAACGGTCACGAATCCATCCCAACTGTCATAACTTGCTTCATTTATTATCGGTAAGGTAAAAGTTTTGAAACTCGGAGAACTGTTGGCGCCACAGCGTTGTCGTCTGTTAGTCATTAAATCAATTTAGAGTGATAAATCATGGCCAACTTCCCGCTCTTTGATAAACTTTTCAACCATGAAAATGTTTTGTGTATTTTTGTCTTTAAGGTTTTTGTGACCACCTCCATCATTATGAGGATTATTTACATATTTGATTAGATAAGTTTAAAACGAAAAGATACCATTACTTCATTGTTTTCTAAAACTAAATTGTTTTCTTGTCACTACCGTTTACCTATTGTTCGGATTTGTCCAAATAGTTTAATTAATTTTCTGATGCTTCTGATTTTAAATCATCAAAGTCACACGTCCATTGACAGTTCATTGCCAAAAAAAACATGAGGAAATCGAACCCGAAACGTCACAGTCGGTGCTATTCGGCGAGGTGATCTATTTCAATTACTATTTAACTATCCCAGTAGTCAATCAAAGTCTATGCTAACATAAAAACAGCTACTAAGTATTAAAATAATCTAAAAGGCCAAAAAAGTAGATTAAACATTAAGATAATAATGATTTGTAAACTGCTTATCGAATTTGTCAGTTGAAAAGTTGTACTTGTCACCTTTGGCTTAACAAACTTTCTTTTTGAATATCTTTCGAAACTGGTTTTGTAACCTATTCATAATTAGTTTGTTATTCTATCATGGTACATGGTTCTTGTTTGTTATACAAGTTGGAGTATGCTACTGTTTCCAGTTTTCAAATACCTAATCTGATCGGACCTTAGAAGCGACCTATGTAATAATATATTTATCAGAAACCTTCTTTCTTGCACTGATGATGGCCGACAAGTGGTTTTAAGGTTACCATTACCACCTGACTACCAGTTTACCATTTTTTTTTTCGTTGGACGCCCACCTCCTCGAAGGAGGAAGAGAATAGTGTCAGACTCTTGGTAACTAAACCTATTCTATTCTAAACCTAAAACTCCGTGCAACTTCTCCTTTATTTAGTCGTTGCGTGGAATGCATTGCAATCATCATGCACTGGTGTCTGTTAATATTTTTTTTATGGAAGATCCTATCACTATTGTAGAAATCAGTTGCCGCTCTAAGCTCTCTAGCTATCTCTGCGTTTGCAACAGTATTCCTTTAAGTAGTGGATAGGTGTTGGGATCTTTGGCGCCTAGTTGGGTATCGAAAGGGCCCAAACGAAATTAAACTATAGATAGGTAACAAATTTGTTCAATTTATACAAAAAAAAAAACAAATTACATTCTTTACCAATATGAAGAACACGTATTTTTTTTGGTATAAATATCTTGAATATGAAACACCAGGAATGATTCCTGGTGATCGGTACCATGATTTTAAATGGACAATTTTATAGTAAAATATTAAATAATTGGCTTTTTCTCATCATATCTTTCAGAAATTAATATTTGTAGTAAAAGTTAATGAATACGATACGAGCTTTTACAATATGCCAAATAAAAATATGCAAATGAACAAATGGGAAAAATTATCCTACATTTTTACTCAACCTCTCGGATTTTAAACGGTAATATACAATCCTACAATACGGTCTGTTTTAAAATATTACACAAGAATTATAAACCGTTCTACCGCAATCACAATAAAAGTTTGAACAGCGAAAAGGTATCGCTAATCACAAGCGATATTAAAATTACAATCGCGCCTATTCTGCGCAACGAATCGATCTTGCTCTGAAATATGATCACGTAGCGCTTAATAAGAGCCGAAATAGTTCTTCAAGTATTCGATATTAAACGTTCTAGTTAAAATTTCCTCACACATGCGTCAATATTGCTTGTTTCGCAAGTTTATCGTTACCACAGTGTAGGCACTTTGATGCGGTGACAATATGAAGCCTTTAGGCAATACGTAATTTTTATTACGCTACACTTACCTATAATATAAATTACATGACGCTATGATAGCCTGGTGGTAGCGGTTTTACGAAATAAGTATCACAGTTTCCGTGTTTGGGAAGGCACGTAAAAATGTGGGCCCTGCACGTCCCATCGGGTTATGAGAGTGAAGGATGAGACAGTGCACCCGTGTTAGCACACGCTTGTGCGCGATAATATGTCCCGAGTAGCCAGCTTGTGTCATAGTAACACTGACCGCCGTGGCCGAAATCGGTGCGGACATTATTACATATTTCACGTTTTACAGTTTAAGTATGTATTATTTTGTTAACAAGTTGTTATACGTTTAGTGTTACTAAATTCACGTTTTGAGTACAAATCACTTATGTTGTAATGCTAGCATTGAATATGCATGCTTATTTTCATTGAGCTGTATAATAATGTTAATGTCCAGTAAAACCAAATATTGAAGTTTCAAAAGAGTATTTATTTGCTGAAAGTCTAAATAGGCAAATTAATTTCTAATATTGGTTTCTTTTTACTCGTTGACTTGAGTAATTTTAAAACTTCGTGTGGTACTCGTAAATTTAGGAGTAAGAGATTTATCTAAATTAATTTTCTATTGTATTAAATTATTGAATAATAATTGCTTGACATGAGACATTACAATGATGTCATTATCTGTTCAAGCACTTACTTATGTTTCCAAGTAAGGTAAATGCGTGAGCAACACAAATACATACTTATTACTACTCTTTGTAATGATTTCCTCAGTGAGACGCACGACTAAACGCCTCTGCATAGATCTTGGTTCAAAGCCCAATGTTTCCCCTAGTCGCCCAGTACTTTATCAGAGCGCTATGACAGTGCACGTATCCTCGCGGCTGCAGTCACGACCTGTACCTAATTGGAATTTATCGTCAAACATATTGTCATCAGCATCTAATGGAACTCGACGGTCGATAGTGTTTTGTCAAGAAAACATATTTTGAAATTTTTCTCGCAAATCTTTGATATGTCAAGGGTTCATACTGATACAAATGGATTCAAATTTTCCTGTGTTATTATTACCAGAAAAAAATGTGTATCGTAGCCTAATTATCATGGTAGTGTTTATGACCTAAACAAATTTCTCAAATGAACACGTAAGACTAGATCTCCGAACATCTGCTAATTAGACCTATGAGTATCGAGAGATACTCTCACGCTCCAATTGTATCTTACTGAAACTCAATTAGCATTAAAATCGAGACACGCTATTTAGGCACGCTATATCGAATCGTTTTACGCAAAAAATGCCCATAGCTATCGCTGCGTTGCTTTCCTATCCTTAACCTTAATAAGTCACCCGCGCATACGACGCATTGTGTAGGGTGTTAGATCGACAGTGATACCTTACCGATTTACGCGGTGCGCCGTACGCGCGCTTATTTGGTTTTACTTTTAGGAGAGCGTGCGCGAGCGCAACCACGCACTGCTCTTCCGTTAAGCCCGCTCAGTGCAACTACGACACTGGCCGAGAACGAACTTAGAACCTCTTACGTACTGCGCCGAGATCGCGCGCCGCTTCCACTGTGAACTGTGAACTTGCGGACTTTCTTGTGCCAATTATATTGTGATTGTGTTTTGTTTGGCATTTATACGGTAAGTCGCTTGATTTTAATGATAAATCGTTTGTACATAAAAAGATAAACTTTCTTAAAATAAAATAGCGGTTGCGCTCTCTCCAATGCGAAGAAAGCTGAGATTAGGTGAGCCGGCGCCGGCTGATAAATAAATATTTTTAATGTGGATATGACAGTTTATTCGTCCGGATTTTTTTAATAGATAATTTAAATTATTCTAGTCACAATAGGGATATGATTTTAAACTGTGCATTGTTTTGTACATAACGTATTTTTTTAAGACGTATTTTTTTCGTTTTCTTATAAAAAAGAAAGTTCTTTGTTTAACCTGCTAGTGTGCGTAGGTACTTTTTTTCTTATTTTTCTTACACGGATTTTTATTTAATGTGTGGTATAAATACAGACCTAGCTATATATTTTATTATTATTAATTTTAGGGTTCAAAAAAAATACTATGACCTTGAACAAAACTATACTTTAACTTTTAAGTAAGAATTGAACGTAAGCCTTATTTATGGATATACGATCAAACGAACTAATTTAAACAAAAATAAATCACAACACTTTTTTATTTTCTTACGACGTTTTTCTTTTGTTTCGAATGTATGAAACAAATTCGAAAACATGTTAAATTCTTAGCAATTTTGAAACTGGGTTGAGTTGTTTCGTTTAGATTAGCATGCGCTTGTTACAGTAAATCGGTAGCCAATGATTTTTTCCCACATTTCATAACATCGATACGGTTCGAGCAAAATGTGTAACATCGTTGAGCCATAACCGTCGAAATACTATTAGCGAGTTTCTAGTTTGAGTGAAAATTATGAGTTTCTAACAAAACCCTATTGTTCAAAACAAAAATTATTTTGCAAAAAAAATACTTGAAAAAAAAGTGTCTTAAAACAACTCACAAAGAACAATAACAACATATAATTCAAGCTGAAATTTCTTTAAAATCGTAAATTAAAAAATAAAAATATAAATAAAAAAAATTGTGTTTAAAATAAAAAAAAATCTAGAAAAAAATATCTCAAGTCAAAATTCAACCATAATAAATAAATCAACCTTAATGACCATTAACTGAGTAAGTGTGTCTAGGTTTCACTTGCTCTAAATGTCTCACGCTTGCCCGAGCCACCCATACAATCATCTCGACCTACAAAATGTAGAAATACTCTCACTGTCACGAAACCTTATGCAATACAATACGAGCCACATTCGTTTCTCACGAGAATCTGCAATTAATTAAAACAATTATTTAAAATAAAACAGCTTTAGAGATTATTTACCAAAAACATAAATATTTTTTATTTAAAAATATAAATTAATATTTTAGTATTTATAATTACGTGCTAATATTAATTTTGTATTGAGCAACGATGGTTTTACGATGTATAAATATACTACTTACAATAGACCATTCAAACGCCACTTCATCACAAACGAAGCAGAAACAAATAAAATAAATAATAAAGATACCGTACCTGTGTAGTTATCAGCAGTTTATGCTCACACCGAGCATAAATCAAGCACTAAATACAGATAATATGCTCAAATAAAAGACAACCTGCAAACGGTTTACATTACATGCCTATTAAGTAAATAACCAGTATTTTTACAACCAGAATGGCATTGCAAATTGTTTAATTAAAACATTATGAATATTTCATACACGAGTTACTACAAAGGCCAGTAACGAAGGTAAAATGGGTTTAAGTAACTTTTATAGTAACGCACGGATTTCTAAACTGCACTTGTACTTAGTTTTGCAACGATGACACAATTCTAGCATTAATTATTTAATCAGTGAACTAATTATAGTCTATTGAGACCTTGTTGAATTTGCTCGACTGCGTACGTAAAGTAGGGTAACAGATTTCGCAATCTATAAATGTTTGGACTATTTTATTTCACCGCAAAAAAAATGTATCACTAATATTTTTCTGTTTTTTGTTAGTCCTTTTTTAGATTTTTTCCTTAACTTTATCGCGTCTTCTATAGAAATTCAGAAAAACATGGGTCAGAAATAATGCGAGAATTGTGCTATAAAGCATCTCCTATCAGTCGAAGTAACGTTAAAAAAACAAGGTTGTATATTGGCATACCTATTACCTACCTCAAAATTAAAAATTAGACAGTTTCGTGTTGAAGTTCTACCATTCGTTTTGAAATCCGATTGTTATCTTTATGGTGTAGTGATAAATCAACGTCATTAACTAGTTCGGGCTAGTCATGTTTTTTGTTACAATGTCAAAATTCAATTGTGTGAAGGTTTTATTAGGAAACAAAAACTATTAAGTCGAAAATATAATTAAAACTGACGTATTACTGGCCGTTCGTTAAACAAATTATATAGGAATGTTTTTAAATAGAATATGAAACAAAAAACTAATAACGGTTTTTAGAACATGTAACAAAAAGTAATGCTATCATCGATGATTATGAAGATTTATATGATTGTTATTGAAGTGTTAAATAATATATTTAGAAGCTCTACAATTTGTTAAGTGGTAGGTATATTTTGGTTGCATAATGTTTGAGCTTCTGAAACAAATAGCAGAGATTAGGTATCTTTTTTTAACCACTTTATGTTTTTTTTAAGTCTTTATTTAACGTTTTTAATTCGTAGGTATTTGAACTAAATCGTCAAAATTTTTCGCCGCTTTTTTATTACCTATTCTTTTTCTAACACTTTTTTAATCACGCATGAACATCTTTCTACTTATATTTTTTTACGTTTTTATAACTCAAACCATTTTTTACGTTAATCATTGCACAAATGTGCAACAAATAGTAATCGTTGCAGTTGCTTCTGCATTTCCCAGTTCATTTTATGTAAGGAAACCTACCTACAAAAACTGTTTAAAATCAGTTCTATTCAAAACGGAGCCAGTCCGTTGCGACAATAAATCGAAAGAGGTTACAACAGCTGAAACCGATGGCGTCTGTGTCCAAACGGATCACACAGATTACGTTGGGCATTGTCACTTGCAAGCCAGAGATAAATTAACATGTTGCTCTTCTTTTTTAGCCTGTCTTTCAAACACGTTTTGGTCTTTTGAAAAAATTTGTAGCAAGCACACTTCAGTGTACCAATAGGTACCTACCTACCTATATACATTTTTGGTAACTACAAAAAACTTGTAAAAAAATAAGCTGCCATGTTAGTCGAAGACACGTCGTTTTTCTTTTCGGGCATAATAATAAAAATTATATTATATAGCACCTAAATTATCTCGGGATATAATCAATCGTAAAGATCCAAAGTTCTTTTAAACGTTTTAGTAAAAAAAGTTGTTGACAGCAAAAATCAGAACTCTACTTTTTGCAACAGTTAAAAACCCTTAAAAGTTATAACGTGTTTTGCTAAACCAATTTTCGCACTTTACATGACCCGTTAAGCTCGCCTTAAAAACTACAGTGAAGTAACATCGCACCTATGAATCGTGTAAGCACCAATTAAACGTTACATTAC
This sequence comes from Chrysodeixis includens, assembly GCA_941860345.1. Taxonomy (NCBI): domain Eukaryota; kingdom Metazoa; phylum Arthropoda; class Insecta; order Lepidoptera; family Noctuidae; genus Chrysodeixis; species Chrysodeixis includens. The sequence goes on along the minus strand of OW796099.1, from coordinate 9,151,963 downwards.
ATTACGTTTGCAGTTACATAACCTAAATAAATAAGTGTGTCAGTACCTCTATGGTGCATCGTTCGCGGGTGACGTATGTTAAGTGTAACAGAGGCAGTACACCGTGACTAAAAGACATGTGTCTTGTGTACAAAATATTTTAGAGATTTGAGGACATTGTCTCAGCTTTTCTCGCAATAAGTAATGGAATTAAAAAGAGAGAGAGAGATGTTTTAATAGGCAAGACTTTTCGGGACTGCCATAAAATAAAAATAAAAAAGTGACAATGAATAATTTATTTTTGATTTTAATAATAAATTGAACCCTTCGAATTTGTAACCGGATCTCAGGTCAGAAATCGGAACCTTTAATTTAAATATTTTATCTCACCTTCTAATGTTATATTGAGGTTTAGGGCTATTAGCATAACACCTTATGGCCTTATTTTTTGCAAAATAAATCTGTCCCTAAAAAAAAACCAAAAAGTTTAGGAGCAGCAATACTTATGGAATCTGACAGCTACCATTATGTATGGCGTTATATCTCTCACTTCTATCTTCAAGATAAACCTGTATGCAGCGAAGCAGAAAACCATAAACCACCAGGGAATCTACCATCACATCTCAAAGAAAGAGTTTTATAGTTGTGGAAGAGAGATGAAACTCTACGCCGTGTAGAACGGCATCTCTCTTCTACAACTAGAAGTCTTATTTTAAGTGGTCGTCGTAGGCCCTCAAATCGGAAGCATAACCACAACCAACGACTGGAAGATGTCGGTATGTGAAAGTAGCCATCATAACATATGCGCGGCACGCGAATAGGACCGGTAGATCACGTAGCGGTATTGACGCAACTAATTATACATAACGCCTCAATAGACGAATCGACCTGGCTATCGACAAGCGAGGCGAAAGTCACACGTAATACTTACACACGCGATTGTTCGGTGTCTGGTCGCGTTGAGATTTGAAACAATGATTTTTAATAAACAATGATTTTTCGTCTTATTTTTGTTTTCGTTGAAAAGTGAAAGGTTATTTGTTTGTGTTTTTTCGGACGTGGATTGAATAATTGGTGAAAAGGGAGTGGATCACGCGATTGTAGTTATTTTTATCTCTAACGTTGATTGCAATTAGTAAAGATTCATACATGTTGATTGATGTATTTCTTGTAAATGCTTTGGTGTATGAAGTCGGCATGTATGAATCGTAAGACTCACTTCTTTAATTGGCATAGTATCGTGGGTTAATTGCTTTAGTTCCACCTTTGGTGCCAAATCAATTTGCCAGAAAAGCAACTTTAATTCAAGTTATCATTGCATCGATAAATACACATATTGCATAAGTAAACAAAAACACAAAAGTGCCACCCGACTGTGTATTTACAAAATAAATTAATGTTCAAACAATGTTCCCGAATCGAACTTCCAAAATAGCATAACGCGTGGTTCAGTTTGGAATGGGCATTTTTTGTTATTTAGAAAAACATCAACACACTAAAGCTTAGGATGATGTAGAACATTTCAGACAATTATGTATTTTATTATAAAGTAATACTTGAAACCAGTTTATCATTAAATATAAGAAAGAGTATTGAAGGTACTCTGCTTTTAGCGTTGACATAAATTGTATAATGTCCTCGAGGTACGGGCTAAGCGAGGGGAGTCAATGCACCCACAACGAAGTTCAGTGCTCCTCCCGAGATATTCTAGACACGTGCTGAATGTTAAAACTTATATATCGCGTAAATGTATGTGACAGTTGAGGTTTTACCGAACAACTTTTGAATTCACTCCAGAAATATATTTGGAAAATTGAAGTTCTAAAGACGAATCGAGGCCAAAAGCAAGCACTCTAACCATATATTTTTCTCATATTGAGCTCGTTGAAAATTTTCAAATCGAAAATGTTTGTCATAAATGTTTGTCACTGCACATCGGTGGCTGGTTATTATTGGTAACGTATGGTCGGGGGAGTGGCCGGGAAGCGACGTAAAGTCTCTTCAACGACGGTTACACAACATTAGTCCATATTCTCAATATTTTCTATCGCACGAAAAGCGGAACAAAAAGTGGTCTTGTCGGTCTCTAAGGAGGACTGCTAATTTATTACAGCCGCGGCTTTTTACGTGCCCGGATGACGTAAGCAGTGAGCTCATCGCGAAAACAAAAACCTTTTAGTAAGTATTTATCCCTTCCCAGTTTAGAAGTCAAATGGACCTTAGCAAGCAACATGTGCTCTTGGGCGACGAACCAGAAACTTGGCAAGTTTCGCAGGACTATTTACCCTCAGGCAACACACACCGTGTCTCGATATTACTTTGCCGAACCCGCGAGGCGAACGGCTTAGACAATACATGCATAAACATTCAGATTAGGATTAATAATCTAATATTAGCTGATTAACGCTCTGTCTACCCTGAAGGTTTCTACGCACAATTGAGTCGTGAAAAACCCATAACGGTTAAAATCTAACAATTTATTAAGTCTTTAATTTAAGTACTAAGGCGCGGTAGCCATATAAAACCATTATTGATTGATTTAAAAGGAGGACTATTCACAGAAATCTAATTAAATAAGGATAATCTATTCGCTTGTCATAAACCGGCAATATTATTAATGTTTGCTCACCTATAAGGCGCAAGGCGATTCTATACATGTATAAAGAAGAAACCAGGCTCGAAGTCGGTCAAGTCGACGGATGAATTCCTGCGTTGCTCTTGACATTCCACCTTGGTTAAATAGCTACATAATGCTGTGAACAAAAAAGGAACTTACTTACTATAAAGTGTATTTCTCAAATCGCAGTTCAGTACTTAGTCAACATATTCGTACCATGTTTGTCTTGTTTAACAAGTACACACATAAAAGTTTATTATAATGTTCGTGATGTAAAATGTCAAAACTGATGATCTGTGAGATCAAAGTTAACAAGGTGGGTTTAAATAATAATGTCACCATTAAAAGACGTCTTTATTATTTAATTCTTGGTAAAAAAATACAGGTGCATTTTCGCAGCTTTAAAAATGAACTCAACTGTTTTTCCCTGAGTATAATAAAATGTTTTCTACAAAAAAAATAGATTAAAAGGCTTGCGCGAACCCTGTGTTTATCTAGTAGATATGTAAAAGCGGCTTAGCACTACAAATGTGTACTGTAAAATAAAAAAATTAAGTTTTAAAATTCATGGTTGTCGGATATACTTTAATACTGGCCAAAATAGAAATGATATTTCGTACAAACGAAATTATCACTACACAAAAGTGCCTAAAAATTCACTCAAAAAAGTAAACGAATAGACATTACAACTACGTGAATACAGTTTATTTTTCTAAAAACGCTAAATTTGTTAGGAAAAAAAGATGATTAATAGGTAATCTTTCTTTTTCACCTTTTCCTTTGCGATTTGTTGTTTCTATTGATCGAATTTCTAAATGCCGGTAAACGAAAGTATTGATGTCCGATGCCCAATAAAACTGTGTAACGATAGTTGAAAAGAAAAATACAATAAACATAAAAATGAACTTAAACGATCACGTGGGACTTAGTCACGATTGGATTGCGTGTGTCTGTTCTGTACTCAGGTTAAAAACACTCTCAGTTTCAATTATTTTAACTCATACATGTAGTTTTAAAACTAGGCTGTTTTAATAGGTACGTTAAAACTGTATTGCACTTATCTATTGTAAAGTATAATGGATGAAGACAGGAGATGGTTCCAACAGTGAGATATTTTTTAAAAGATAAAATTATAATTAAAGTCATATTATTATCAATAACTATTACACATCTTACAACTGTTATTAAAGCTCTCATAGCTTGTTTGTATTCTTCTTTCATTAAACTCTTTCACTTCAGTATTCACAAAGTTTAATTCGACTCAAGCCGCCTAACCACAAATAAATGTTCGAATAAATATAAATTACACAAATTGCAGCTAGAATGGTGAACAGTACAAAGGATTAAATAAAATTAGGTCTCGGTCCAACTTAACCTAACGAACCTCCAGGACTTAGGTCGTCTAGGAGTCAAACGTTTGCCTTCACGATTTATAGAGGTTAGAGTTTAAATCACTTTCTCAAAAGATTTATTCAGTTTCGATGTCCATAGAATTCTCTATTACTTTATTAGAAAGTTTTTTCTCCGTCTATTATTGTAAGGTACCATCTCGCTTCTAAAGTTTGTCAGAGACAAATGTCCGTTCGTTGACACTAGAAAAATTATGATTACTGAGACCAATTAAGAGTTTCATTTTTTTCTGTCCCTATAGTTGTGTAATCTGATCGAAACTACTGATCCAATTGATTAACAATTGTTTATTACAGAGCCTACGGTAACTGTTACAGTATCGAGAGCGATCAAAGTGTAAAGAATCTTGTTACTTTATTTTCTGCCACGGTTGTGAGCTGGTGGCCGTCTGGCACAGCCAGAAAATCCTTAGTAAAACTAAACACAAAAGTTAGTTGCACACCACAATTATTCGGCCAAACAGTTGTTTATTTGTAGACTGCTATTAGTAAGGAATTCGGGACGTGGTACTTCACTATTTGGGTCACCGTTTTGCCGGCAATTATTCAAAACTATACGTGCCCGCGGCTTTGCTTAAGTAAGAAGTTCTTAGTTTCTCTGTGTGGTTATTTAGAATACATTCTACTGCGAATTTCATTCAAATCCATTAAGCTTTTGAGGAACAAACCCAAAGACATAAATCATGCGGACAGGCATACATACCTACCTATTATATTATATAATTCTTTTTTATGGAGGTACCTTATGCAAATTTTATATCGAACCGAAATGATGGTGTGAATATGGCATCCGAAAATAACACCGCCTTTTGACGGTGACGTAAGCCGAAGGGAATTTTAAAACCTGTTCCTTTTGAGCAAACGGTTGTGGTTTAGGTACTAAATAAAACTGTAAGAACGGAGTGCATTCACTCGGATATTTTGGGACCTTCATAAGATCAGTTGAGAAACTTGAAACCACGTTTTTCAATGTTTTGGTTTAGAGTTACAATTTAGTCGCTTTGATTCGAATAAAAAAATAATTTGACACATAGCCTGCACCAAAAAATGTATTATAATATCAAAAATAAAAAAATAAAACATCTTACTGCAAATTAATTTAATGAGCTTAAGTACTGAAAACTAAACAATTACAAACACAGACCTAGATATTTTGAAGCGGTTGCCACAACGATAGCGAATTGATTCGAATAGATCTATCCATCATGTTGGTAATCACGTTAATGCAATTAAAACATTAACGCAACTTTATAATTGGATTAATTATCTAATTAAAAATGAATTGAAAACCGCTAAGGATCTACTCAATTTCTGTTTCAATAATTGATTGTAGCTAATTATTGTTTTCTTCTACAACATCCTGTAATCGATTTATATTTAGAAAAATGTACAAAACAAATAATAATAATTATGTTGTCATGTCAATAAGATAATGGTTACGTCATTAATTAATTACTTACCTAGAGGTGAACGAAAGACTATTATATCATTAGATTATAATTTATCTAAATAATTATGCTTGGCAAGCAAATTAGTGTCAATCATTATTAACATCAATTAGTTTGATTGGGCTGCCTATCTTCGTAACAATTCCTTAAGGTGTGTCCAAACATAGCGCAAGAAAGCACGCAATAACATTCGGCGTCTGCAAGAGGCCTTTCACCATATCTGAAGAAATGATTACTAAAGTGGATACGAGATGGTGCACTACACGACGTAGCGCTGTTTCACTTTCTCAATACAAACAGCCTTACTTTAAAAGGTGGTAGTAAGAAAAAGAACGCAGAATAGGTTCACTCTAAGATTAAGCCTCCAAATCTTTGTTCATCAGTTGACGGCGAGCCGAACAAGCCAATCGCACACAATTACTGCTCTACGTTTGAACATACCTTTACACATATATAATTATACAATATAGAAATTATATTCTGATAATCGAGTGAGTCTATTATAAGGAAGCAGGTTATTTAATATTAAGTAACGTCGAGTTAGGTTACGTATTGTTACGATACTAATGTAAGTGCTTCGTGCGTAAATCACGCAAATTTTATCCTTAGCACGCATACCTTTGCTTAACTATGTAAACGCGAAAGTTTCATTCGTTTATTGAGATGCTGACCTGCAATAACCTCACTAATAGCTATCTCATCTTCGGTAATAGTTAAAGAGTTATGTTAACACCTTTTGGCGATTATAGCCTGACCTTTGACCCTTGTAGTGATCATTACGTTGAGTAAAGACCAGAAGCCGACCAATGAGGTTTACAGCATCTATCACCCAATAAATAATGATCGGTGATAGGTCAAAGCTCTCTGACTACATAGAACTGCTAAAAAGAAATCGTATTACGGGAATAGCAGATTACATCGCCTTTAAACGTAACAATTTGGCGAGTTTATTTATTAAAATGGAAAATGAATCAATAACAATAATCAAGTGATAATAAATTCTATATTCTTACCACAATAAACACAAACTTAAACAAATGAAATCCAATAACCGCCCATAAATATCCCGCACACATTAACTCAAATCCCATTTAATTGAACAAAAAGTAACTACAGATAAAATGTAATGCAAAATACATTGTGAGAGAAATCGCGTGCGCCCAGAACTTTACATTCCCATTCTTTACGTGGGGCATTAACATAAATAAACATTTATAACAAGCGAGCCAGAAAAGCGACGCGCACATTAACGCCGCGCATTCAATGTGGCTTCCAGACGGCTGCAACTGTCTGACGTTCATGCGTTCCTACTAAGTCTTTTTCCTTGATAAATACACTACAAGATACTTTAAGCATAGATCACAAAACATTACAAGCATCGGCAGAAGCTAGAATCGGGTATTTGACTGACTTGAGTATTTAAAAAACAATTAATCCCTCAGATAGATTAAAAAAGTATATTCGAAACGTATTTTTTTGTCGCGTTAATAAACGACGACACAGTGAGTGGAAGACTTGTGTGACATCACACCTCAATGTATTTTTTAATGACAAGTTACGTTACTATCCCCAACTTCCATAAGATTCCGCAATTAGAGTCAGTAACGTCTTAAAAGTGCCTGAAAAGGCCTACTCGAAATAAAAACCTTTTGATTTTGATGATTTTGATTAACCATCACAGATTGAAAAGAAAAATATACATTGTTTTTTGGAAATCTATCTCACGGGCTAATTAGATTGTCTTAGGCCAATACCACTTGGCTGAGATAATATTGAGGAAACCCAAGGAAGATATTTGAAATGGTCTTTTTCAAATATCTTCCTTGGATGGAACAGTTATAACTTTTATAGCCTTCAGACGTCTAGCTCTCATTAAGTAAAACTTTTTAGTGTTTAAGATAAATGTACCCGCATTTTCAAACTCGTTCGTCTAAATCTAGTAATAATATGATAGTTGATACCAAACGTCTTCGGACACCACATAAACGCTGTTTTTACTTGTTTTTAGAAATCTGATATTTACTGAGTTTCGAAACTCCTGTCTTCTTTAGTTGAAGCAAAGATTTAATCTAGTGATCCCAGAGCAAGTGTTGTTCGGAATAGCCGAGATGTTAGGTTCGAAAACAGAGTAAAACTTCAGAACCACTGAACTAAGCTTAAGAATCGGGTTACTTCAAAAGGAAAGGCAGCAGTAACCAGATCGCTTGACAAAAACTAGCCGCAATTTTTTTTTTTCGCTACCATATTATTAACAATTCAAATTACTCGAAGAATGTTCCCAAGCAGTTCAAAAGGCCTAAACTCAAGTGAAAAGAATTGATTCGACTTCAATTTTATGAAAGTCGTGAGAAAAATCCGAACCGACCAGTAGTACGCATAGATAATTGTGTATTATTACAGAAAGCTTTCTTTCCAACCTGTAATTATGAGCCATAGCCTTAGGGTCTAAACTTGTCATTACTCTCGATTTCTTGTAAGTAGAAAAGTCCGTGTTTTGTGCAAATTGTTGGTCGTTGATTTTGCCGTGTCGGATGCATGATTGCAACCTGTAGGTACGGAACTGTTGTGTTTTCGAAAGGTACCGTATGCCTCTTACAACCTCTGTAACTTTTGCATTATAATAATTCTGAAATCTTAGTAAAGCCGCATCAAAATTAATAGAAACCTTCAAATGTTTCGGAAAGACTTTTCGAAAAGTGACAAAATTCGACTTATCAGTTCAATACATTTGAGCGATTTATCAGAGTGAACGCTTTGAGAAATGAACTTAGGACCTTAGTGAAGTGCAATGCTTTAACACTAACATGTTTTCGCAATTCTTAAGTTTCTCAGTAAGCACTGTTGGGAAAAGGATGACAATTGTGCAAGATACTAGTCCATTAACGTTACTGTGAGAATGTAAAAATTACTCAGAAATACCCGTGAGCTAGTGTCGTGATGACAGTTAAGATTTAAATAAAGATAGCAATGTATATTCTAACTTTTGCAAACTAACTGGTTTGATAATAAGTAAGTGTTTGAGTAACGAAATTAAGAGGAATAAGTGGTATAGTGGTACATTTTTGGACAAGTAAAACCGGGCAAGGGTATGTCGGGCTAAGTGTTCCGTATTACCAAGACATATATAGATACTGGACAAAGCGTCTCAATATAAAAAAAGTTTACTGTCGAATCAGACAGACATGTTATTATATCCTCTTAGGCTTCCTCTCCTACTTTTCACTTACGAAACCCTAGAAATATATAAATATATTATCCAAAATATTTTTTTGCAACATTTTATTTTGAACAGCTCTCCAAAATTTTAATTTCGGCCGGCTAATCTAATTTGTAAATTAAAACAGCCATCAACAGATTCCATGTTGATATCTCACTCAGTAACGAAGCGCCTAATTAGAAATTTACGTGAAACTAATTATTAGTTGTAGATTAATCTGAACTTATTAAATTTGCCTCCTGCCAATTAAAATATCCACTATTTTAAATTTGACTTTGATGTCAAATTAGATTGTTAAAGCATATCTTCATTATAATAGTCAATTGACTTGTTAAAATAATAGGGAATTTTTAGTATGACTTTCAAGTCCAAATAGTATGAAATTCAGACATCATTATTAAAAGTTTAATGGTTAAAGAAATACAAAAATGAACCACAATGTTTGTGATCCGTTTTAAAATCATTCATTATTCCAATTTTATTGTGACCCTGTGTCCCTGTCTTCCAGACGTCAACTATTAAAATCATCTCTCTTTTATTTATTCACATGCTATACATACATAGCATAGTATACGATCGTTTTTCATATGATTGATGTACATCTGCTGTCAGAGTATTCGCCCGTAGGCCTCTGACTATACTACTAGCAGAGCCATTAGGAACCAAAGATCATAAAACACAAAATTAGCATACAAATGTTAAACTTCAATCAGTGAACGTTAGTTATGTTCACAATAACCAACATTTAAATTGACGCCTTATGGTCATAAAATTACCGCAGGCTGTACATTGTTTACACATTATAACGTGTTATATAACAACAAATCGTAACTTTGCTAATTAATATAGTATTGTCACGGACAATGTGATTCACTTTTCGAAGTTTATTTGAATAAATGAAATAGATATGGGTGTGAATGATGTACGATTAATTTGTTTTAATTAAATTATTTATTTGTATTTTTGATTTAGTGCCTGGCTTGTTATAGTGAAAATTTGTGTTATATCTTCTCTACGATAAAATTTTAATGTTGATTCATAATAGATTTTAGTTTTTCGATACTTTGTTCTGCTTAACCTGTACGCAAGCCAAGATCGTGATGACTCCAAGCGAGATCCTAAGCCATATAGTAATAAATACTTCGTATAACCATATTATCTCACCACTTCTGTATGAGGAACAAATTAACTTTAAAACACGTTTCCTAAAAAGTCAATAATTATCATTAACTGATCAAAATTGCAAGCTAGGTTTATAACAATACTGCTAGACTGTTGTTTTCCTGTAGCTAGTAAAAATCTACATTTATTACCACCGGGATTGCAACACGTTGTGTACCGTTTTTTTTTCAGTTTTATTCGAACTGCAAAACAAACTTTATGTTTGTAGGAACATCAATAGCCATCCTACGCGACATCGTCCGACCGAGACTCTTTATTTTTAAAGTTCCTCATTAAAAAGGTTGTACTTTTTATACTGGACATCGCTAGTGAAAGTTTCTAGGAAAATGTTGAAAAAAAATGTAAAATAGTAGTCTGAATCTGTCGTCTCCTTAATCTGTAAATAAATTGTATGAAACATGTTTAATTTGTGAAAAAATATATTGAGATTTAAGTGTGGGTGCGTAACAATTTCAAACTACTGCTATAAATAAATTACATTGCACAATCTTCAAACAAATCTTGCGAAAGGATAATTTAATATTTTAAATTATTCTTGAACGGTAAATCAAATACTTATTCTATTTATATTATAATGCAAGCCAAGTCTTTGACCGAGCTTGAACATTAAATAAATTAAAAGGCAGCGGCAAAATACAAGGAAAATCGAGAGTCAAACAGAGGCTTGTGGGAAGACTTTGCCTCCCTTCAATTAATATTATCAAAGTCAACAAAATCACGTTTCCCAATAAAACATCATTGTTTAATGGTATAAAAACTCGACGATTATTTCGTATTTTTTATCAAAATACTGTTAATTGCGTAATTTTGATTACATAATAGGAAACGGTTAAAATTCCAGCTGGTTTTTTTAGATAGGTTTTAGGCTGCTTTTAATCGTTTAATTAGATGATGATACCATCAAATTATATTTCAACGCGGTAGTCTTGAATGAAACGTGATTTGTTATTGTTTTAATTAAGAAATCAACACGAATCAATATCACTATAAAAAAATTGGCAAGACTTAGACAACATAAAATAATAATCTTTTAAATATTGTAGAGAAAAAACACCTTTTAAAAATAGTTAGAAAAACATCTACATTTTTATAAATGACAAACAAAGTAGTCACGTAAGTAACTTTTAATTACAGGATATCATAAATAATCCTAGTTTCACATTTATCCTCCATTACCATCACGCATACAATATTCTAACTAGTTCTTCTAGTACATATAATGTATAGGCAATTGCAAATGTACGCGAACAGGTTTCGCTCAGGATTAATTCTCTGTATCTATGTCAAGATCAAGGAGTTAAAACGAGTTTGTTAGTCACAGAACTATGTTTGTTTATCGACGTCACTGACCCACAAAAATCTGGAAAAATTACTCGTTATAATTATCTGATGTGCGTAATGTACAGTATAGTTGGTTTATAGGAAAAAAGTGTAAAGAAACTTTTATGAGATCCACAGCCAAATAACGTTGTACAAACATACATGTAATATTGCTACATGTATAGTTATATCGCAGTGAAAACCAATATAATTGTAACGTCTTAAACTTAAATTAAACCTCGTTATAAAATACAAAAGCCATATTCCTCGAGGCGGTATCGGAATAACTTACAAATTGCGTCCAATTTGTACAACGGATAACACAAAATAATGGTGGAATCGATAGTCGATACCTAGTAAAGTTCGAAGTTAATCTCGACTCGAGATTACTGGGAGCCAGCGGGCTATCTGGTACATAGACTACATAGTCTGTCCATTCCGTTACTTAACAACTTCGACCTGACTCTCCCACAGACTACAAAAATGTAGAAGGAACAATGCGTTCTTAGAATGAACCATAAAATACGATTGCATAGTTAAATAAGAATCTGATCACTTTTGTTGTTGTAATTATCAGAACGCTGTATATTTCTGACACTGTGTTCTGTAGGTAGATGAGTTTTATAAGATGTCCTGTCTATATTTTACCTCCTAAAGCAGACAACCTACAAACATTGCTTGAACTTGGCAGTCTCTTTTGTAAAAGCAGAAATGTAGAGTTGCGTCTCTCTTCCACACCTCCAGCATCTTTCTGTAAGCAGTAGTTTAGGTAATAATTGCTCTCCTAGATTCTTATCATTGTGATAGAGAGATTTCGTAGTACTGCCATTTCGGTCAACGGTAACAGTCCTCCTTCAAGAGCTAGTAAGTGCACTGGTCTGTGGTTCACCCCTACAGTTTTATAAAGCCAAAACAAAATGAGGCAGAAGCACCTCGGCTATAACTTTTAAATTTGATGAACAGCAAGTTTAATACTTTAATATTGTGAGATATTTTTCACTCGTTGCACTTTTGTTCGTTGATGTAACGGTTTATGAGTTCGCGTGGTTCTCGAAGATATAACAGATTAACTGTAGAGGGGAGGACCGTCCTGTGTCCTATATTTTATTGTATATACTAGTATGCAGTTGTAAACTTAATTGATGTTTTGAGATTGAAATTGAATTATAGTCTCACGGCTTGAATTATGCAAGTCAGTGATACTGGAATTAAAATAAAACTATTCTTAGAAAGAGTCCATATAGCGAGAGGTTATTGAAAAAAATCTCAATCTGTGATTTTTTGTATAAACATTCTAAACAAGCTTCTTCCTCAAATGAAATCGAAAACTTAAACTCGTATTTATAGACAGCTGTGAGTAAGCCACTGTGTCAATAGAACAAATTATGTGTGTTTATTGGTCAATATAACTTAACGGAAAACTACATCAAGAGAGAAGTTTTATTAAATCACTTTTTGCAGCAAGCGAAACATTTCCACTGTAATATAGTGAACCGAGAGATGCAATACAGAAATTGCAACTTTGAAATAATAATAGAGTCCTTTGTAAGGCTGTGTGCATAATAACACTTTATTCTTTTATCATTTTTAAGTACATTTTCACTAAAACTTTAGGATGCTTCACTTCTTTTAACGAATAGTTTCTGATTTCTCCTAGGTAACACACAAAAACAGTTAGACCTGTTTTTCGTTAATGACAACAGTGATATATGTAGATACGTACGCTGACAAGGAATATCTATCAGGACACCTTCACTAAGAAAGAAGCGACAAAACATACATCACAATATGGCAAAACAACGGTACTTTGACAGCGCAGTGTGTACCCAGCCTAACAAACAGCTCCATATGAATACGAATAGTAATTCATACTCTCTTGTGTATCGCTCGGAACGCAATATTTTCAACATTCCCTGTTGATACAACACGTCAACTAGAACTTTGATTGTAACTGCAATGCTATCTAGTAAAACAAATTACTGTGAACGTGATGGATACTACCGAAAATGAAGTTTTCCAACTATATTGAGTTTAGGCCCAAATTTCGTACTGGCATTTAAAAGTAAATCCTAAAATAAATCTCACAATCCGAACAAAACGACGTCTCTGTAAACAACAACAAAAGTATAGAGTCTTAAGTTAATAAATAATATTCATATTACATCTCTCATTAGGTCCACAAAAATATTTCAATAAAATCAATTCAAACGAAACTCGCCTGTAGAGTACAGGCAGTACAGTTTTTAGCAAACTCCTTAGAACAGTTCTTCAATTGAAAATTTGGGTTTTACCATTACCGAATATCATGGCCCAATACTCAAAAAACTTTGTAATCTTAATGATGACAAAACCATTATCAGAGTGGCTCTGCAGATTATGAATGCGTACGAGTATCTTGCGCGGGCGCACGCGACGCGTCCAGTTCCGGACTCGCTACTTTCACATGAAAGCGACAAACGCTTCACAGAACACGCTTATAGGGAATTCCATCTGATGCTCATCTGTTTATGATATAAAGCTAAAGATGGTGTATTTTTTTTATTATTATGATCATGTTTTATAATATTTTTTAAGCAACTCCTACTCTGAGGAATTTTATCCTCCGGCTCCAAGGTGTTTTATCCTAATAAATGTCTGTGTTACGTGATACCATATGCATTTTTGAATTTAGAAATAGCTAAATAATAATATGCCAATAAAACATTTATTATACGACTCTATAAGACACATTTTCACATAACGCAACGAAACAGGTAACAAATAACTAGCAAATACGTAAAACTTAAAACACGGTACAAACGATGTCCATGCAAAGACAACTCAAATATTTAATGCACTTTAAACATGTTCTCAAGCTTCTGAAAATATAAATAGAATGTAGAGCGTTTTAAATTTTACGAGAGAAAAGACGCATGCAAAGTTACCAAAGAGGTTGCCGCTCCGTTCGGCTTTAGCGATATTTATATGATATAAATTGTTTAGTGGAATATTGAATGCAATCAAGGCAACGGGCAGCGTATAGTGGACGGACGACGACTCTCACCAAATCAATATTCAGCGCAGGATGCGAGCATGTTGTGTAAGACTTGAGGTTGATTTAAGGGAAAATATTGTCCATATACAGCGTGTGGTGACCTCGTACGTCAGAAAGTTTTTGATAATAAAGTTGCAGTGTTCGTCATTTGTGCAGTGGTAAAGAATAATTGGCTCTGGGTAATTTTTAAAATTGCGAGATTTTATTTTTTAATATGCTGTTCTTTTGAATATATTTTTTCGTATCTGTTGACGTCGTTGCATGAATTTCAGTGTTTGTCCTGCTAGTCTCCTAAGAAACATCGTGTTAAAATAACATAGACAGTTACGTATCGTAGGTATACATTATAAATGTAAAATTATTAATTATCGAGATAAATCAAATGAATATTGAAGCTCTACCAATTAGCATACCTCCTCAGTCATAATGATATGTAAATAAGCATATGCTTTCCATTCTAGTTGGTATTAAATGAGAGGTTTACACTCTGCTTAAGGAAGCCCGCAAGTGAATTGCAGAAATAGATTAAGATAAATATTCTAAAGCTAATACAATAAGATCTTTAATACGCAATCGTTACGTGAGTATGATGTGTGCAACCTGAACAATCACTATTAACTCATATACTTATTTGCTGAAGTAATTGTTACGAAGAAGAATTTTCCTCCAACAATACATCAAGACGAAGCGGTTTTGTTCAATTGTTATGAGATGTCAAAGTAAATGTGAAAACGAATCGACAATTTTGACTCTACAATTTTGAACTCTTAACTTTTATACTTGAACAAACTTATTTAACAAAATTATTCAGATAGATAAGTATTAGTAATTTAAAAAGAAAAAGAGTTATCAGTGAACGCTGTGGCTAAGAATTAATATTTGCAACCCACAGCCCTAAGTATATAGGAGGTTCTTCTCCAACAACATTAAAGCGTCTAGTAGACCTATATATCTATGTAGGCATGTTATTTTAGTTTAGAAATGTGTCCATTGCACGCAGACCCGCCAGCGACCAGCGAGCGCAAGTTAATCCACAATGAGAACTTTCAAGCCCCATGACATAAACTTGGCCCATAGAGTTTTCCCTCGCGACTCTACAACGATCTATTATCGAACATTATACTCATCAAAAACTGTCCATTGCAAGAAAAGTAGGTTTAACTATAAAAATCTTTACTACTTATTTATTCAAACATAATAAACTAGCAGTACATTTGTTCTACTTATCAAGATGTCTCAAATTCAGATTGGGTTCAATTTTGAAGAATACACTATACTAAAAAAAACACTAAACTAAGTGACAGCTTCAACATAGAACTCATAAAATGAGAAAATCTTAAAAACATTTTTTTTATCAAATAAAATACTGTCTGACAAACATCACTGTACCTACTTAGTTGAAAATGAGTGTCTAAAATAAGATCCGACCAATCAATTATTACTTAGCAAATTTTATAAATAGGTACATCAGTAGCACCATCATCCAAGGTACAAGAATGAAGAATGATACTACTACAGCCTATCTTCAGTGTTCCCAACATATTTGGTCCAAACTCCGAAGTGATTATCTCGGGTGGTTACACTGTAAGGAGGCTAGTCTTAGTTGTCCGATGTCCGGACGCTGAAGCACAGTAATTATAGAGCGGCTCTTTGGCACGTCACGAAACAACAGATAGGAGCCAACTGGATTTTAATTAGACCTGTATCTTTTTTAGTTTTAGTTTCTTTCTATAATTATGTCTGTATGTCTATGTGTGTCTGTCTAAATGAATATAAGTAACTTAGGAAAAGAGGTATATAAACAAATGCTACTTTCTTAAATGAGGAGTTGTCTCAAAAAAAATAGCAGAAAAAGGAGAGACCTTTTTTCCGATGGTACTATAGACCTCAACTCATCTAAGTTATCATTAAAATTAACGACAAACAGATATACGTATACCAGCAAGTTTGTTAATCCCATTTATGTTCTCAACCATGTTTGATGGGGATACAGGGAAGACATTCCTCGCTAATAACAGTTAGCGTTCACTGTTCACATCTGAGCCACTAACTATCACACCAAGAAACTTCGTGCATTTGTGACATCTGCAATCTCTAAATTTTCTTAAGGTGACCACAATGTCGGCACTTGAAAACTATTTTGTTAATTTTACTCTACGTATACATTTTTCATCCTTCACGATATTATATAGCTATGAATGATAACACTCAAAAAAGATTTACAGCAAAAGATATATTTTAAACTTAAAACATATTAATTTATCTGTCTCTCAAATAAAAAATATCGAAACAAAGTACTAACAATATGTTAGTTGTCTA
Organism: Chrysodeixis includens; assembly: GCA_941860345.1. Classification (NCBI taxonomy): domain Eukaryota; kingdom Metazoa; phylum Arthropoda; class Insecta; order Lepidoptera; family Noctuidae; genus Chrysodeixis; species Chrysodeixis includens. Next base: position 9,135,438 of record OW796099.1, on the reverse strand, counting down.
ATCTTACTCTCATCTAACCCATTCTTTTGTATCAACTCTACTATTATTCACTTAATTAACATGCCAGACGAAAATCGCTAATCAAAAACTTATTTAACTCCGTATCTTAAGTCTCGATCAAAACAAAAAGCAAGTTGGTACCGCCGCGAGACTCCAGTGCGTCGTGAGACCTAATCAGCCGCTTTCAAAGTGCACTCGACGTCCGTACGAGCTCTTAGCTAGATGTTTCTGCCTCGTAACCAACTTGATTAAAACTGGCAGCCGGGACGTAGCAAACTGGCCACTTATTTCAACAAACCACCCCTTTTAGCAGCTGCAACACGTCTATTAAGTTTCGTTTTCGTATTACGGATGTTTGGAGCGTTTAATTTTTCGTTTCTTTGTTTAATGTCTACTCGGGTAATAAATAAATAAAATAAAATAAATATTTCTCAACATTCACACAACAAGCATACTCAGTAGCCTTATACTATATTTCTAAATACACACATACTATAGATAAATTACACCCAGACGCAGAAAAAATGATCGAGCTGATCACACAACCATTTGTCCTGGGTGGGAATCGAACCCACGACCTCCGGACTAGACCAACAGGCCCGATTAGTCGGCTCTATGTAAGTAGTAATAGCTAACCTTCGGTGTTTTTTCGTCGCTAGAGGTTATTGGCTTACCTAATAACTCTTGTTAGTTATGAGCAGTGTCTTAAGTAATTAATTACTTAAGTCAATTGACTACAGTTTAAACATTTAATTGACTAGCAAACACAATTAGCTTTGGACGTACGTATTTCAATCTTCTTAGACTATCTTTTGTTAAACCGAACGAATATATTTTTGCATAAAATATAAATAAAGTCTTTGAGATTCCCATTAACCGATATTAAAACATAATTTTGGATTAATATTTAATTATCTAAATTACAAATCCGGTGATTTTGTCTTAACGAAAAACCTTTAACGTTTTTACTGAAAGTTATGCAAAACCTTATTGACACACATTACTGATATTAAAATATCTTATTATAAATTGAAGAGCAAATGAATGTTTTATTACTCATAACTTTATAACTCACTATAATGCTATTCAATATTCATTTAATTATGATTACTAGTTATGTAGTCAAAGAGTCACTCCATATAATTTTTATGTCAAATAATTACAAAAATAAATGTCATTTTTGAAAGCTCTTAGACCATTCAACGTTTTTTTTTATGCGTAATATAATAATAATTGGCAGATTTATGGCAGCTGTAAACTAGGTATAAATACTCGATCAATCATTATTCAATCATTGTGTCTACTTTCTCTTGTTAATGTTCACTGTGTAATATAATAGGCACACGCCATTTAGTATAATAAAAAATAAATATTATTATTATATTTTGTCCTCATTTGAAAACTACATCCATTGGTTGTTGATTTACATAACTTCAATACTTTGGATTGAATTTTATACTAAGTCTCCAGCCCAAATGACAGTTTTATTGAATTTGTTTAAAATTAACACTTTATGACTACCTGAAGCATCACATAAAATATTAAAATAATGATGATTTATAAATAATTGAAACATTTATTAGTTGATTGCATTAATTAACCTATTAATAGCATATTTTAAGAAAATCATCTTAAGCACATCGTAATACGTTTGTTCATTGCCTGACTGTAATTGTCATAAAAAAAAAATACTTCTTCACAATTCAGCTTACAATTCAGCTTACATTTCTGCTACTACAAAGCTTAAAATATTTAATCACAAACTTTTGCCACACCTTGACCCCAAAAGTTTATTATTCTGACCTTTGTAAAGATAATACATAAGCATTTACATATACCACACTTATCGTTTTTACGTCTATTATCTCACATTATGATTGACAATAATATGCCTATTTACGTTTTAAGTACAGCAATTGTGTAGTCATTGGAGGCAATAGCGTCTAATAAAAGGCAGGATTCATTAGAATGGGCTGTACGCAATAGTGAAACAAATTGTCAGTCTCTTGAAACGTTGATTGACGCAATGAAAAATAATATCTTTATAAAAAGTCGTCAATCACGGCAAACTGTGAATGAAGGTGACAGTTTATGCGAGTAAAGAGTTGTGTAGTAATGATTTAGAAATTGGTTTATTTATTCTATTCATACATTTTGGTAACCAATTGTTGTTTTTACCCGGCTGTGAAACAGTATTTATACATATATTGTTATTTATTACCATGGTGTCCCGATACAGTTCAAACAATCTGGAATGTTGTTTGTCAGAAGGATCTTGGCTTATAAACTAGTTTAGTTCTGTATCATCACTATTAGGTAAAATAAAACAGTCCTGGCTCTTGGACTACACAACTTATTATCTTGTTCAAACATCCTGTAGACGACAACCCGCTAACTAGTATCCGAGTATCCACTGTGTTACTAAGTCAAACGTCAAGGAATATTCCAAAGCGTTATACAATAATTGCGATGGTGATTACTCGGTACTGATGCAAATATCGGCAATGACACTTGCGTAACCATGGTACTCGATAGTTGCATAGTAAAACGAATCGATCTAGATCGCTCGCTCTAGTGGAAAAGAGTTCAACGCACGCAACTACGCCTCTGCGTCTGCGCACGCATTGTGACTCACAATTAGCTTTCGTATCAACATTCCTTGTGAATTTGTGTGTGATATTAATTTTAATTTGATATTATATTTGTTATGATGACAATAATATTTTATTAACATAAGTTCTTATATATTTAGTATTCTATAATCCTACTATATTTTACTATTATTTATTATTTCTCTTACTTTTTATCTCTTAGCATGTCGAGGTGTCTCATTATTATTCATAGCGGCACATTTAATTTAACAATTATGTTAAAATGTTCTATACCGACTAATCTATTTAAAATAGGTACTTCGTAGTAAAGTACTGCTGAAAAAATTGGTACAGAAGCAGTTAACATAACAATTTATGACATCTTCACAAATTGCAAAGATGTTTCCAGAATATATTTAAAACTAAATTCTTGCAAAAAATCTTGGTACATTTCAACAATATGACAGTCACGTTTACATACGTTAAAACACTAGAAGCAGCCTACATATGACGTAACCGGAATTAAACGGTCTCGTAATCTAAACGATTGATAAATACGTTAGATAAATAGTGTCACTTGTAGTGTAGCTCTCTCCGATTAGTGGACGCTGCGCCGCAACGAGTCCGCTTTCTTCCGCACTGGGACTGTGATACGAAAATACATATATGTAGAATGATCATACATGCAAAAAATACATATGAGATAAAGTTATAGGGTAATTAATTGGAATAGTGTATAGAAATGTATCCATGAATCTAATATCCCACATTATATTCGTTGTTAAAAACAGTTTCGTTTCCGTTTAAAACATTGCATAAGTGTGAGAAATCTAGTTCGAGTGAGTACTTGAAATTGTTTTACTTATTAATTTTAACACGTTTACTTAGTTCTCACCTCGAAATAATAATTTACTTAAATTCTAAACTAGCTCTACAATTTCGAAAGACACTAATTTTAAAATTACAGCTGACTTTAGAGAATCATGAAGTAATCTTAAGCATTTATTTATAGATCAAAACTATTATTTATTTAAGTCTAAAAACATGGAACTGTGAATCATCAGTAATCGTCCTAAGTGGTGTAAATTGCTTTACAATATTCGCAAACACTGAATTGCACAATATTCTCTTATCTTCAATTTTAGCGTTAAATATAGTAAGTAAGTATTAAACTTAACAGCCTTAGGTTTTAAAGTAATTTGGCGTGTTTAGAGGCGAACATAATGGAAGCCGACCACAAAGTAGAGTGGGTTAAAACTCGGCTTATTTTATATCTAGGTCACATTTGGTTACGTTAAGTGTGGCCTGTTGGCCCTTTCCTAACATTGTACGAGTATGCGGTGATGTTTTTTTGGTAAAATAGGACATGAGAAAAAAAATTAAACAAATGTTTTACAGTTTTTTTTAATAATTGGCATATAGCAATAAGTATTCATTTTCGATTTCCCAAATATTTATTTACGTATTTTAATTTTCTGTGATATTATTCAGCTGTAAAATTATAAATAGGTTTTTGTTCAATATATCGGAATGAGTCGCATCGGTAATCAGCTAATACTAGCATAGTACGAAACTTACAAACCTAAGTAGGTAACGAAAACCAATTAAAATAATTTTACAATTCCCAACACTACGTAATTACGAAATTAATTAATTTCAAATAATACATTATTCGTTTTATAGCATCCAACGAGTAATTTAATAAAAGTACGTCTTATTTTATTTTTTGTCTCGCCTTCTTACATGTGTGAGGCATATTAACGATAGCATTTACATTAAGTGAACGTACATTAAGAATCTTAAACAAGTAGAAAATATTAAATAATATAACATTACATTAATTATTTTACTTTTGTTTGGGAAATAGAAAGCGGATCTTATCTTTCCGCTTTTATTTTTAGAAAGAATTGCGATTGCGATGAAAACGTAAGTGTTATAGTTTCAACCGCACTGCTTAGTGGTCAGGTTGTAACAACGTGAAAGAATGTAAAATACATAAATGTGGACGTTGTTTTACGTCTGTAATTTTGTACGTGATAGCTTGCCACAAGTCCCGGCTGCTATATTAAACTTTTATTATATTGATCCTTTGCAAATAACTAGGTAAATGTCATTAACATTAATTTATTGGTACCTAAAAATGTGTCGATCAATTTTTGCTTGTAATTCTTCATTGCAGTATTAAATTGAAGTTAGATGAGGGTAGGTAAAGAGGTTTACCACAAAGTCGGATAAAGCGGCAAAAAATCGTTACAAATTTAATATACTTGTCAATTGCAATTATTGTTGTAGTCTATACGACATTATTTCTATTATATTCAGTAAAAAAAAATACTGTAGGTCCTGGTTTGTAGATATACTTTGCTACAAATTTGTGTTTTGTTTTGTTTTCCTAACAAAGTAACAACGTCATACCGTTGAATTCATTAAAAAAAACAGTTAAAGTAATTGTACACACGTTTTTTTATAGCAAGAAAACACAATTAGACCAAACAAATCCTGCTCTACAATTATAATAGGCTTACCCAATACACATTAGCACTTCAAAGGTACCAATTAAAAATACGGAAGAAACACGGAACCACAAAAATAGTACATAACATGTTCCCGAGACCGGTTGCTAAATATTTATGGAGCAAAAAGTGATTTACGGGCGTGAGTTCATGTCACGAGTCTCAGAGCATTGGCCAACGAACTTATTTGACTTGACACCGCTTCCTCGAGCACGAACAATTAATTTAATTTATTATGCTATTTGTTAATAGACACGTTAAGTGCGGACCCTTTGTGTGAATAATGATTGTCGGCTCGTATTTGTTTTTGTTTGCTGTCAGATTCAATGAAGTCTGGTGCATTTGTTACGAGTAGGTACGTTTCCGTGTGCGTTCATTGTGATATGTTAATTACAATGTAATTATTTGGTGTCGGCTTTTCATTTCCCCAAATGTTTAGAACGGTCTTTCAAGGCTATAGCTGAGTTATATCCTTCATTTCAGCTCTGATTACTCCCGACAATTTCTTCTCAGTTTATCTTTTAATGACGTTAGACTTGTTTATAAGCAGTAGCGCGGCTGTCAGTGCTGAATGAAAAATGAATAACAGTTGTAAAGAAGTTAGTCACGATGTTTATTTTTTACAAAACTCGCTCCAACTTCGCATAATTTATGATAGTTCAGTTGCTTCCATAAAACATAACTTAGAAAAATAATTATTTTGTTTTCTGTAACAGATACCAAAAATACTAAAAAGCAAAGATCCCCGCGTTTTAATTGCGTAAGTTCAAAAAAATATTTTCGGCGCTCACTTAGAGGCTGAAACTTCTGGACCATTTATTTACAAATGAACATTAAAACAAACTTTTTGTAAGGAAGCGGTTGCAAAAATTTAGAGTCACGCACAAAAACAATTTATCATAGTGATTGTTGTCGGCATCTGGGCGCAGGAATAAATCGCGGAGTTTTAACATTAGCGCGCGGTCCTCGGCGGCCGGCCCTAACGGCCAGGTAATAATTCCAATCTGCACCGGCCGCACAACTTCAGAACGGCCAAACTTCAACACATTATCTTTTAATTTGGACCTCGACAGACAAATAAGATGTTGCCGAAAGGAATTTCATTGAAACAGTTGAAACTTCGGTCGAGACAGAATAATTGACGCGAGAGATTGTCGCCCTCCATAGCTGTTTCTAAAGCAATGAGATACGAATTTCTCATTAAAATTTTCAGACTGGAAGTCGGATTCTCAGTGCTCCATTCAATTCCGCCTTTTGAAACTAAATCACAAGTTTTAACGAATTACTTTGACAATAAGACAGAAGATATAAAATTGGGATCAAATCATTTTAAGGGTTATTATTGGCTGATACTTATTGGTAGGTAATACTTTGACGAGTTCTTTAAAACCTATCGATGTGTGTAACAACTCCGTATATCTCACAAAAAAAGTAATAATTTTTGAACGCAATAAAAACTAAAGTAATTAAATGTTTCTCAAAATAATTATATATTCTTTCTATTGCGATGTGAAACAACCTCTTTGAAGTTTCACAAAATGTCCGACAGTCTTGAAACATCGGTGAGCAAATGTTCCCACAGCCTGACTCTCTTAAGAAAATCTATAAAATTTAATCTTTCTGCCCATTGCTGATTACATTTCTTTTATACTTTTGCAACCAATCTAACTTACCGTCATTTAAACGATATTGAGACATAATACAATTCATGAGCATACAACTAACGGAATACCATAATAATATCCTGTTTAACTAAAGTACCTTCGATTGCTTGATTAAAGTAGTAATCAATTTTACATCGTCATTAAACATACTTGTTTCAACTGTTGTTATTTGTTCATTACGTACAATTATACAAGCTGCATACGCTTGGCCTTATTGGCATGTGGGTTCATATCATTGATCTGCTGCAACATTAAGTAGGGTAGGTGTGAAGAAGTCGGTGTTCCGTATCTTCGGTTCGTTCTCGGCGGCGCGCGCCAGCCCGTCAGGTGAATCTTTCGTTTTCATCTCAACTTGTATTATGCTAATCACCCTCACTTCGCGAATAGAATGAAATTTAATTTCTCCACAAAGTCTGCCCGTTTAGAAGTTTCTTTTTCTCTTCAAATAGGCACTCGGTGATTAATTTTTGGAACTCATTCTCAGTTTCATTGAATGAAACAAGTTTAATTAACAAGTTCAGTGTCGGGACTTGGCATAAGTATTGTATCACTTTGAGTTTTGCTATGTTCCGAGTAAAACTGAGCCCTCGTTTACAAATATTTGATGTAGAAGACTAAAGTTTCGTCTTAAATAAGTGGATAGGGATAATATAATATTCTGCAAATAGTACTTTGATGCTTTCTTATACTTGGATAAGTTTAGATACTTGTTTGAGGGACTTAAGTTACCTTTTAGCTTCTGCAAACTAAATTCAAAGCGAATATTTAAGAAATAATTAATTGTGTTTATCTTTGCTGTGTAAAGTTAATTGCTAGATAATTGACAATGATAGTAAAATGGCTTGGTTATTCTCGTACTTACTTATAAAGAATTTAAAATGATGAATCATCATTTTACAAGTACCATTCTAATATTATAACTAGAGAAGAACTTCACCAACACTTGCATTTTAAGGAGCACAATGAAACAAACTTGTTTTTCTACATCAGTACCTCGCAAATCAACGGAATAGTACAAGAATTCACGACCGTGCGATCGTCAATCATTGCCTAAGTTATTCTTTTGAAACGTTTTTTTTTTAATTGACAGCTAATATTAATACAATTAGGTCATGCAATATGTACAATTATTACTAACAAAAGCAATAAAAAACGCTAAATGCTATTATCAAGTGTCGCGGTTCAACGCATAATGTTTCCATTTTATTACTATGAAGGATTTGTTGTACAAGTAATTGAATTCTTTTGTGCCAAGTATCCTGTTTTTAATTGAAATTATAAAAAATGTGGAAATAATAAACTGTTTATACGGATCTAGAAATGTAAATTTGTGGTCTAGCGGTGTTTGTTATTCCCGATACATACCTACATATAGTCCAGTCATTTGGTAGAAAATAAGGGAGTTACCTGGAAAGTTTTCCGGGAGTTTTGAAAATTTGGTATTTTATAGATTTGGATATGCTCTTTTCGAATTTTAACTTTGCCACCTCGTGCGACCGCCGCTCGCGCCGCCATTTTGAAAAAATGGCGCCCAAAAACGGTTTTTTGGGAATATCTCCTTTCTGAGGCATTTTACGAAAAAAATAGTTTCTACAAAATTAAACTAGAAAAAATTTCCTACACTTTATGTCTTATTCACTTTTTCATAAAATCAATAGTTTTGGATGTACGAGCACCGCAAAGTATTACTTATTCATCTGTCACCACCACGTGTTTTTTGTATATTTTTCTAAAATGTTCCACTACTGCCGCCGGTTTTCAAGTAAATTGTCACAAATAAAACAATTTTCCGTATAAGAAGCCATAGATCTAAGAACATAATCAACACTGTACGTCAATAAACGTACATTGATGATTCAGTCTAAACTAAATATTTCTCTTAATATAGCTTCTACCAACAAATTTTTCGTTGAAGTTTCGTTCATAGTCGAGAGAAAGGGCCCGATTCAAAAGTGACATATTACCCTGACACCTACTTCTTAAAAACCGGCGGCAGTAATAGAACAGTTAAGAAAAATATACGAAACACTCGTAGTGGTGCAAATGAGCAATACTTTGCGGCGCTCGTACGTCCAAAACTATTGATTTTATGAAAAAGTGAATAAGACATAAAGTGTAGGAAATTTTTTCTAGTTTAATTTTGTAGAAAACATTTTTTTCATAAAATGCGTCGGAAAGGAGATATTCCCAAAAAACCGTTTTTGGGCGCCATTTTTTCAAAATGGCGGCGCGAGCGGCGGTGCTACGAGGTGGCAAAGTTAAAATTCGAAAAGAGCATATCGAAATCTATAAAATACCCAATTTTCAAAACTCCCGGTAAACTTTCCAGGTAAAACTACCAAATGACTGGACTAATAGTGCAATATGCGTTTTAGACATTATAATTCTATTCGTGTACTGTTCCTGGGCTGGGCCTTTTTATATGAAAGAACTAGCTGTTGGCCGTGACTTTACCCGCTCAAATATCGGTGATAGCTGAAAAACAATACCTCGTCAGACGCAGAAGCTTAAAAGTAACTATTTATAAAAATTGGTTAAGTGGTTTGAGCGTGAAAGAGTATTATTAAATTATAGAGTATAAGAGTGTATAGTATTTTTGAATACCTAATCAAAAATTTAGGAAAACGCCTTTGTTTGTCCACGAATATGTTTCCAAGTATATACGTATCTGGTCATCCGACATTGCACTTTAGACTATGTCATGTGTAGTCGTGATATAATACCGTAAAGATGTTTTCTTAAGGATTACGTATACGAGAGAGTTGGCTCTACAAAGTTTGTTTCCTAGTGAAATCTGAATCCGATGCTTCTTAAGCTCATATGTTACAGTTACGACTGTTGTGTTTCTCGGAACGCGTTACATTAGATACTTGTTAGCGTTTTTATGTGGAGAAAAATTAATATTATATTGCTCTATGTTAGAGTATTTTTCATTAAAGAAGAACAAAGTGAAAAAGGCACTTTTTACTCGTTTCAGGACTGTAGTGGACCATTTATAAACATACTAAAATCGTAAGTTTTAAGGTAGCAGTTAGAAAATACGATTATTTATAATCTTCTGCCCGGGCAAGCATGCGTCGATCATTGGTGGTCAAGTCTATACGATGCGACTGCCATGCAGTTTTACCATGAGATACCGTGCTACTCAAACAGCTTATAACTACTCTTCTACGTTCTTTTAAGCCCTCTGAAATCCTAATAAGAATGGGATAATAAAAAGTATTTATCGATATTTTATTAAATTATCACCTCTTGCTCTGCTTTCCACCATCATAAAAGGACTCTACAATAAATTCCTTATTTTTTATGGATTTTTAACCAACTTCAAGAAGGAGTTTTCTCAATTCGACCGTATATAAGCTTTTTATACCTTATCTTCGTAACTTATAAGCAACTTTCTCGGCAAGCATACAAACCTAGATCATATAGTGTGGTATACCAGCGCAACGGGTTTCCGCTGGTGACGTCACACGCGACAGGGTCAATCACCACTCTCTCCGTGACCTCTGACTCGAGCATAACCTGAGCATCTTATTATATAACTGTTACGTAGTAATACATAACTGTGATAACACGGAAAGAAAGAAATGTTTGTTTATTAGTAACGACAACGAAAACTTTTAAAAAATGTTGTGCCCATTATTAGGTATTTCAAAAACCACATAAGAATTTCAGTCATTTCATTAGAGCCATTTTCAAGTATTTTTTTTTTGTAAATGACGAGATTCACGCGACTGTTGTGGTTAGTCATTAGTTGGTTCGAGCTCTGTCTGAGGTTCAAGATATTCATGTACACATAAGAAATATTTAGCTTTGTTCTAAAAATAAGTCACAAAATTCAATGAAAATGAAATGCTGACGAATCAATAGCAGCAATTGATTCAGAAGCTGGTGTCAATAAAACAAAGAGAAAGTAATATCTAATTGATGTTTGTACTACTGATCCGATTGCACCTTTGACACCAATGGTACTTAATGCGTGAAAATCGCCATTTTAATAATTTGTGACAGAATCAAATTTTGCGTGACTTATGTTACTTGTTTAATCTTAGAGTTAGCTACGTTGTATTTTAATCGTAGTGCAATTTATCTGCAAAAATCTATTATTAATATTTGTAATTATTTGGAACAGTTATAATATTCATGATATTATAACTGTTCCAAATCTAAAAAAACAAATCGTAATTTCAATTAGAAATGCGATTTAAATCAAACTTATTTAAAATATTTGAATACAATCGAATCACGAACGAATTCCTATAATTTGAAATGTCATTTTCAATGACATTTCAAATTATAGGAATTCTTTCACCCTTTAACCTCTTAAAACTTTTGTCAAAGACATCCTGCTCGACTTTATATTTAAACAAAGCGATGACTTCTCTTAGACATTTATTAACAAACTTCATTTTATTTGCACATTATAATGTAATTTGATGTTTACATTGCACAATGTCTTGCATTGTTTTATCTCAAGGTTACGGACGCATTTGTCTAATTAAAATTATCTTTTCGTTATTCGGCAAGATTTTTTTCTATTCAAAATTTTAGTGGTTCTTTTAACTTGATTACAGGTACTCACAAACAATTGTTAGTATTCTTACTTTTTTTTTATATTGAAGCTTTGATCTTATAAATATTTTAAATCTAAACGTGAATCAATAAGAATGTCCTAAATCCAAAGTTTTCCCAAATAAATAAGTAATAATTTATTACATTATTTGTCGAATGAACAACTAATTTTAATATCAACTCGTTCCCATAATCTACAAATACTCATTATTAACACCAATATTAAGGACAAAATGTATATCAAACCGTTAACTAAAATAGTTCTCTATGATAATATATTGACTTAACCAACAGAATAAGGTGTGTTCGCTTCGCTACGCCACAGTGTTGCAACTAAACCAATTCCTCTAATAATTACTAAGGACGCCATTAAAATGTCTCTATTATCCTATATACGTAAATTATTTTCCTTCTGACACTGTAATTGAGTGTTAAACGTTTAATTGAAATAGTAAAATGTAACTCAGGGGTATATGAATGTGTATTTTATTTTAATTAAGAACTATTTATGAATATTACAAACCATTTTTAAACATAGATTTACTAATGGCCAACTAAAGGAAAGATTTTTTCTTTAAACTGATTATAAACGTAGAATCATGGATAGCATTTGTAAAGTATTCTTTACAATTCCAATCTCAAAACTATAGAAATCCAATTGTAAACAATCCTTATTAAAATTATTGTAATCTAACTATTAAAAAAACAAACGAGACATTTTCTAATTAAAATGATTTTAAAGATAAATAAAAAGGCGTATCGTAAACCGATTTTATTCGCATCAACACAATAAATTGATAAGTCTGAACACAAAAGGATTTAACAATGTCTATTAAAATTTCAACGTAATCGGTTTAAGGCGATTAACGGAAAACCTTTAAAGAAATTTATTTATCTATCATCCCTCAAAGGTATTAAGATTTTTTTTTATGCCTTCAAAAAGATTTTAAAGCTTGTTAACGGATAGCAAAAATACAAGAGGGATTTTTAGAAACGTGTTTTTTCAATAAAATTGAAATATAAATTTTTAGTCATTGTTTTTATAGGCCGATATCTACTGCTGCGTTTTACCAATTAATTTATCAAGCTATCAAATATGGTATTCAGAATCGTAACTTCTAAAACTAAATTTAATTATTCGATAAACAGGAGATATCAAATATAATTTACTTACGTATGATTACTTGATCAAGCATCGTAATATGTTATGACCAATTTCAGAATCCCTAATCAAAACTAAAATATTCTTACGAACTCTATAAATACAAATATGCACAGTGTTCGTTTAGTCATAATTTATATACAAAACGGTACTAAAATTTGAAATCTCCGTGATGGTTGTAATGTTTGCATTACAAATACCGTCGTTAATCTATGTCCTCAAATAAATATAGGTTCCTTCGTCGTTAAATAGACATATAAACAATACCAGAACGTTTCAAATTTTAAATAATTATAAAACAAAGCCTATCTATGCTTAGATCTTTAAAGCTACGTAACAGATTTTGAAACAGTTATTTTATTGAAACAATTATTTCTGAGAAAGGTTTGTATGTGTACCTACTAGCAACTAGCTAACTTCACACGGGTGCAATACTGATGTATTGTACATATAAACCTTCCTCTTCTAACATTCTATTTATAAAAAACACATACCAAAATCCATGGAGTAGTTTTAAAAATCTAAGCATACATAGAATTAGACAAACAAATAGCGGGGAGCGACTTCGTTTTATACTATGTAGAGTTAATTGTAAAACATTTCACTTATTTCGCCATAAGTAACTTGTAAATTCACTAGATAACAGTAGAGATATCTTTAAACAAACAGTCATACCTTTCCCTTGATTACACAATAGTCGTATCACTCTCATCTTTACAAGTTAATCGGTAAAGTCACAAGGGGCCTCGGGCGATCAGTTCAGCGGAATATTAACTTTCCCTGTGACGGCTGATATACCGGTACACGGTTTAACATAAGTTCTGTACGCTTAATATAATGCTATAAAGCAGGAATGTTATGTGTGTGGAAAAGAGACGGAGTAATCATTAAATACTTACCTCATATAGGTTACAGGTAACTAGTAAAAAAAAACAGGACCATAATTTTTTGAACTCTATCTCACGGACTATGATTTTTGTCAAATACCTATCGTGACAAATACCTCATATTTGTGTGTATTATTTGCACCGAGATATGTATTCTACATGTATTAACTAATGTACTTAAAACTAATCAACAAATTATTTTGTTTCAGATAGTCCAAAGTGCCATTCACAGTTTATTCGGTAAGTAAATTGGATAATTATATAAATACCCTTTAGGCAATTCGAAGCTCTTAAGCAACCTATAAAACTGCAATAAATACTAGACCTCACACAACGCTAATAAAGACGTTTGCTTCTGTTCTAATTAATCGTTAATCTGCCCACGCGCCGACTAGAGAGCATACCACCGAAGCTTAAAGTAATATTATTGCGCATGTGGAAGCAAGACAACGTATTACATGGTGTAGAGCAGTGTGTCTCTTCCACACCTTTTTTTCCGTGGCGAAACGCTAATGACTTCACCCCACGCTGAGGGCACTGCGTGAGGATATGTCGGACTCCCACCGACTAAAAACACCCTGGGCCCCTTCTACTACCTCAGCCAAGTTCATGGGATTGCTCGCGCATGCTCTGCGTGACCCTGGCTGGATCTCTTTCACACCTGCATTAATATAACTTTAAGCGCTGTCAGTAGACTCTTAGCCCTAAAACCAAGAATTTAAACAACTCGAGATACAAAACCAACATTCAGTGAGTTTCTGTGAACATAATGAATGTCTGCAGGTGTCCCAGTTAGAACTAACGTGTATTATTTAATTTGGCACGGGCTACATCGGAAACTATCGACCCTCCGGCGCCGTCGGCCTGCGGAAATCAAACTAATCGATTTTCATTTCGCCGACAGGAAATTAAATCCTTTGAGAGTCGTTCTCGATAACGGATTTCAGCTAAGCACGACACGTGTTCGGCCATTTGAGCACTGGATAACGGTTTTTTTTTTTTATATTAACCCCGTCTCAACGACTCTATTATTACGCGGCTCTCGTTCAAGCTCCCGTAGAATTGGATTTCATAAATGATTCCGTTAATTTGAGTTTTAATGGCTGCAGCGAACTATATTTTTTCGTTTTGTTCAGCGTTAATAAATATTTATTTTTTGAACAAGGATTTTTTTGCAAATGATTATTTAGTACTGCAGCATTTTTGGTGCAAATTTTAATGACGTTGTGGATTAACTTAAATAGTAATAATAGCTTTTATAAACATGAACCTTGTTTGCTTAGGTGTTATTTACGTTCAATCGGAAAAATAGTACACAGTAGTTCATTATTAAACATTGTTAAATCGCGTTTCCGTTGCTGTAATAATTACATTCATTTTGCCTACAAAAGGTACAAAAAAATGTATGCAAATGTTTACATTACCGGTGCACGAGAAAAAATATCGATGAATATTTATATTTCGTACAATCGCAAATAGTGCGTGAATTAGTTTAACGGATCATTTCACTTGAAACAGATCTGGGGGCACACCATACCACTACAACAACTTAAACTAAATTCTGATGATTGTGGGAGCGTGATGCCGCTCTACATTTTATAGTATATCCATCTCACTTCCTCACCTGCTAACAGCCTTTCTTTAAGACTTAGTGGTAGGTCCCAAGTTAAAAAAGTTAATGGTTAAGGTATCCCATAAATATACAGTTAGGACAGTAACTGTTTGTAACGTTGATGAATTAAAGCGCGTGCTCTACTATTTTTTACTTGTCTCACTTTAACTAAACTAACAAATTGCTTTATTGATAGATCGATACTGGGCGCAGTACTAGAATTAATTTAGGTACGTTTTAAGGCTTAAATTATACCTACAATAGTAAAGCTGGCTTAGCCTGGAGGTGTACTAACTAGCCTAATTGAAACGAGGTCGTAGATTCGAAACTTGGTTCGAATTTGTAATGAAATATTTTAAATAGATACTTCGATAGCTGTTTTACTGTACAAGAAATACTTGAGACAATTTGGATGAATATTATAGGTTTGGTCAAGGATTGGTTTTACCTAAGATCGAAATTGCCTCGTTAAAAGAAGTTTGAAATGAAATCATTTATTTCGTAAGTAGGATAATTATATATATATATATATATATCTGTCCTAGCCGATTTCGGCTACGGCGACTGCTATCGCTCAGTGAGAGCTTTGGTGTCTTGCCCTTTGATAATTATATCACTTTTAGGTACATGTATAAATATGTTTCGAGCTCGATTCGATTGAATTGTAACATTGTCCTTTTTTCCAAAACTTATGCGTAGGACTTAGACGTGTCTTTAATTTTTCTCACTATATTGTGTTTAAATGTTCTTATTACATTATACGTGAATAGGTGACAAAGTCTCTTCAAATAAACCTAGTCTTTTGTAACAGACAGTTATTACTCACCCTGTAGTAACAATATTTTCATTACGGCACACTGCTGTCAACGTTTTGTAGTAAAATAATGTAATAAGTATTGTTGTCTTCATAACTAAAGATCCCTTTTCATGTTCAAAGGGAATGTCGACGCAGAAAAAAAATCTCATCAAGCAAAATTGCGATTTTTCTTTTACGGCGAAACCATACCTTGTTCGTAAAAATGGATATCAAAGTACAAAGCTACCGTCGCGGGACTGAACTAAAATACAAACGAATACTCAAACAGTTATTAATATGAAGGAAAGACTTTTTGCGAATAACTTACGAGGTAGTCAGTAGTACGATTTTGGACCCCGATGTAAACAGAGATAGATAGATACTTAAAAAGGATTAATTAAAGAGCTCTATACAATTATCAAAAATAATTAACTACGAATACCTAATTGTACACAAAACTCAATACACCTCATGTGAAAGGAATACAGGTATCTAAATATTACGTGGCACACCAATAGTATATTGTATAAGTATCAATTCCATTCTAATTACCAACAATAACATGATTGACAAACAAAGCTATCTAATACTCGAATATTATAAACAAACCTCTATTGAATTCCCTCGCAAAATGTCCGCAATATTTCCTCAAGTTGAATTTATGGCGAATGTATCCTCGTCGTTGACAGAAAAAATAAATAAAACATTGTGTTATGTCTTAGGGCCCTCATTATGTGGGCTTCAGATCATTGTAACATTGTTTACAAAGATAATCTGGTATAAGAAGTGGTACTATGACATGTACGTAAGAACACTTCGATTTGTCCGCGAACGCAAGTCGGGATCCCTCGGGAAATTAAGAAACGAGATATTGCCAGTGACCACGTCCCCGCATCGACTAGCGTATGTACCTATGTGGCCGACTGTTCACGTTTATTTTCAATTATTGGCCCGAATTATTTGTCATGGGATTCTACAGGCTTTGTGTGTCTGTTTTGGTTTTTATAAGCTTTAACTTAAAGAGATTTCTGTGTTTGAGGAGATTTGTCTAATTTTGAAAGATATTTTGGAATCACTTCTTGATTTCTGATTGCAATATGTTGCTTACTTAACTTGATGACCTAAAAGTGGTCATATGAACACTGTTGTCTATGTGCAAAATACTACTCGTGTTAAATTCTGACTGATTTTCCTTCAAATGACTGTGTGATTATCGCGGTTATCAAATATCCCCACCATTAAACAACGAGATGTATTTAATATTCATTAATAATTTCACACATTTCAGCGTACAATATGCATCGAATTCGATCTACTTTCAGAGATTACGCCGCGTGCTATTTGCCTTTTTGATTTTCATCACATTATTCAAAAATAATCCCGTATTATGACAGGCTGAAAATTTTAAATCAACATTACTCTGTTTGCTTCGTACAAAACATTAAAAATACATATTCAAATAAGCACGATACAATAATATAAAAAGGTCATGTTAATATCAGAAGGATTCTAAGTATTTCGTTTAAATAGGGGTGTTTTGTTAATCTTTTGAAAGCCGACGCACGTGTTAGCCGCAAGCCCAGAGAGGTAAAACATTTAATAATTGTCTGTAAAAACGTTTTACATTTCTATTTAATAATTTTGGTAAAGATCTTAGCAAGGTTCTAATAATTTTGGGTTTATTAAAACACGGCTTTGTTTACCAGTTCGACATTACCTTACATTGTTTTTTAAATTGGGTTGGTTTTAGTAGGTTCTGGCTAAAAAAAAATATTTTTTTGTCGTTTAAATTTTCTCAGATACCTACTTTTACAACCTGAAATGTAACTCCGTATGCTTTCATGGAAAAACAGCTGAATTAATATTGTTAAAACTTGGTTGTCGGAATCTTGATGTACAGAAAATAACGTACTTAGCAGCACCTACAAGAGCTTTCAAACGCTAAATGTTTAAAAAAAATGTCTGCAAAAATAATTCAAATCTTTCGAACGCCCGTATTCCGCAATAAACACTTTTATTACTACACCACAAACTGAAAACGGTCTAACAACGTCGCATACACTTATCAATTTTATCTGTCGGTGCATATTTCATATAATATGCGCATAATGCGTTGCATATCATTTATAATGTTGTGTTATCGCCTTTATGCTCGCATACATCAGCTAGTGAAATGTGACGCTGGCGGCGACCAACTTCATTCGTTTATCATTTTTATAGCATCCAACCACACCGCGCGATTGTCTAAAAAGTTTTTAGTACTTGTTTGTTTTGAATTTCAAATGGCTTTACTATTTCAATGTATTACGAGGGCCTCCGAGAAGGAGGAACATTTATGATTTTATTTTTGGGATTCAAACTTCCACTGTTTAAGCAGCTAGTTTGAAAGGTTTATCAACATTCATGTGTATTTGAAGCACGTTTAATGAAAGTGTTTTTTTTTAGTTATTCATGTTGGACGGATTTGAGGAAGGCCTTTGCTCAGCAGTGGAGCATAATAGGCTAGAAAAAAAAATCATATTGTACTTATTTGATACTTGCAGTTTGGCTCGAAGGATCTTTTAACGTGCTTCAAAAGGTTCCAACAAACGCGTTACGTTTGAGAGTAACATTTAATTTTGATGGTCTATACAATATCCTTTTAACGTTTTTGTTTATTCCATAGTCATTTGTTTCTAAGCTGTTTTACGTCTTATGTCTGGACATGTGAAACCTTTTTGAGCAAAGTCTGTAGGCATCCAAGGATAAACTAAACTAGGGACACGCCTAAAGGGTAACCCTAAATAAATTGATGGATTAAACAAAATAATGTAGGGGCAAGGCCTGTCTATGGGCATCGTCCATTGTCGACTCAGAGACTTAACCCGACCATCTGTTAATTCTCTGTACACATGGGGACGGCCGTGTCAGTATTAACTACAATTTACTGCTCTCCTGGTCACAAGATTTAAAGCAAGCTGATAGCTTGGTGGTGTAAGCCGATATTGAAGATTACTTCTGACACATATAGGTGCCTGAGTATCTCCACTAGACGAAACTGTCAATTGAAACTGTAAATAAATAGAGTTAGGTCTAAACTGTGGAAAAACACGAAAATGTACGAAAAAAAAATATTTCTGATTTTTTTTTTACAATTAAGACACTGATAATATCTGTAAAGATTATCTTCAATGTTGGTAACTAAGTATTTTTAACACATTTTTTCGTTATAGTTGAAGTGTTTCATTAATCCTAAAATGTACCTAATTTGATTGCTCCCTCAAATTACACAAACAAACTCATCAAATTGCATATAAAATCCCAAAACTACCTACTTATTGTCCCATTTCAAAGTAGATAAAAAGCATATAAATAATACTTTTAATAAGAACGGAATTGCCGTCGGAACAAACGGCCAAACATTAACCACCTGTTGTACTGCACAGGAAGAAATGAAGATGCTTTATTTCATTAAAACATCCTCATATTAAAGAAGATTGCAATCCGCCTTGACTTTAGCACAGATTTAAATTTAAACGACAAATATACGTTTTCAAATTTAAATTAAATGTAGTAATGCCAACCGTCTCCTGGGCGCGTTTCTCACCATTGACTGAGATGGCGACATATTTTTTTGACGTTCTGTAAATATGTTATTTGATAGTTATATAAGTTAAGTATTTTTTTTTGTGTAGTATGGTTTCTGTCACACATCGTTCTGTATTATGATAAAATAAATTACTTAAAATTAAGGCCGTATATCTTAACAACAGATTTATTCCACAAAGGGACAAAGACAGCATAAAATAGCGACATAAAATTGAGGTTTCAGAAATATTACGTTCCCTGGTTCAAGGTTAAAAAAATATTAACGATGCTTTTTTGTAATTAAATGATAACTTTAACATAAGTAAAGTCGAAGGAAGCACGTTACTGTCAAAGTAAAGTATGTGCTGCTTTACAAACTGCTGTGAAATTGATTTAAATGTGACGTTTTTAATTGTATCGTTTAAAATATTGCCATTGAGACGAACAAAATGACAATGGAGTTGTTTAACAAGGACCTTACTTCTGAATATAATTTACATTGTTAAAGTTTATTACATTACATTAGTCTGTGACATTAATATGTCTGTTCAGTGCTCACTAGTGATTACTTGAAACAAAACCAAAAAATCGGAACTATTTAGCCTTTTTTCGTGGAAAATCATCAAATGACTCGGGGGAGGGAGTGTCAGACTTTCACTGACTAAAACCCACTATGTTTCTCCTGGAGCCCTTTGAGTGTCAGGGTCGCGGTAACTCTTACGAACATCCCACAGCCCCGGTAATTATTTAGCCCTGATCTCGAATTGCGACCGCTTAGGTAGTCTCTCTCCTGGTTAAAGACAGTAGACTTGATTCTCTTTTACTTATTTACTGAGATTAAATAACCGTATTTTTTTTTATTTGTAACTTGGGCAGTAGTCAGTAGGCAGTTTGTATACAAGCATACATAACAATGTTTACCAGAAAATGTGATTTACGAAAACCAACAGCGTAGAGAAATGAAAATCTCATATTACGAACCTTTATTCTTGATTTATATGTTATCATTGTTCCCTTAAATCCAAAGTCGCGGCTTCCACATCAGGCGTAAGCCAACAAAGGTTGAAAGAAGGAAAATATATTTTTAAACGTGCAGGTAGCAACCGCAATGATTTATTATGTTTGAACATCCGTGTAAACGTACTTAATAATGCATTAGCGCTAAGTTGACAACGATTTAAACGTTCTTATGGCTCAAGCTACATTAAAATAATATCATTTATTGTTTATCTACTCAAAAAAGCCAGCTTTGAGTTATGAATTCTATTATTCAAGTCTTTTTGGGGATTGTTCAGTGTCTTGTAAGTTATCAATTTTATGGTTGACTATTTTGTGGTGAAACGTATGTGCTTAGTAAGTTCAAGTCCATTGAAACTGAAAAAAAAACTGTTATTTACTGAGTGAGCTGTATACGGATAGATTTTCTAACTTGATTAGCAAGGATACAATACACCTGCAATTTTCTTTAAACGTATCAGGCAAACTTTTAAATTTAGAATATTACCAAGGGTTAAAAGAGGTCTTTTATAAAATGAATTACTATCATAACAAAAAGTTTAAGCCTGCCATATGGTTTTAATATATGCGTAAATGTGCGTGTCACGAGTCCGTCCGTCTGTAATTGAGCGGTTAACGCAAGGTTACACAAAACGGGCGTAGGACTCGGGGGCACATCTCAATTCCATACTGGGTACTTCGGAAATTGCGAGTGATGAACCGAATGTAGACGACGATTTTGGAGATCTGATAGAAACAAATATGGCGGTCAATTACAAATGAGTGCCTAGTGTTCACACTGTATAAGCGTAATATTGGTCATTGAATATGGATTAACAGTTCTGCAAGCAAATATGTTCAGATTGTTCAGTAGTGTTCGGTAGTGCTGAGAAGAAGAGTGAAAAGGGCAAATACATTCAGTCTTTTTCCTACAAGAAGAGTATAATGAATATAGTAGTAGAGTATTTTTGATGCCTTTTTTAAGCATTTTAGTTTTATAAGCTAACCAGTATATAAAAAAACAGCATTCATTGCGATTCAAGACAAAAAAAAAATCTGCTACCCTATAGGCCTAGCTTTCATTTAACTATTAACCTTATTGAATCGTACAATACCAAACAAACAAACCAAAAAACTCTGAACTATTCACCATTTTAAGGTTGGATTTGCATACAAGATATATAGGAGAAACTCGTATCATATGAACGGGAAAACAAAATCCTGATCCCGGAAGCGGGCCAGACATTACACTACATTTAATACAGTACCAAACGACTATGTAGAAGCCAAACATAAACAAAATGTACCGACATTTTCGTGGCTTAAAGGCCTCTTTGCGTCACATCATTATAATAGTGGGGCCTTAGGGTCTGTACACACGAGGTTATACAAACGCATCGACGCGCGACGATACGCTTGTTCCAAATATCGGTACTAGGTGTTGTAGGTGACCAAAAAGCAGATAGTTGCTTTTATATTCTGTCATGTTCATTATTGTATGAACGCGAATGCACACACCTGTTTGCAGAGGCAGCAATGTTATGAACGTTTGCAAAGGTTTACTTTAGGCGTTTGAAGCGCGTTGTCGCGCGTCGTCTGCACGACATCTGAACTTTCTGAACATCGTCGGCTCGATTAAAATACGCCATGTGCATAGGCCCTAATGGTCGTTGTGGAACTTTTTCCTCGCAGCCAGGAGTTGGCGCCAACTGCTGCTTTGTTCGCTTTATCTCTGACGAAATGTTTTCGGGACTACAAGGTAGCGTAGCTTAGGTTCTTTCAAAAGGTACGTCAAATGACAATTTACACATAGGTAGAAATATATCACTCTTCGCATTACTTAATTAAACTATAAGTATTACCTATTTAATTAATTAATTTTCCAGTTGTAATAAAATCCTCGTATCTGGATAATTGGTAATTAAAAACGGTTTATTGATAATGTTTAATCAACTAAAGTAGCAAATAAATAACTACCAGAACCGAAGAAGATTCTAGAACGAACTGAAAACCGATACAGATCCGTTATCGATTTCACAAATTGTTACACTTTAAACAAGGGGAAACAAACGTTACATAAACGTCGTAGTGATGAAAATCCTCCAATTATTCGTGTAACGTGCAATATACCGGTAAAAATGTATTGCCCGCAAGTGGAGTGTGACCGAGTGAAGAACGCCTTGAGCATTCCAACAATTAATACGGTGTGGAATGCTGGGAACTGTATTAATTGAAGATTTTAACCCTAGATGGCGTTGTGAGGCCACACACGTAGTGAGGCTTAGCTGGTTGTAAACTAATCAGTGTCATTAACCTTGATTTATGGATTATTGCCAGTATTTTCATTGAGACAATTTTCAATATTTTACAGGCAAAAGTCCAAGTTTTTGAGAAAAAAAATATTTTAGAAGTTTTTCAGTGTTTATTTAATATGAGTATGCTGTTTCAAACCCGTCAATTGTTAGAGGAAAAAATCATGAAAATGTCTAATAAACAGAACAAATAAGTTGAAACCTAGTTGCATATAATCTATTGCATTCTAGCTTCGGTACTGTTTTTCTTCTCTTTGTTCGTTGTACAATATTTTTTAACTTAAACAAATAGATTCATCTTGCAACCAGCCGTTACCTAGGTCAAACTTATATAATTTCGTTTTCCATATTGCAAG
Source organism: Chrysodeixis includens (assembly GCA_941860345.1). Taxonomy (NCBI): domain Eukaryota; kingdom Metazoa; phylum Arthropoda; class Insecta; order Lepidoptera; family Noctuidae; genus Chrysodeixis; species Chrysodeixis includens. Next base: position 9,112,410 of record OW796099.1, on the reverse strand, counting down.
TAACAGTTACAATTTTACTTTTAACACCAAGCGTAAATGTTTTGTCATTAAATTCACGGCTTATTACCTTGCATAATGACGACATTGAACAATTCATACATACTCATACATTCTTTCGCACACTAATTGCTGAACAAAAAACATTAACATAACTATACAACAATACGTATTAAGGTATTAGTTTCATTGAAAAACAAATGCATGGCTAAATGCTCTTCGGCGTAAAAGTTTCGGCGAAAGTCGTCATTAGACGTAACGAGTGTGACAAATTTGTACGCAAATGTCATTATGTCTGTCTTTAGCGGAATGACGAGACATCAGCGAACACTTTCTCCCATAGATGTTGACATACAGAAACAGACTTAGCTTATGTGGCCAGATGCTAACCGAGGTTTTCAAAGGATATTTCTCATGATACAACTATCTAAATAGCTCGTACGTGTATCCTTTGATATGCCTAATAGTGGATTTCGAAACGATAAATCTTACAAACTATGCAATGTGAACTTGCAGGTCTCGTTGAACTTTATTATGCGCATATGCGCAGACACACCCACACGTAAGGCAACAACAGAATAATTCACTTACACGTGCTGCGTATACCATGTGTGTAGGCATTGTACCGCGCACAATACACTAGAAGTTTTAAAAAGTAAAAGTGTCAATTGCGAAACTAGCTCCGTTAAAACGAGAACGTTTAATGTGTTACACAAATCACTGTAATATAATAAAACATAATGTGTAAGAGCCGTAGTTAATGCTACAGAAATTAAGAAACTATGTAAAGTAGACAAGTCTTAATATAATGGCTAAAAAGATAAGACGATTTCTTAAGTTTACCGTAAAGTTTGTCACCAAGTTGCAAATGAGGAAATAATCACGACGATAAGAGAAAAAAATACGTATAGCCCACAATATGTAACTGGCCTGTTGGTCTAGTGGTTAGTTGGCCCCAACTGCTAAATTAGAGGTCGTGGGTTTGTCTCCCACCCAGGACAAATGTTCGTGTGATGAGCACGATCATTTATTGTCCAGGAGTAATTTATCTATAATTTTTACGTATTTAGAAGTATGTTTGTCAGTTGTCTAGTACCCATAATACAAGCTCTGCTTAGTTTGAGACTAGATGGCGTAGTGTGAAAGTTGTGCAATATTATTTTGTTATTGTTATATAAAGATGGAAAAAATATGGTATTCCAATATACTTTTTTAAAGACTCGTCAGCATAACTGTATGTAGTTAACATTAAATTTTAAATTATTATGTAAAAAACCAAAAGCGTAAAGCAATAAAACAAGGTATAACATACGAATTCTCTGAATTTTCGAAACTGTAGCGCACAGTTTTATGTAATAAACATGTTCGCAATTCGATCAATGAATCGTTCTCATTTACACTGAGATTTTTTAATAACAAAACTGACCTTTACGATATTTTGGTGCCTACACTAATTATAATTACTTTACAGTCTCATATTTTTTTACGTATAAATGTTATAACTTTTTTTTCGCTGCAAGAGAAACTGCACCTTATAACACCATTATTTGTTTGCAGTCAAAGCACTTCGGAAGTGATGAAGAGTGAACAAATCGGAATGCACTGTATTGACCATAATATGTAATATGTTAACCTTCGAGAACTTTACTTGGTTATACCTAGCTTTTTGGAAACAAATGGTTTATTATCCTTATAAAAACATCTTCATTTATTTCCCTACACGCAGCGATTATAATTCACTGAAGATAGTAGGTCAATGTTTAAGTGTTGCGGATGACGGATTACCAAGTTGACCCTTTATTTTATGCGCCATAATGTTCATGCCCCCATTTACGCACGAACACATTCTCAGTCCTTGACAAAATGACAAATCTTCCCGATGTTCAATTGAATACTGTTCACTGAGATTTGTATGTACGTAATCTTTGTACATTTATAGAACTTTAATAGACAAGTCATTGAGGAGTGCGTATATAGTTGACTTCTCTGTAACCGTTAACGCTGATCGAATCACTAAAGAGTATGGTAATTACATTTGGATAAGTCACGCGTGTGTGTATTGCCATTTATTTAGAGGAAAATTACTTGAAAAGTGGCTCCAATATCGACGTTACAATTAATTTTAAATAGGAACTTGTACAAAATCAGACTGTCAATAAAATGTCATTAAGAAATTAGCAACGTACTTTTGAAAGTTCCTAATTAAATAACGTTTGACAAGTGTCAGATTTCTAAACTGCTGCCTGTGTCGACGAAATCTATGTTTGACATCGTTAAGTTGGCATCTCACGTACATTGTCGAAATGTAGAATGACTCATGATATGTAAGGCAATTCTTTGAAACATCTTGATTTATTTGTCAATCAATTCATTTGTTATTCAAGTGTCCGTTCTGTTTCCCTAGCCATGTCACGTCTTTACAATTCTTAGCTATATAAAATGTATAGAAATGACACTTTGTTTCGATATGTCACTTCTTACACCTATATTTGACATTCATTTAAGCGTTTTCTGTCATCTCAATTGAATATAGTAAGGGCAATAGTAGTTCGTCTAAATTAACGTAGAAAGAAAACTGTTTAGAGGAAAGTTAAATATCTTACGATTAAGCTTTTTTCCTATGTAGGGCACGCTTCTAATGACAGTCTTCATTATAAGAAAGTTTAAAGACGACATTTAAAATATCTAGTCCACAACATTTTTGTACATTTCTATTCAAAATTATCTAATAATGATCTAACACAAATAATATTCAGTGGAAATTTCTATTTTGTGGGCGCGTCAATTTGAGCGTTTGTATTATAAAACAATATGGTAAACCACTGTCCATTTAGTTAATATGCGGACCACGGCTCGTGGTATGAATGTTATATGGATACGAATGGCTAGGAACCGCTGTTTCGTTATATTTCACTCATTTGTTTTAAGCTTTGATGTTTATAAACGTGAAGTAGAATAAAAGGTTACTGAATTACGACTTTGTAGAGCGCTGTGAGTTCGATTTCTGTGTAGAGTAATTATGCGGGTGATAGTTGAATGTTTGTATGATTTAATTCAAATCCAGTCACTAACGTCGGAATACTAGGTGAACCTAAGTGAATTAGTTTTGCAACTTAGTTATTTAATAACAATGATGTAACTAAAAATATCTAAAATGCTATCCATAAAATTATTAATTTATAAACAGTAGATTGTTTATAACACACTCGTATGGCTTTAAAATATTGCTAACAAAATAATAATAATATATTAGGTTATCTGGACAATTTTGTATCCTTATTGCACTTTACAAAATATTCCAAATACAATTAAAATAGAACACACATATAACCCAACAAGAATCTTCAATTTAAAGTACCTAATTATACCTTAAATAGTTTAATACGTCCAACCAATTTACCCTTTACGGAACAATGGCTATGCAGTCCAGTACATTGCAACAGATAATCGCCTTCTAAATTACAAGTGTGTACTCGTAAATAAACATTCTGAAGCAAAAAATAGAAAAGTAAAACCTTCATGGTGCCATTAATAGCAGATATTATAGTATAATGGTGTGATTGTGTACGATCGCCTGTACTATGAAATCTTAAAGTATTACTATAGCGGTTGCGGAAAAGAGATAGAGCGCTTTGCAATGTAGAGCGGCGTCTCTCTTCCACTTTAGTTATAGTCTTTGTTTAAGAGAGTGTTTTGTAACTTGGTAGGTTTTAAGATCACAGGAAAAGGAAGTTCGAAGCAATTCTCTTCAAGGATTATGGATTATACTAATCACGGTAACTAGCGGCGATAGGCTTTTGTTTAGAGACTTTATTATAGTAATTAAATATGATTCGTTTGGTACTGACTTTGAATGGCACTTAATTTAACACTTCGGGCCAGCGGGTTTATGAGTCAAGATCATTTCAATAAAAACGGTAGATAATCTAAACACTAATCTGTTTTTAAAACGAAAGATTTTTTTTAACCTCGTCTAGTCATAATAAAAACAAGTTCAGTTTAACCCTGCCCAACTCTTAATGTCTGTAAAATTAGTACTAATATTATTCTAATCTACAATTTCGTAAGCTAACTTTAGTTACGTTTATTAAAGAATCATACAGCTTCAATATTACTTAGACATAATATTTTATTGAGTAAATTCTGTATAACTTTATTGCTGACTCACATTGTCTACCTTTTCGGTAAAGTCCAACATGTAGCCACATAGTATATTTTCTCGGAGACGCCCCATATATTTTTTTATTTAGTTAAAATTCTAACTCTTATGTTTACGCTTGAAGAAGTCCCCGGACACGCCCATCTCTTGTAGTCGTACACTTTAAACGGGCGTTTCATCAACAGTTTCTCAATGGGCACGTATAGTTCACGCTTCCGTGACTGCCTCAATTACGTCGCATAATTCGCTTGCAAAAGGTAAAAAAAACTCGAAAGTCAATGCCAACAGATAGAAATTGGAACTACACTCTAATAGTTCTAGACAATAAATATTTCGTAAATGCGAATAAATTGTATCTGGTAAACGGCGTGATATCACGTGCGTTGCCGCTTTGGCGCCTACTACAATGTACGGTCGGCAGGAAAAGTCGGCTAACACAATCAGATTTTAAAAGCAACTGAGCATAGTCAATTCAATGAATTGCTGTTCTCTATTAAGTTACAAAATAAGCTTGCTCTTAAAGTAGTATCAAAACGTACTTATTTCCAATTTTCTACATGTCAATGAAAAATATTGGCACTTTGTAGAGTCGGTTTGGCTATCGACTTTTCTTGTTGACTCTACATTAAACAATTATGTAAAAAATAAGGTTAATAGAGGCAAAAGTTTAGCTTTACGAAAACCGATCGTTTTGAAACGCTGATAGACTTGATAGTTTATCAATTCACGTAATTGTGGTCTGAGTTTGGTTATAATGTTTGTTTAACCAAATAATTGAAGGTTAGTCGCCTTTTATCAAAATAATTAGGCTAGAAATTATAATAACCTGTCCTTTATGTACTGTAATATTAGGAACTGCATGCTAAATTAATGATTATAATATAATAATAAAGTATTTTAAAATGAAATATAGCTTATACGACAAAAATGAAGTAGAGTAGTTTTCTGACGTCGAACGACGTAAACAATTTTCTTGCAAAATTTCGTCATAAAAACTCCTTTATCCAAATATATTATGTAAGTTTGTCCAAATTGATCATATCTATAAATAGCTAATAATCTATTGGTGAATTATGAAGGCTTCTGTAGTCATTCGTAACGACCATTCAATTTCCTTTTCAGCATGAATGTATCCAGGAAGTAGGGGCATTTCCCCTTCGTTCCCCTTACAATCAACCATCACTATACTTATATATATAAAGGTAGGTATATACGTGATGGTGTAATCACAATGACGAGGATGATAAAGACCTCATTTTTAATCGGACTTCTGGTTTCTTTTGTCATATTCGAATGATATTTGTGATGGAATATTGACGTTCCGAATTGACGTTTTGAAAATGAATTAAAGAAAATTTTATGAATTTATGTAGAGTTACTGTAGAGTTCTGCGTTTATTTTTGTATTTTAAGTTTGTGATGAAAAGAATGGTAACTTGATAAAAATGCACCTTAATCTAGATAGGTCTATTCCTATGTGGGTGAATTTAGTGAACGAGTGGAATTTGGTGCACTTCGTTTTATAGATTAGCGTTGCAGTAAGGACCAAAATGCACTGTCTTCATTCTAGTAGCAAAATCCAAAACCTATCAATCTTCTATACAGAATTTTATTTCTTTGTGAAATAAAATTCCTTTGGCAATTCATTTATGTCACAACATCACTAAAACCTACACAAATCAACATAAGGTACAACAATGAAAAACAAAAAAGCATTTATACGGTTGAATTGAGAAACCTCCTCCTTTTTGATGTCGGTAAAAAAATAAAACAATTTACAAAATGTACTGCAAATTCAAAGATACGAAGATAATTATTTAAGTTGCAAGCGTAAACTTTATCTGGGATGATCACTCATCGTCTGAACAAAGTATCGACTTCCTTCGACAGTAACAAGCGTAACTACACTTAGCTAATGATCCGACTTTTACCAAGTCTTTCGGCATTAAGACTACCGACGTTTTCTTTTAGCTACTTTAAGTACTTACACTGTATTTATAGTATATTGAGATAAAGTAACAGCGTTTTGTAGTCTGAAGTCTGAATATGTTGTCTGAAGTCTCAAAACAAATTAAAAGAAAAGATGTTTAGGTGCTTTAATTTGGGCTGGTTTATGGAAGTTTATTCATATAAGAAGCCTTAATCTGTCCTCTAGCATGATAAGGGTTTCTTTCTTGTGATTTCATACATTTTGAACTTAGTTTGATATTATGTTACTGATGATACCTGGTCTACTAATGCAGGAACAAAGTTTTTGTTATGTCAACATTAGGTATATTCATTTCCAAACTCTACTTCCTTTATTCGTGTGGGACTTAAAGCATTTTTGCTTTAAAATCATTAACGTTTTACCAGTAATACTCCGCTGCTTAGTAATGAGTATTCAAATAAATCAAACGAACATCTCTCACTAACAGTACAAAGTTCTTTTCTTTCACAAAGCAGTAGCGATAATTACTTTAAATGCTCCGTCGAGCTAAAAAAGGAAACGGGGTATTTTCGTACGAAATCCATTTGTCTAAGTTTGTTAGGGGCGAGCGGGTTTAGAGCCTGCTTACCGAGACACAGGTCGTTAAGTCTCCTCTCGATGCGGACGCGTCCACACTGACATCAACAGAATACAAACGGCAGCAATGACAAATGAAAAATGACAGTTTGAGCGATTGTCATTTCGGATTTGCAGAATTGTCTTTTTGACTGCGACATCTCAAAATTTCCGCGAAAGCATTTGTTTTAGGAATACCGCTTCAGAAATGCAACAAAAAAAATTAAGAATCGATATGATTTATAATAATCGTTGAACGATTTATGATCGATCTTAATCTCATTATTATTCATAACTTGGTCATCGTTTAAATTAGAGTTGTGGAACCACTTTCTCTTTAATGTTTATTTTGTCCTCTTAATATGCATAAGTACTGAGAAATGATACATCCATCAGATTTAAATTGAAATATTAAATTGTGACATGTGTAAGTCGGATTGGCTAATGAAAAGAGGAATTAAGGATGTAATAGAAAAGATAAGTGAAATCAATTAAAATAAATTGCACGTTACATATGTGTAAATGGATATATGATGGGAAAACACATTAATACAAAACGTTTAGGGTTTTTAGATTAGATCAGATTAGTCAATAAACGACTCTTTAATGGATTCTATGAGGATGTATTACGAGGAGGCATGCAGTTTAGTACGACTGTCGTCTTCATAATATAAATAGTGTTATGTCAGGAATGGCTAGTGCAAGAGGTCGCGATAGCTTGCGAAAGCGTTAGGATTTTCACTGAGTAACAAAAATTTGGTGTGTCCAGTGTGAACGCATCTCCTGCAACATGCAGGCTCAGAGCCGAGCGGGATGGCGCAAGCGGATCCTGAGATTGCCCGCCGGAGGTGGAGACCTCTTTATTAATGCACGCCCGTACCCGACGCCGACGCTGGCGACCTAACCAACTTTAAGAAAACTATCTCCAGTCTTTAGACGCGTCTCGCATCCCCTCATTTTATCCACCTTAAACAAGTAACAGTTTATTACTAGACGAGAAATTCTCAGCAATACCTTTTTCAACCAAACTAGACAATTTTCAACTCGTCCGCTCCAAGAAAATTACACGCCGTTGAAAGCGTCCGTCCGGCGACGTTACTCAAATACTGTCATTAACGAAATACAGTTTCCTCTATGAATACATTAAGCGGGGCTTTCGTGCATTGTATACTGGACTTGAGCGTTTGCGATAACGTAAATTTGAATAACAAACTTGTTATGTTCATCGTTAGCTAAAATTGTGCAGGTATGTAAATGCGGGTGTTATGTGTGTTATGTGTACGCGTTGAGTGATGTGTTATGATAAGTCTGGCGCGGACGCCTCTGTGCCAAGAACAATGGGTTCCTTCCTGAGCGGCGAGAAAGTGAGGCGTTGTTCCCCTCACTAGATAAATAACATAATCTCCCCGAAGCATCGCCGGTTTAAAATGCGCATACACTAATAACGTCACATTAGTTAGAGTTAGTTTATTACAGCGATCGCGATGCCGACTTATTCATGTTCTTTTTGTGTGATAATGAGGTAGATCGAATTGTGTAAAAATAAAAATATAAACAATGAAACAAATTGTATCTAATCCGCTATCTGTGTGAGACAACCGGTGCGGAAGGAACAAAACAGCGTTAGAAAGGTGATTAATAAGTATAATGCGATCTAGCGTTTACGAAACGTAATGCATTAAAGATTGGTTACAGTTATAATAAATGATATTTAATAGTTTCTTGCTATAACTATAATAACTGAAACAATAATGCTTGCTATGATTGGATTGTTCATGTTAGTAATCATTCAAGACGCAGTTTATAACAGCACTTAAAATAAAATGATCTTTAGCAAACACAGCGCGGTTTCTAATTCCGCGCCTTGCCTAATTTATCGAGTACTTATCGCAATCGTTCTATAACTACGCTGAATTTGAACGAGACCTGTTGCGTACATTATGGAAAAGGGAAATTAAAAAGTGACAAAAACGTTTCTAACTTCTTGCTCAACTGATTCGCTGGCGTCAAAGACAAGCGAAAAATTTTACGAAACTTGTCGTGATCACTTAACCACAGCTTTCCGCGTCGAGCAATTTTATTATTTATACTCGCATTTAGCTGGGTAATATTTCTAATGCTTATTACACGCTGGGCTGGCATACGTGACGATGCCGCGCCTGATACCATACCGCACCAAGCGCACGCCGCCACAGGTTTGCGTCACAGTCTTAGCTTCTAAAGCTTCTAGATATACTACTAGTATAAGTACTTAAAACCTTAGTCATAACTCAAATTAAATAAAAATCAAACTAAATAAATAAACCTACAAATTATTATTAACATTATTCGAAGTAGATATATGAACGCACGACTGCAATTATGTACATTTTATGAGGAAAAATAGACGAATAAAAAATGATTAATAGTTTGTTGTTACATATGTATCGCAAAATAATAAAGTACCAGATCAATTCACCTTAAGGAGGTCATAAAATTTTACTGTTATAGGTAATTCATGCCCATAAAATTCCGAGGCGAGCGGTTTATCAAGTAAAATTGACTTCACAATTTTCCCTATTATCAGTTTTTACATCCATAAAGAGGTTACGACAAAATTCTGCCGGCAAACTTGAGACCTGTCGCTTACTATAAACTTGCCTTTTACAACGACAAACCGTGTTTCGATAATAACTCGGCTGTATAGATAATGCGCTTTACACTTCGCGTCTATTATACAATGACGGTGAGAGGGCCGGTGCACAGATGTTAATGTATGCTGCAGCAGGGATTTTTTTGGATGCTGGTACTTTTCGTGGTATGACCATCTGGTATTGAACGAGGCCGCGGGCTCTCGGTCAGCTCGCCGCAAACTGGTTTCGTTCATTATCAAAAGTCAATAACTTTCCGATGCATTCCGAGTCATGGCCAAGTGTCCGATAGATAGACGTAATAAGCAAATTCCGTTATATCGAGCATTGTCGTCCGCGTGCACGACGCCGCGATGTTGTCACATCTCTAGATAAATGAGATAACTTAACAGAGTTTTACTTTCTTTTGATTTTACGCAAGAGACTTTCGCTAAAAGCATTCATGTTTACGTTCCTTGACACAATAACATTAAATTTCTCTTTAGTTCAAAAATGGCGAACATATTGAGGAACTCGTTTTAAGGACGTTTTAATTCATTCCGAGATGGCATATCCGCTAGATGTGCGACAAATTAGTGAAATACGTTCCGTTTATTCGGGTCTATAACTCATGTGTGCAATTAGCAAGATAAAAGCCATTCTAGGAGCTTACCGCATACGTAAATCTGAGTATCCGAGTGCAATAATTTCTAACAAAACGCATAGCGTGGGCTTGGCCGGAATGTTTTACATTATAAAACAGAAACTACGTAGAGTAATTTAACTTTCATTTCTAGTTGTAATGTGTTCTAAAATTAATTTTATTAGTTATTTAGTCTTGTTTATCAACGCTTACTGAGTTTGTGGCAGCGTTTCTGGGTCAAACAAAATTTAATTAATTCTTACCGCGCATAATTTTTGTTGACTCATTATACTGCTACGAGATCAATAGAATAAGTACTAGGTATATAAACCTCCTTATTAATTAAAGAAAATAGTAATAACACATTAAAACTAAACGCAAGTAATTACTCGACGATTTAATTATCCTGCGGTAGATTATCTTTTAGAATAGCGCACATAAAACCTCCTTGTAGGTGTTAATATAATTTCTCCGTCATAATTTAAATTAACGAGTGTTTTTATTGCAGTTTAGCTCAGTAAGCTGGAACTATCGCGGTATCCAAGGTTTAAGTACGAAGTAATTTGTATCTAGGTATTTATTTTCGTAACAAAGTGATTTATCTGATATATTTATTGTATTTTTATGGTTTATAAAGGTATTAAAACTAGTGTTATTGCTTATTTAGCTAGAATGAAGGCGCCCTTTTGTAACAACTATAACTTATGCAAACGACCTTTGGAATGGGCATATGAAGAGGTTTGTAAGCATAGTAGGTTACTTTCCCTTGTCATAATGATGTCCATTTAAGGTGTACAAGCATTTTAGGATGTCGCAAGAAAAGATAGTATAAATTAAGCTATAAATAAATGATTATTTTCTTATAAACCTAAACTTATAAATCAGAATGCAAAAAAAAATACCGATTGGCTGGATTTCTAAATCTAGGTACATAACTGGCAGACGTATTTCTAAAGTTGTATCCTGCATTCAATATCAGTCTTACAAAATAATAAGCTTTAATTCACCACCAGTGCATTGCTGGGACAGTTCGCTAGTTAAAATAAACTTACTGTCCTAATCTGATATAACTAGTTTCTACTAAGCCCGTTCATATTTTTGAAACCGCTTTTAAGCAAGGAAAACAGTGACAACTTTCGCTAACTGTCTGTTATAAAATGTTAGTGCTTCCGTACAAATGACTGGAGATAAAACTAATTTAGGCTATTGATTTACATAGTTAAGAATTAATATTATTTTTGACATGAACCGCTTATTAAACAAACATTTATTTACGTGTTTATTTGCATACAGAAGCTTCAGTAATCTAATGCAATCAATGTTTAGCGAGTCGAATAGTAAAGTAACACCCCGACTTCGAGACAAAACAGTTCGTTGATTAATCCAGTAAACAAACGTATTTACACACGGTGCACACGAGAAACCGGTAAGCTAAGGCTGCGTGCACATTAATGGTAGGTAACTACTGAGGGTAGAATAATTATTTTCACTTTTCTTTTCCTTAGCCTGTAGTGTCCCACTGCTGGGCCTCCCCCAAGTCCTTTATTCTTTATCTTCTCTATCTTGCACCGCTTTGAACTAGTCCTCGCGGTAATCGGTATTATTATTTGACTCTATTATTTTTTATTTCATAATTGTATAAAGAACAGCTAGGTTACAGTTATGGGCACAATCATGCTTTTTGAAAATAATAAAAACATTATTACAGAAAAAAACGAATCGAAATCCGTTGCAAAATTTTGAAAAGAGAAAATTTTTACTTGGTTAAAGAGAGCCTTCAACCAGCTAAGATAGTACCATTTGTAACATTAAATATGGTTAGAGAGCGATGGGAATGAGCATATCACCAGCTTCACCAGTTTTATTACTGAAACAAAGAATCATTCTGAAATATCACAAATGAGCGGTGCAAGCCCTTTACTCCTTACAACTATTTTTTTGTTAATTTATACACACAAGCTATTAATGTTCCTTTTGCAAATAAATAAATGTTAGAAAATAAACTCAAAATCCTTAAGTGAATGTATGTTACAAAGTACAATTTACCTCCTTAGTTACAAATCCTACCAGTCTTGTTTACTTCGTGCATTTTCCGTTCCCCTTTCACGGTTATTCTTACAAAGCCTGCTTACTGGCGCGGAGCTAATTGCGGCTAATCACAGGAACAAAAATAGCTGCTAAGTAACATGCTAGACAAAATCGATATTCTTACAACGTGTGGTTACAAATACTTTGCAGTGGTTTTGGTAGTATTTGGAAAGATTTTTGATAAGGGAACTACTAACTAACAAAATTTTGTACAAATTCTGCTCATTCTTAACGCTCAAATTCAGTTTTGAGACAAAAATTGTTTGTGTAATTTGTTTTATAAAAATATTTTTTCTGACGGATCTCTCACGAGAAAAAATAACATTCAGGTCACTCATTCGATAAATCAATACACATAAAGAACAAAAATGATTTCTCATACACTTTTCCTGAAACAGATTTGAAGCGTCAATTTACGAAAAAATAATTAAAACGCTATGAGAAACAAAACAACAAAAATGTATCAACTCAATTTCTCTCAATCAAGTAAAGCAAAACAAACTATTCATTATTACAATAATCTTGTAACACAACAACGATCATTAAAAATCCTATTATAAATCCTTTATCCAATATACGTCCCACAGCTGGGCATAGGCTTCTCCTCATAAGGCAAGGTTTGAGCATTGATCATCACGCTAGCTCACTGCAGATTAGCGATTTCATATTCCAATATTTGGAAACGAGGTTACCTCAAGATGTTTTCCTTCACCTATAACTTTGATAACGGTACATACAAATTTGAAAAAGTCACATTAGTACTTACCAAAAATCCAAATTAAACCTTGTCTATGTGGACCCTTCAATGTGTACGTGTCCTATCGTGATGAGTTTGAGCGCCAGCGCCGTGAGATGCGTTGCTTGCAGTCAGAGCTCGCAGCGAGGTATCAGCGCTCGGTAAGCGTAGCGAGCGTACTACAAATACTTTAATTCGCTCCTGTAGATACCGAAGATTCAGCTTACTGGATGTGGCAGATTAATAATATTGTTTGACTCAATGAAGAAAAACTCTTTCGTTTTTCTTTTTAACGAATCATTGGGGTACTGTTAAACTAAGTGGGTATTATTACTATAATCAGGGTTTATTTATGTTTCGTTTAAGGTAGAAGTGGGGTTTGTTGTATTTGTTTTCTTTTTTATTATTGATGATGACTAAAATAACTTGTGACAAACTCGGGAAGACGAAGGAGGTTATATAACATTGAAATAGTTTTGTTTAAATACTAGAAAACTTGCTTCCTATAACTTTTGCCAAACTACCATAGAATGTAAATAAAGTTGAAAATTGAGTGAAACCAGCAATCATCATAAATGGATAGAGTAACATGTAGTACATGTTCCTCTATCCATTATATATTTGTTACATCCGTTAGCAATTAACGAGAATATCTTTAGTACAATAATATTATATTTTATGTTGCAATCAATGTTTTATCACTCCGGAAATCCAGTAGAAAGTATATTTTATTGGATTCTGTAATCTACGTATTAGCTTTTGCAGCATGTTTATAAAGTTTAATTTAATTACATATATATCACGATTTTAACCTTCTTACTGGAAGTGTGTTTATTGAAGTGCATCGCATAATGATATTATGTAACACGTTGAAACAGACCGCAGTTGTATATTAAAAACCACTTCCGATTTGAACAACTTTCTTCAAAAAAAATAATGAGTATACCTCATTTTTAACACATCTATGCCCTGTATACAGCTATCATCCTGGACGTTGGCTTGCAATGCCTGGCTGGCTCTGGCTTAGGCAAAAGAAGAGGCCCTGGGTGTTTTTAGTCGATGCGTGTCCGACATACCGCTGTGCCCTTGGCGTGGGATGAAGTCAATTAACTTTTTACCCCGGACAGAAAAAGACTTGAAATGCTTCGTCGAACTACTACGAGGGATTCACAATGTTCATTTACGTGTAGCTAAAATTATTACTATTTAACAATTTACAGTAACTGTAGTAATGAGGTACTTGTGAATGCCCCAAAGGCCAGGCCACTAAAAAGGCCAAACACAAGTACATATTATTATTAAATGTCTCTTCTATATTCTCTACAACATTTGTAGAACGTCGGCAAAGCGAACACTAAATCGTGTAATGCGTTTGTTAAACAAAGCTTCACGTTAGTTGCAGTGTTAATTAATGTCCCCGTCTTAGTTCAGGGACGCTATTATAATTGTAATGTACTAGAAACACCCCGTGTCTGCGCTTACGAATTAATTTTAAAATATTCAAGTATGCAGTACCTACCTTGATAATTTAAATCTAAATAGGTATATGGCATCGTTGATTCTTGTGTACAATCAAAACGTGTGAAGAGGTTTCAGCTCTGCTGTATTATCGACGACAAAATATCGATTGTTATTACTGTGGGTCATCGATTTATTTGTTAATGAGTGGGTAAATTGTGAAAAAATGGGTAAAAAAGGTGTGTATATTTATCATGATAATGAGTAGCTTATGTCCTTGAACGTCAAGCTATCATACCGATAAATTGATCAGACTCGGTTCAGCGGATTAAATGTAAAAACGGAAATTTGAAATCAGACTGACAGAATTTCTTTCTCATTTATAATATCAAATATCAGTATACTCGTAGATATAAATACTTCATTGAAAAAACAAATGTTATATTCGACTAACAATTTTAAACTTGATGAGCTTCATCACATTTTTAGCAGAAAAGCAAAGGTCAAACTCTTTACTCAGTACTATATAATACAGTAGGTATGTATAGATAATGGGGCGTCATGTTTTTCGGATATTATAGGCACAAGATGTTAAACTCAAAACTTTCCTTACAAGCCGAAATAACAAGGGTTATGTTACTTTATAATTGGTTAACAGATAACCCCTAAAAACCCCCTTTTGGCATAATAATAGTGTTAACTGGTACGATAGATTTATGTTAGTAATTTTCCGATAATAATTGAACTGGGGGCTTATTACCACATCTTACTGTGGGATACTCCGTTGTGGAAAAGAGACGGCACGCTACGCGGTGTAGAACGGCGTCTCGCTCAGTCATCTTTTGGAGTTGGTGGTAGACCCCCTCTTGACCTTTCGACACGTGCGAGTCGTCTTGTGTCAGCCTCATATAATATTCGAAGCATGAAATGTCAAATCCTTTACGTTCATTCTCTTATGCATGAGTTTGTGGTTAAAGGTTTCCAAAATAGACTCATTTTGACAGAGTTCTAAATATATCTTATAATTAGAACCTTTTCATAATAAGTCTAGGCACTTCATTTAGATATTGAATGGGTTTTATTTCGAGTAAATTCTTAATGGTTTTCCTCCTTGAGTCACAGATAAATGACTTGTATTTTGTCGCACATTTTACTTAGACAGAAATAAGTCTCAATGTCTGGATATTAAGGAAATACACATAATTCAATTACACAGAACTTCGGAAATTGTATAAAAACGTCAAATCACTGCAAGTTTTTGTTGTTGTTGTTTTTGTGCGGTTTTGTACTAAATCTTCGTGATAAAATGCGGTGAATGTCGTCTGTACTGTACTATTTTTATTATACCGACATCGTTAAATGTACTTTTTTCTATAAAAATAAAACATGCAATTTTGTATTTGAGCATGTCTTTTGTATTTTAAGAAGTGACCTGATTATCCAGACAAGCTACTTAAATGAAAAAAAACTAACCTTAAGAAAATTGTTAATATAGTACAAAAAAAATAACAATTCATTACTAAAGTACCTAGTTCTACCAAAATAGTAGAATTAAGTAAATTACCCACCATTAGTTCCACTCTCATACCTTTTATTACAAGGTCATATAAAGGCGTTGATGAATAATTAAACATTGACATTGTGGAAGATAATTAACTAGAAGACTACTATCACCTTTCAAAGCAACTGTTGAAGTTGTAGAAGCAAGATGGCGCTACACAATGTAGAGTGCTATCCCACTCTTACAACTGCAACAATCTTACTTTAAACGTTGACAGTAGGTTTATGAACTTAATAATAACCTTTTATACGTCTATTATTCTATTACGTAGTGAATGTGTTAATCTTTTTATAAGATCATTAATTAATCTCTCATCCCGCATTAGTTTCATACTATGCTAATTAATAACCTCACTGAGAACGTAAGCATTATAAATACGTATTTAATTACTTTGTGGTTTACTCGGTTACGACCGTGAATTAAGACTAATTCACAAACAAAGAAAGATTTTTTTGTATAAACAAAATCTAACTTAAATAAAAATCGGTCAAGTGCGAGTTTGACTGGCGAAACTTGCCAGCAAATTGATCCTATAAGGGACTCGTTTTTTTCGTTCAAGGTACGAAACCCTAAAAAAACTATCAATAATTTAGCTTTAAAAGTGTAACAAACAGAATAACTCTTATTTTTGTATAAACTTAGTATAAATAATTTATAATAAACACCAACAATGAGGAACCATTTCAACGAAAACGCATAATTTATTATACGTCAGAACTCACAAAGGGGTCTGTCACTGTCAAAACTTTCAATCATTCAAGCACATGTTTGTTTAAGACGAAGTAGATCATTTGTCTCTGCTGTTCTCAAGGTGATTGGTATTTCCGTTATGTGCTTATAAAGTCTACGCGTAGCTATAATATATATTATAGCTGAGTATATTATGATATATTTTTCATTCTAATTTCAAGAGATCACGGACGTCGCTGCAGTAGGTATGTATTTTTATGACGTCAGAAAACGTGTGGAGAGATATAGCAAGACATACTTTAACTACTAGGTGAAAATATACAGGTGTTATAGTTTATCAGTTTTCTAATACTAATTACACTAGCTTTGATAGGTTTGAGACTGGATGAAGATGTGTGAGAGTTGTGGATAATAATATTATGTTAATAATATGTCTGCCGTGTGTGGTAACTTGCAGTACTGTATTTTTTTTACGACTCCCGCACTAAGGAATTTAATCCTTGTATCACGAGGGGCTTCACAGACATACAATTGACACGCACAAAGACACCCAGACTCAGAACAGGCCTTTGTAAATCGCACAAATTCTTCTCCTACGCGGGAATTGAACCCGCGACAATTCGCGTACAGTGTTAATTGGCGTGGTGACCTATACCACTCGGCTATCCGTGCAGTCATAGCGCTATGTATCATAGCTACTTCTATGACGGGCTTAATTTATTATGTCATATTCCTTTTACTTAGGCGGTGCCCTTCGTAACACTTTCAGATGTCTGTCACGGCTTCGCTTTGAAGTGGACATAAACATGGACGTAAGTTATGACTTGAAATGCATACGATCACGACTATCCGTAGCGTTCGTTGGTGTTGTGGTACAAGTCATGAAAAACAGTCTTGAAGTAGCCCGTATGTATTTCTTAAGCGTTTCTGTGAAGTGACCCGTGATTCATTCGTTTTTGTGGCCATTTTGTTTCGTATGACAAATGATTATTAGTAGTAGATATAGGATTTGGTTCTAAGAGACTTCAAAATATTGGTGACCATAACGTGTGCTATGGGAGAAAAATATTAGTAATCCTATACTTAGGTACTATACTTACGTATAAATCTGATGCTTTCCAAAAACTTAAAAATATCAAAATTAATTGTGAAACAGAATATAAATGTTTAATTAAAATGCCTGTTATTTGATATAACATTTAAGCGAACAAAATGCTATTTATTACGAAGGTCAAAAGTCACATAAACTTGAAGTAAATGTGACAATCGCTCCCGCTCACACTTGGACCACGCGCGGTCACCGCCGCGGCTCACGATTAGGGTCAAGCTTCAAGGTCCAGCATTACATAACTCTTCAAACATTTCGCGTTCATAATCGATAAGATATCGATACGATACCGATACCTACTCGAGTACTCGACCATTGTTCGCACTTCTGGATCGAATGATCGACACAACAATAGGAGCATTGAAAATAAACAACAATTTTCGATGAACTATTGAGTCAAGTTATTCAATTGTTTATTTAGTTTTATTATATTTGTAACCGCGTTTGCTTGACAATGGTACTGAATGCAAAATAACGAGCTCAAATGAAACACAATCGGAAGTAAAATAATTCAGGTTTTTACTAAAGAATGTTTTGACAATAAAATTGAATTAGTATGAAAATAGTTTCGATATATTCAATTGAATAGATTCTTATTTCCAAGATCTTACTTCATTTTATTTAAATAGTTATTTTCCAAGTATTTTGTAAAATAATTTAAACTTCGCAAATTGAATGAAAGCGAGTCGCAATTCAAAGGCGTTAGCAACAAAGAGCTATTTAGACATCGCTACCTAAAAAAATATTTAGAAACGCTATTTTAAATAAAAAAATAAATTTTACAAGTCTTTTGTAAAAGAAAACCCATTCACTGTTCCGACCATTTAAGTATCAACCTTCAAACGCTTATTCTATTCCGTAGTTTGCAAATTGTTGTTAAGTTGCATAACTTTTTACAACAACTCCGTGACTCAGGCGCTTTACGATAAATATCGGACAACACCTAGAAATAATAGGTCCTTTAAGATGCTGACTTCACGCTTCATGTCTTTATGGTGTAGCCGACAAGTAAACCACATTGATTAGTAAACCATAAGGTCCTGTGAAACAGTCAAAGCCTGCGCACAGGATAACAACTTAAATAAAAAACTATTGGAATGGACTTAAATACACTGATATTTTGGCGTCTATCGGCGTAGGATATGTTGGAATCCCAATGACTGAAAACACCTCGGGCCCTTTCTACTACCAAATCTAGAGTCACGGGACCCGATAGAACTTTTCTCAAATGGTAGGTGTTAAGAGCCTACCCCATACTCCTCGTAAGGACGGACGCGCAGGACGACGCGGCCGTCATCTCTTAACCTGTTACAGACTCCCAAAAGTCTAGCCTCGCTAACGCTAGAAATTAAAACTTACTAATAAACCTTAATAATTTTGTAAATCTAATGAATATTGAACAAATCAGCCAATTAGTCAACAACGCAGATAAAATCCTATAAATCCACGTTCAGTCGTGACTCGCATGTTATTCCGCACCACACGATACCGTGACAGTTTCGACCTATTCATGTAATCAATTTCAACGTTAATTTAATTTGCACCAAATTAAATGGGTATAAAAATACCACTATTACGATGAGGAAGTTAAATATTTGATACGTCGATACTAAACGATTCAATGAACTAATTTGTTAGTGAATCTGTGGTTCAACAGTTTTTTCATTTTAAAATCGTTAGTTTTTACTAGTTTTGGTATAGGCACAACTCTTAAAAACAGTTACTAACTCCACTAAAATCAAAAGACTCATTCCTTACTAAGCTTATTTTTGCTATACCGAGTACTGTCACCGTTTCTCTTCTACAGCTGTAACAGTCTTTTATTATGTCCGTTATATGATTAATTATATAAATCACCTGAATCTACTATGTTGCGTTAAACTTGCTCACTTATCGAGTTCACCTAAATTCATTTCCTTACGGAAAGCAAAAGCCTATTTTTTTTTACTGGCCATTTTGTTGAGTAATTACTCTGTACTAACCATATTGTCACTGGCATTCTATTGAGTTCTATTTTCGAAACTAAAATTTAAGAATAAAAAAGGCCACCATTTTTTGTCAAAAAAACCATATTCTAAAACAAATGCATATCTAAAATGGACCTTACATAGAATAGTAAATCAAGTTCGCACCAATAAGTCTGTATGCCCAATCTGCATAGGAATATCTGAAGCGTTGATACATTCTGATAGCCAATTGATTTGTATTGTTCGATAACAATCGCAAATTTACAAAGCACTTATCTATATCCCGTATATCTACAAGAGTATTGGAGGTAATTTAATATAGCCTTTATAATGTTGTGATTTATAACCTTTAGGGTCATAGTCTAAAAGGATAGGCACAGCATCTGACAATGGTAGCAAATGATGTGAAGACTTTGACAGGATTTCATGAAAAAACATAAATATACCTACTTCAAATCAATTTACTTACAACGATGAACTTCAATGCTCAAATATTTATTACAACGTCTTCAGCATCCTTTGTCAGCCAATTAATTCCGGCAGTTTTATTGTGCTTTAAATTTCTATTATCAATAAATATATTCATCAGATTAGCGTCCTTGATATTTACTTAGCCTCATAATTCTAATACTAGCGTTATTTTATGAACAAAAGAATATCAAACATCAGTTTCATAATATTAGGACGTGTTCAAGTACGCTTAACATTGAGGAATGTTAAAACAATTGCCTAACAAACCTCGCTTCCATTTCATTATATAATAGGCCTTAGTTTTATGATAGTGCATTAGGCAAGTGTTACGGGAAGTTAGGATGTTTTGCAAATACTTTGCAAGTGTTGATTCCTTTGCTGATAGTAAAAAGTATCATCTTTTTTGTTATCCGTAGTGAAATGCTAGTGATTTTAATTAAATTTACGGATTCCCGAGGTCCGACTAAAAGCTCCCCGAGCCCTTTCTATTGCCTAAGACAGAATCTCGGGATCGCTGGAGCGGGCTCTACTCGACTCTTGCAAGCTTCAGTCCTGCTGGTCTCCTTCTTTAAGGGGTAGATTAAAGCATCAAGAAAAGTATCCGTTGATTAAATGCATGATTAAACACCAACTGCTAAAGCATACCGAATTGCTCAAATGCATTGAACTGACTAGTCTGAGTCACGTGACTAGACGAAAATAAAATGTCATTTCCACACATTTGGATTTTTTACATTTATGAATACACTGTTCACGTAGAGCATCTTCTGAGCCCTCGCAGACCGAAACGCTATCTTTGTATCTATCGTAATGTGTGTGAGGAATCGTGATCTGCATTCAAAGCATTTATACTAATTGTAATAAGTACAATACAACCACTTAGTCGATAGAGATCAAGCAAACAGCACAACAAATAAAATCCAGTTTAGTTAACAACTGGCCTACTGTGTCAGATAATCTTCAACTCGTCTATCATTAGACGCATGTACAAACAAGCCATAATAATACGTTGAACCTCGTCCGATTGACAACCGCACAATCAATTAACTGTTATTAGACAGTTTGAGTTCATTGTCAACGAATGACCCTCCGGTACTTAGTGCCACGAAAGTATTCAGGTCAGCCATTATACATAATCACGATAACAGCTGATCGGACTGTATGAGCTACGGCTAAGTACGTTTAGCAAATGACCTGTCAAAGGACAGCTGATTCATGAATTTAATTAAGATAGCGAATAGAACAGTAGCGAGTTCTTGTTTAATTTCGATAGGTGTTTGATTAATACGGCTTTGTTTGCTTGACAAAGGGCACGCAAGCATTTAATCAATGGTTACAAATTACTGCAGCGTACCGTATGAGCTTCACATCATGCCAAATACTTGCAGATGTTGAAGCAAGAGAGCGTGCTACAACGCATAGAGTGGCGTCTCTTTTCCTCAGTTGCAACAGGGTTACTTAAAGACGTAGTGGGGGAGGGGTGCTTGGACATCGCCATCGTAGGAGCAAGACCGAACTATGCGCAGAATAATGCTCCAGCTCGCTTGCACAACACGATTTCTGGTTAAAGAACACATTTCACTGGTATTTAATATTTGAAATGAAAGGGTTAGTATAAAATGCAGTTATATTTAATGGACGCTATGAATGGATAGTGGTTTGATTGGAGCGCTTTGCTCGCGCACGATTTTTACCTTTGATTAGCAAAGAGGAAATTTATGCGCGGCAACGTACGTATAACGGAGTGCCATTTGTAAAGAACCTTCTTTGTAGAATTTTATATTAATGCAATGGAATTTTACGTTGAAAATAGTTTTGATTTTTGCATAGTAAATTCCCTGCTTATAGAGCCTATTTTTAGATCTCCATAATAGATGAAAAACGTAGATTTACTAAGCCCTTTTTACTCTTACAAAAGACAAAGAAATACAGGAACAAATTGATAGGACATTAAAAATTCTTCACAAACAATTCAACAAATCAAATGGCTTTTGTAATTGTTCTTGCAACATTTACTGCATTATATACCATGAACAAAAACGTTCGACAACAAATTCCCAAGTCATTTTCGCAATTGCCATAATCATGTAATGCTCATATTATTGTCATAGCTATAACAATAGTAGTTCTACCCACATCGCACGTCTTACTCCATCGCATAATATAGGCGTATCTTTGAACCTACCACGAGCTCATAAAATCGTAGTGCATTTGTGAGAAAGAGATGCCACTCTATGGCGTGTATAGCTCTGTCTCGCATACCAGCCTTACTTTAAGAGTTGTTGGTAGGTGTTACATTCGTTCGGCGTATTCGATGGCCTACGCCCCGGGTCAATGTTAAACAATTAAAAATAAACGTACGTCAAAATTGCATAACGAATTGTTTAATAATAAAATGAACTGTACATTCCGGTCGTTATTTTCATAACAAAAGCAGTTCAAGGTGGGCGGGGATTATTTATGCGATAGACATACATTTTTTTTTGTTTTAGAGGCCTAACTAATAAATGACTTCGGAATAACGTTTCGGCTTATGCAGGTTTTTCTAGAACATTTGCTCTTACGAGTATTTATGTTAATAATTAATTATTCTACTCCGAATTGATGGATAGTACCTATAATGTTATCGAATATTTTTTTAAGACTAGCTTTACTGTTAGCTATAATAGAACATTTTTAAATCGTATGGTGGCACTAACTAGTCCGTTTGGTTCATAAAGAAATGATTACATTATGAATATTCAGCAAAAACAATCGTAGAACACCAAAACAGATTTAAATCTAAACCAATATCATAAGCAATAAACAACTGAACTATTGTTTCATGTTCAAAAATTAGCGGCCGTTGCGATAAAATCAAATATTTGTAGTAAATCGTGTTTATTAGTTGTCTAAGCGTTGCAGCTATCGAGACAATAATCTTAACCGCCCATATATTAATCTCTTATCTTAATGACTTACTGTACAATTGGATACTTCAGCAACACAATAAAGTACTTATCTTATTGGTTTTGGGTCGTTCGCGAATGAAGCATACGATTTATTTACAACTTCGCAATTGTTGTTGTTTTCAATAACATCAATTTGAATTTTACGCTAGTGGTTTTTAGGGAAGTGTTTGTCCACCGCAGTCGACTCTGTTAACGTTGATTTCATTATAAGACGATCCAAAAGCTTAATTTCTGCGACAATTTTAGCTATGGGCTCGTAGTCAATGCTACAGTAGGTACCTAAACGTATGAGTGATTAAGCCGGCACGATATCTCTTAATTGTTACGGTCCCGATGTTTGGCACAGTGGACAAACGCTCGAAGTTCTGTACAACATTCTGTAGCAACTGGTGTCAAAACATATTTTTTTATTACACGACTAAAGACGAGCAGCTAAAATCTCTATGTTAGTTACTAAAACGTGCCTATCATTTACAAAATGAGAGCTCTGAAAGTATTATAAACTCCATAATTGAATAGCTGATCCGTATCTTTTATCTTATCCTTGAAGTAATTAGAATCTGATCTATTTAAATGTTTGCAAATACCTGTTGATCCGGCATTCCAATCATGACATTTGACATAAACCTTGAGTGCGCAGACCATGAAGGTTTGTCCATCTGTCGTGACCCGACCGCGCCGAGCTTGACACTGCCAGCCATTGTTACACACAACATTAATTACAGCTCATAATACATTAATTTAATGAAGTTACAAAATTGGTCCGCAGCAATTGAAACTAGAATGTGAGAACACGTTACAAATCTTTTGATTAGTACTCCAAGGGTATATTGTGTTCTATTAGAGCTGAAATGGACAATCGAATTCAATTTCGAGTAAGTCACTTATCAACGAATCGATTTCCGACGATGTTATGCTAGTTTCGAACAAAGAGGTTGCGAAAACTCCTTGCTATTGACGAAATAACTTTAATGTGTGAACAAAGATGTTCTACGATATTTTGCTTTAGTTTAAGTAAATTGCTAGTTGCTGTCCGACTGACTGTCTGTCTGTCCCTAAGTATTTTTAGAATTAAAACTACGCAATAGATCTTAAAGTGTTTTTTAATAGATTGAATGTTTCAAGAAGCGTGTGTTTCGTGTAAAGCTGGAACGTGTCGTTAGTTTTATAAAAGACACAAAAATGTACAGTTTCAGTTCAGAAAACAGATGAATTTCAAAATTCCTAAATTATTACTGCGTACCTTAATTCAAATATACAAAATACCTAATTATATTTTTCTCATTTACCTCGTGTTTCAAAGAACCACAAGTCTCGTAAATTAACACGTTAGCGAACTCTACCTTTTGGCAATTTTATCCCGCAAAGCCGAGAAAATCTCAAGTTGTATAGAGCTTATTACACTAAAACAACCAAAAAATGTTTTCTCTTTAGATTTTTGGTTTGGCCTAATTTACCTTGGATTTACGAAAAAGACTATCTTACTTATGATATGTTACGATTTTTATTCATTTCATTTTCGTCGCTTGCAGCATATTACAGAAGTCATAAGATTGTTATTTAATTGAAATAATCAGTTGCCGATAGTCCACTATATATTTTTATAAAAATAATTTATCACGAAGAAGGGGCCTTTCATTTAATCGTAAAATAAAACTATTGTAGCTTACGCAGCATAAAGCGGCGTCTTAAAGGTGATGCTATAACCCCAGAACTTTTGTTTCCTTATTATTTTTAAACACAATCTATTCCAATAGATCTCGATTAGTTTTATTGCTAACAAATTCCAATTAATATAAGACTCTATCCGAAGTTACATCACCATTACGTAACCTTTGTTTACAAACACTTTTTTTTACAATTCAACCTAAATCAAAACAAAACAACATCATTTTTTACTTAGAGTAATTAATAACAGTTTCGTGCTGTACCGAAATTACGTAATACTCGATTAGTTTAATAATAACAATCGGTTGGAGTATTAATTAAACTAGCATGATATCGAAACATAATCTTTATAAGCTAATATAAAAGTATAAATGCGAAAGCAACTCGATCTATTCGTCTATCTGTTAAGTATTTACGACAAAACAGCCGATTTTCTAAGTAGATTTTTTTTTTTCAAAGTCTGTCCTACGTCCGCAAGCCTAGGTTCCAGGAAAGGAGTCTGCTACTCTATGAAGCTATAACCGATATTGACGCGGACAAAAACTAACCTAGCAATAATCACCATTGTTAATAAAACGGGGATGACGTTTCAAACAACATTTAGAATTACTTCAAAACTGGCAACTCTGAATTAATTTTAGTACTCACACGTTCACATACAAACAATCAGATTACCTCTGTATATAGTACCTATACCTAGATAACCTAATCCGATAGTATGAATTTGGTGTAGGTATTATTCATATGCACTCTGTTACATTAAATATTCATAACAATAAAGTAAACAAAGCATTTGCCTTTTACCCTCCCCCATCGAGCGTGGCCGTTCGAATCGAAAATCGTCCAATAAATGCGTCGTCATGGTTAATGCATGTCCCGTTATTTTCGGCAGACGCGCGGCACATCAATCTGTATCAGTTTGTTTGATTGGCACGCCTGATCTCGCCCGTCCCCCGGTATTTAGTCCCGCCGTGCGTTTAACTCCATCACAAGCTGATTTAATTATCTGTATCTACCTATTCATTTTTCAAACGAAGCCCGTATTTACGTGGTTTGTACGTAAACATAATTGACAGTGACCAGGTATTTTTGGTTGATAGGTTGCTGTTATAACCTATGATACCTACAAATAATCTAGAGGTGAAATATTTCTTCAAATCAGTTCAGTAGTTCCTGAGATCATCCCGTACAATAACATCAAATCCTATTTACGAGTACAATTTTGTATTAAATTAGTATAGCTATAGATAAAACACATATCTTGCAAATAAATTACATGTGTATATTTTTATCTTTGCACCAAAAAGGATATAAGAGCAAAAAGTTTAGTCGGTTCGTTTTTATACGAAACTGCGATCATCGTTATATCTAGTGATTTAATAATGATGATTACACACCCAGATGATTAATTCGTAATTGGTTAAGTAATACGTACCTAATTCATAGACATTATGTTTACTTTTGCAAATCGAAACATGCGTCATTCTTAATTTTTAAATTCCATATTTGTATACCTACTGTTGTAATTCACGTCTTGTAAAATAAAGAGCACTCTCAATTTTTTTCTTAGAAAAAAGCCTTTTTCTAACGATACTAAAACTACTAACATTTACTGACCAGTATTAGGTACCTTTATTTCAAATAATATTGAATTAGGTAATAACCTCCCTACTTTAACAAAATCATTAAATCCTACATGTTTGGCTACCCTATTCTCAACACACAAAATATGTCACATAGTATTACCGTCACAGCCTCACCGCTCAATTCAACCCCTTTCTAATGTTATAACATCTAACTTATTCATAGTTCATTAGTAAAATTAACGCCATTTCACGCAGACAGCGAACTTATGAGATATTAACATGTGTTAGGATTATAAATTAACAACACAATTACAATTTACGTACACAATAATTCGGCTACTGAAACGTGCCTGGATCTACTAACTGTGTTACTCATAATCTTTGGGGTGACGTCATCAATTCAACGGTTTTAGTTTCGAATGTTTTGTAAATTATGTTTGGATATAACGTAATTGTATTTCTGTATTGTTATTGGATTCGAAGTAACTGATGTCATTTGCTTTGTCAGTATTAAGAATCCGGTAAATTGAAATATCAGTATGTTGTCTGAAGTGGCTGTGTCATGATCTAAAGAAAAGGAGTCTCGTGTCGGGTCCGCGACTGGCCTCTCTTCCTTTTGTGATTTAATTCTATCAGTGTTCCAAAAACAATTGAAGGTTTCTCGAACATATTCTTCCTTATCATAAAATTAGAGTAAGTAGTCTCATTTAAAAGTGTTCCTATCACATATATTTCAGTGAATCTCGCTCTCGTAAAATCCTACGATAATCGTATGTCTCTCGCGTTTTACATAAAATCCTCTGAATATCGTGTTCCAATTGGATGTGAGTGTTTTTACCTGGTCCCAATGGCGTATCACTATAATCGCAAATCAGTGCAAAAATAAAGCATTCGAATGGGCCTAAAAGTATGTAATGTTATCGTTTTACATGTGAAGACTAATGGAAATACTATCTTAATGGAACCTGTGGATCATTGACCCGACCACCAGCGTGGAGAGTGCATCAATGGGGTATGTGACTAAGGTATTATTTCAATTTAGTCTCCTGTCAAGTTTAGGTACGGATGACTTTTTTAATATATCAAAATGATGTAATACAAAAGCTGATTTTGTAATTTAAATGTACACCTAAATCATATAAATAGTGCAGCTGTCTACAGAGTGTTAGTTTAGATTTAATCAAACGTGCGCCAATAATACACGCCTTTACATATAAGACAATACTATAGAGAGCGATTCAGCTCAAATAATCACCATCATCACGAACTTGTGGAAGGAAAACAAAATCAACTCTACTATTTCTTACTCGCGCTGTCTCTCCATTCACCAACCAATAATTGTTGTGTGTTTATAATACACATGTACTCAACTTCAAACAGAAACAAAAGCGGTCTTATACTATAAATACCAATACAATACATCTACGCAATATACATTATATAGCACCATAATAACGCAGTTTACTGCCACTTATGCCCTTCTCGACATAATATTTGATCTTAAGGCTTAAGGTAAGGCTATTGTACATACATTCAGTCACGAAGTCCTAGTATGCCTTTGGCGCTTAAATAGCACTTTGGCATATACAATACACATTACTAAAGCCTATCAAATGGCCAGTGTTAATACAAATGTCATGTTATTGTTACAATTAAAGGAGAACATTTTGCTCTATCTATACTTATATTATAAACGTGAAAGTTTGTAAGTATGGATGTATGGATGTTTGTTACTCTTTCACGCTCAAACGGCTAAATCAATTTTGATGAAATTTGGTATGAAGTTAACTGGCGCCGTGGAATAACACATAGGCTACTTTTTAACCGACTGCGTCAGAGAGGGGTTATGCTTTTGCCACTAAATCTGATATTTGCGCGAGCGAAGTCGCGGGCAACAGCTAGTATAGATATAATTATTTGAACGCCAGTAGCGAGGTTGTATGTCAATTAAAATAACAATTTGAAATTGTAAATGAATTTATTAGTTTTTGGTTTGTATATTAGGTACTTAATTTTGTAATTTTTAGGTGTATGACAAAAGTCAAATTCACTTTTCAATGTTTTTCTTCTACACGTATATTGTATACTTAAATCACCATTAGGCGAAACAGAAGAACTCTTTCGATTACTATCTTTCTTCCGATTTAGATCAGCTTAGAGTCGGCTAGTAACAATATTTTGTGGTCTTCTTCTTTAAACTGTGAGACTATTATCAAAAGCTAAACAACATATTTCGACAAATATACACATAATAAATTACACAAAATAAATGTTTATAAAAATTACAGCGTTATCTGTGTTAGCGGAATGATTGATTATATTCAATGTCTATGTCAGAGTCACAATATGTCAGGGCGACGGCAAAATATGCGGGCGGTTGTTATATGCAGAAAATCATTACCTTATCATGATAATTATACGTTAACATTACAGATAGGTAATCTATAAAATTCAAAGCCCAGCGGTGGGATGATAAAGGCTGGTTTGTTCATGATCAATAAAGATAACTCCAAAAATAAAACTGAATTTCAACTAATCGGTATACAAGTTCAAAACGCTATTTGTAAATATGTATGGCCAATGTTTATTTTTCTGTTTCATACTGGCAGAAAAACAAAAAAAAATACGATTAAAAATATCTTTGACTTAATTCATTTCATAAATTGCATTTTCGTATGAAAAATAAAAACGTATTTTAGCTTGCATACACGCATTTTGCACGTGTCAACTAAAAGAAATAGGTTTACAGTTGCAGGCATTGTGCCAGGGCACTGTCACCATTTATATGAATTTCAAGCAATATGTCATTGCTTTACGTTTCTTGCTCAAGAACGTATTATACTTTGTTGCACAAAAAGAATTGGATTTCTAGTAACATATATGTATTTGAAATAATATTTTTATTCTACGTTTAATTCCTTTGTTCACAGTTCAATAATTATCATTTAAAATCGTAGGGAGTAGCGCTACGAACTGCTACGATTCTTCGAACCTACGACGTTTACCGCTACACGGCCTTAACATATTTGTCTACAAACTTTTAAATTCACGTCAAGGAAAAACAAAACACGCTAGACCTTTCCCCTTTCCATAACTCGTGTTAATTAGAACAAGTAGATAATCAATTTTGAAAACAGCGAAGCAACCTTGGTAATGTTTACATGGAGACCTACATTCTAATAACCTTTGAACACAAAAGAAATATAGTTCAGTGTTCGCTAGAAACATTTGTTGCGATCGGCAGTCGTCACAGTTTTGCATAATAATAGCACAATGGTTTGAGTGGTACGAAACGTTGTTACAAAACGAGAAAGAAACACCTCCTTGGGTAGCGCCGCCCTGACGCCGCGAGAATAGTGATGTGCCGCGATTTCAAAAGGACATTAAACACGCTTTAATTGTTCGCGACTTTTCGAAATTTCAAACAACATTCGTCAGGTAAATGTGTGTTTTTAAATAATTTAAATCGAAATCAGTAACACAGCCTTTAATCCAACAAAAAAAAACTCGCTCGTACATAAAATACAGATAGATAAACCAGAACAAATCCAGCGGGGATCCGAGCCAAATAATTACAAAAGCATTGCGGTGTCACAACCGCGTCGCAGCCAATTTCAATCAAACGTAAATCTAAACGCCTAAAAACTGGGACGTACTGGGGCATCCCGCGTCGACGCACAACACTAGCTCATGAATTATTCTGTGTTGTGACACTGCCAGCCCGCCCCAAGCCTATCGCCACGTGATTCAGCTGATTGAATAATCGAATGAATCAAAGTATTTAATTTCTTTAGAAGTTCAGATAAAGGGTGACACCCAATGACAAGGGTGTTAGCTGAATCTGTAATAAATTGAGCTTATAGCTTGCTTTGAAATTTTGTTGCATAAAAATATTATACATGAGATGTGTTTATTTTTTAAATATCGTTTGTGTGCATGAATAGTCTTTCTTTAAGAAAACAATGACCTATTGTTAAAATTTATTGGTCCTTCTACACACAGGATTTTACTTCTTAATTATGTAGTTTTTTTGAGAAAGTTGTTTATTCGAATTTATATAAATTGCGGAAGTCTGTTCAAGTTCATTATATGCATAATAATATTTTTAATGTAAACTTCGCAAATCCGAGCAGAGGGATAATTTTATATATACTTTGTCAAATCCGACTCCAATTTTCCGAAGCGAATTTCGTACCATAATTATAATTTAAAAAATATATCCGTACCAGCTTAAATGAAGGATCCAATTTATTTAAGTACATAGTACGGATAACATCCGTCTTTAAAATCCAATCTGAGCAAACCGCGGATATTAAAATTAATTTCCGCGCGGCCTAAAATATACCTGGGGGTCTAACACCGCGTCTTAAAGAAATATCATTGGAGTTGTGGGAGAGAGAGGACGCTCTACAATGTAGAGCACTGTCACGCTTCCACAACCTCACTTTATTAGGTAGAGGGGTCTCCGAATATCCTATAAAAAAACATTTCCTTCTACGTTCCCTAAAAATAAATATATTTGTATATTTAAGTAAAATATTAACGTTTATTTATGTTTCTTTGCAGAGTTTCAAAGACGTGCTTCACTGAGCGATTCTGAAAGGTAAGTGTTTTAATTAGTTCTCTACAAATCAATTGACTCACGTTAATTAATGAGCTAGTTCCATGATTTACATTACGTCTCAGTTTGAAAATGCTTTCTGTGAGTTTAGAGTATTTTTATTGAATAGAGACTTTCTTTCTAAAATTAGACACATTTCTTTTAAGAGTAATTAAGCTTTCTCAAAAAAGGGGTATCATTTTGTTGTTGTATTAATTATGTTATTTTTAGTTCACGAAAACTGGGTTTAGGACCAGTATTATACATACATAATATAAACCTTCCTCTTGAAACATTCTATCTTTATAAAAAAAGCAAATTGTAATCTTTTAAGGTTCTAAACATAGATAGAGGCAGACAACATTGTTTATACTCGTACTAAGTATTGATTAAAAATAAATCAAGCCTTAAAGATTCCATCAAAACTTACGCAAACTTATGAACTTTAGTTAACGCCATTGTTAGTAAATGCGTAGGTTAAGACATCAAAGGTTAAACAATAACGCTATGAGAAATCACTAAAATATAATGCTGTACCTTTTGTAAGGTTAGTCTGAGATAAGGCCAAATATTACAAAACGGATTTAGCGAAACACGATTTAGGTGTTATACCTCAAAAAGGATTAATGCAATTGATAAAAAGGCTATAACTTAAATTTCCTATTAATATTATAAACGTGAATGTTTTTTTGTAGACGAACGCATGGATTGATCGATGTTTGTTGCTCTTTCACGCTCCGACGATTGGATTTATTTTGTTAGCTGACATCTTGAATTATCACATAGCCTACTTTTTGTTATGCCTACTTTATCGGATCATGGCATGATACAGTCGCGAGCGTGTCGCAGTGACAAAAGGACGGTGTGTGGTTGATGTAATCAAAATGCTGTAGACGAGCAGCCCTATCGCTGTTAGATGCCGCGAGACTAAAGGCATTTATTTTATAAAAACAGTCAAGTTAAACTACTGCTAATGTATACTGTGGTATAGCGGTACAGACGGTTGATTTTTTTTTAATGTTTTAAAAAATAAAAACAAAAACCTGTCGGTGTCAGAGCCTGGCGTGCCCTTGAGTAAGAAGGACCTTAATTTAAGCATTAATAGGAATCAGAAACGCTTTGATCTTGGTAATTAATTTTAATCGTGTAATATCCATAGTATTTGATTCTATAACAGAATTTACTTCGACGTTCCAATTAATAATTCACAATAATTTACTTCTAACATTTAATTAGAGTTGTAATTTTGTTGGATTAATTAATAATTACAAAATTCAAAAGATCTATTTTTGTGAGTAATCCTTTGCCGTCTTTAACTTTAATTTTAGTAATAAATTAGTCCACCTATATTTAAAGATTAAATTTATAAATAAATCTATCTACATCAGGTCATCCAGGTCAGACGCCATTTACCACATTCAGTTAGTAAATGTATTTTTCTTAAACCTACTTACTAACATTTTATTAAAAGAACACAATATTCCATAATCCCAACACACATTTCTATGTCATCCATCAATCGATATCTTTTAAAAATTAAAATTTCATCAATAAAAATTGCCTAATAATAAACCACTACTAAATGACATTATTAAACGTTAGGCATACAAATCCAATCAACCTCACAAATCGCACCAAACCCTTATTCAAATCACCCCAAACTAAATTCCATTTAAAACAAAAGACAAAAGAGTCACACATTAACATATACATTTGTTCAACATTAAAAAGCTTCGCCGAAAATGGGATCCCGCAAACTAATACCCGAACATATCAATACAAGTGAGGTCCCAATAAAATAATCCTGTTAATGTAATTAAGGGAACGAGAAAAGGTTGTGGGGGGAGTGGGGGTTAAACGGATTAGGGTAAACAGTATAAAGAGCCTTTTGTATCCGAAATTAAATGTCACCCGGCGTCATTATTCAGGCTCGTGTTGACACGCATACGATCGTTGCCGTCTGCCACCGTTCGATGCTGAGGTCCAGGGCGTTTAGAGTATACGACTGTAGTGGCAAATGTTCCGAAACGATTTGAAGGTGATTTTTGTTTTTATTTTTGTTGTTTTGACTAGTGGAGAAAATAAAATGACTCCTATTTTTGGGATTTATTTATTATTAAAAAATATTTATGCATTTTTATTCCAATTCCTTTCTACAAAAATTTTAAATTTTGATATAAAATTCAAACATTTTTAAACCAATTCTGTTCCAAAGTTACTTTATTTTTAATTTAATCATAGCTAGTACTGTAAAGTGCACAAATCCTTAGAAAAAATATCGTATCTTAATGACTGAATCGTCACTCCTAAAAGGCTTTATTAGCTAACCCATTAATTATACTCGCAACGGCTGTCGAAGATGCCGCCAAACCAAACTTTGCGTTGCGGAAGTATTAAAATATTACAAAGACTTTAATCCAATTTCCAGCAACAATAACACCCAGTTCTATTATGGCGGGTCTCCTCGAATTATGCAACACATTTACGTGCGACGCGACAGATAATTTACGTGTGCGGCAATAATATTGCAAATTATTGGATAACGTGACATAAAATTATACGGTCGCATCACAGGCTCAATTTTCATAACGAGTGGAATAACAGGGGAGAGCCGTGCGCCGTACCTGCGTTTCCAATTCGTTCAGTCCGACGTTCCCCGTACTATCCTTTAATGCGTATTGTTATTGGACACAATAACATTAACGATCCAATATGTGTACGATTCGTACGAGTACGTAATCCGAGCAACGTAAACACACGTCTAAATGGGTATTTGAGCTAAAGACAAGATAATAAATGCCTTTTTCTTACTGAAGTAAATCACCTTGTCAGTCTCACGTAATAGAATGCAAATGGGATTTTTTCGTCAAGATACAGACGCTTGATAAATTAAAGTTTAATTTACATGCGTTTATCTGCACAACTTTGCCGGCGGTCTTACCTGCGGGAAAGTTGGGAAAAAACGACGCTTGTTATCTCTATAAACAATGAAAACCTGTTTATCTAAGTCCCAAAAGAGATGTTATGTAAACACAGGCTTAAAGAAACACAAAACATATTAGACAACCTTTCAAATTATTAGTTATTTTGATATTAATGTAGACATGACACGTATTTTTTTCATGTCTTGATCCAGTAAAGGAAACTTGTGAAAATGAAAAACACATTTCTAAAACAACCTATCCGGCTAGCATGGTTAATACAACGGGCTATATTATAACGACTAAAACAAGCCATTACAAAAAAAATATCTCACAACATAATAACCTAATCTAAATTCACACAAAATTGATTTATTAACAGCTCTATATGGTAACGCAAACATTATTAACAAGCCCATAAATTAACGGTGGGATCTAGACATATTAACAGCGTATTTAGTTGTGCTACAAACATACAGAGCATTCACTTGTCACTCGAAAACGTATTTGTGAATACTAGGAATATAAACGTGTGTATTAGAGTTACAAATTGGGTATCGTAGATGAAAAGCTGTCTTGAATGTCATATGTCTATTATAACTTTGATATCATAATATCTAAGGATTTGACGTCAAAAGTGATGGCATAATTATTTTAACTGCACATATAGCTGAGTAGTATAAGTCACCACGCCAAGTACCAGTGCAACGTGTGGCAGGTTCGATCCCCGCGTAGGACAAGAATTTATGCGATCAAAAAATATTTGTTCTTAGGCTGGGTATCTTTAACCCCCGACAAACAAGGATTGAATTCTTAATGTGGGTGTTGCTTTAAAAAAAAACACTTAACCTATTTTTAAGTACTAGTCTGCAGTTATTTACTATAGATTATATTGGAGTCGCCTACATCAAAACCAAATACTTAAAACTACATATAAGAAAACTCTGCAAAGTTTCTACTATGTAACTTTCATTGATATGTATCTCACTACCAAAAATGGCACCTTTAATTGTCGTTTAAATATTAATACTAACAAAATAAAAATCAGTTTGTTAACTTACAATATTATCTAATAAGAATCAAAGCTAGCCCTTGTCTCCGCCGATGCTATCTGTATTGTTCCCTAACATCTATTGTGCAGACTTTAATTCAGAATCAAGAAGATTTATTATCTACATCGGAACTTGCTCACAGTTATACAATCCTGACGTTATGCAACACGCGATAACTTCCTTGCAATGGCATTGCCCACTGGATTATCCACTATACTATCTAGATCTAAGCTTAGATAACATTAAAACATCTTAAAAGATAATTAGTTACGCCAAACACTTCCGAAGATTAGTATCATCCATGTAGTGTGTAGCTTGTGAAGTTTATACTAGCTATGTAACTGTGAACTCGAATGACCAAAACAAAATAAAAATGTCAGTTATATTTTTCCGCGAAATAATTAAATATTTGAGTGAAATCAAGAAGTCGTTTTCTATATTCAAAAAGGTCATAAACAAACCCGTTGGTATAACTAAAAGTTGAATACAAAACCAAAGCGAATATTTAATAAGCAAATAGACTAAGTCGACGTTCACCTAGGCTCCAGCAGGGTAATGCTCTAGCGACGTGGGACGTGTAAATAAGTCAACCGAGCGTGTAGCTCCGACAATAGTTCCTCTGAATCCATTGTGTACTCTTCTTCAAAAACAGTTGTCGCTTGGAATAATAGATGTAACTCCATTGCCGTTTGCAGTTGTGTTTTGTTGCCGACTTTGTGCCCGATGCGGGCTCGACCCCTGATTAGACGACTCCCACTCGAGAACTGTCCACAACATTTCAAGGCTTTATTGAAGTTACAGACTTGACATGCTAGTTGGACTCACAGGACCGCATAACTTTAATCTTCGTACTTGTGTACCTGGCGTACCGGCCAGAGGCATTCTCATTTACTAAAACACCACAGAACAATTACAATAACTCGCATTGTTCGTGTGCTCGTGCACGGGTGTCGGAATATGTGTGAATACATTAGTTACGACGAATAAGTGAAATAATTATAATTTGCCCCGCCACACTACCACGTAAATGCAAATTAATTAAATTTTAACCTCGCACAATGCATCTAATCCAATGTGCTTGCACAACAATCGCGTATTTAACACTAGAACGCGTCTTTTGTTTGATGTAACAAATGGTTGTGTATAAGAAAACCACCGGTGCATTGTGTAATTAATTAAATACGTAGACGACAAGCGATTAGTTCGCAGGATCCGAGTCCTTGGGCCCTTCGGCATAAATAACCTGATCGTGCATGCTAGTAAACAAATGATGTTTTGCAACACTACCATTGTTTATTGTGCATAGTTATGCATACAAAATGTTCGGCATTTGTCGAGACACTGCCGAGTGCCGAGGACGATTGTGAAAATAGGCAACTTGTCAACAGTGATTTATGTTCGGCGCACGGCACCGCATCCTTGGCTCAAAAACTTGGTAAACAAATACACGGTGTAACAAAAGGATTCTAGAGTTGTGCTGCTATTTGTACGGCTTGTTCCTAAGTCTAAACATTTGTTGAAATCCGTATCTCGCAGCGTACTTTCAGTGTTAGTTTACTTGATCAAACTCGGAACATATTGATCAGATAAATGAAATCAAACTGCGTGTTTATTAAAATCTCAAAGCTTATAAAATATTGAGTGTCTATAGAATGTGAATGTCACAATGTTTTATTCTTAGGCAGAAAAATCACGGCTTTCAAATTCCATAAAATACTGTCACGTCGTCGGCGATGCGTAAAGGAGACAAAATAACAATGCTTTTAATCAAATGTCACAAAAACAAGTGACGACCTTTAAAACAAAAACGAAAAATCGTCTTCAGAAGTTTTAGAACATTGACGTTTCCTTTTCAAATTCGGTCGTGTTTTGAGCAATTAATTATTTTTAAAAGTGCGGTTACCTTACAACAATTAAAACCTTAAATTACAACAGACATTTTCCATTTTTCAACAACAAAAAAAAACATTTTACCCAATATATGTACATCAAGCGAGAAATGATTGTACTCAAGATCAAATAAAGTCTCTACAGGCTTTTAGGTGTCTACTGGGTATGTTAAAACGCAACACCTACCATTTACAAACAGTTCTGCATATTAGCGTCCTACAAAACACATGTTTATATACCGACTGAAAACAACGAAATCTCCCGTCACCAGTATCGTGACAATTAAAACGTCAATGCCAGAGCACAAGCTCGATATCGCAATTACGTGACTCGTTATACGTTATTAATTGTTTACTAACTGCCTGTAATAACCTGTTGCCAAATATAAACGATATTTGAAGTTATCTGTAGCGGTTAATGTGTTATTGTATGCAAAATATTCATGGTATAGCTACGTCGAATTTTGGTGTATCGATAAATACATGTAATAAAATGGGAACAAAATATTGGTAAAGGGGTTTAAATTGAAACTACTGTAGGTTGTTATGTCTCACTCAAAAGAACACGAGTTAAATAAATATAATTGTTTGAATACATAAACTCCCGAAAACAGTTAATGTATCCTAACTTTAACGCATTTTTAAACGTCTATTTGTCTGACGATTGTGATTGTCTGATTATAAAGGTGTTAAATAGCAGAAAATTGGCATAAAGCTAATCAGTAAGTGCTAAGTGCTCGAACATTATAAAGACACCAAATAAAAAAGGCCACATTATAAGTTACATTTATGTAACATCTATAAGCCGACAACAACATTGTCGGTAATACAGTAAACGTATGAAGCAACACACATTAACGCTCTACATATCTAAACACTGCCCTTGTATGTAGTTACAAAGTTGCACCTAATCTTGACGAACCATATCCTCAACTTGTAATAAATTAACTAGATAATCGTTATAATTGTTACGTTAACAGTAATCAGTGCTCACCGACTGCAAAGCAAACGCCTTGAGAACTCTAGTTTCTATTTTTTCACAGCACAGGGCATTTGCCCAACTAATGTAGCAACACTAGCTACGATACCAACTATTAAGTAACTAACCACCGACCCTTACGTTTAAAGTACATTGCGCTTTTTAAGAGTCATTAATCAAAATGCATTTGGACATGTGAGTCAATGTATTCGGAACAAAGCGACAGTGTATTGTTGTACTTCGGTGAATGCTTAAGCAGTGCGTTATCGCTAAAAAGTAAACTCGATCAGAGTGAGCAATGTAATTATGCTCTCACATGTCGTGGGATCTTCCCACGTACTGTGAGAGCATAATAATTACTCGTTAGCCAACAATTTGCACTTTGTCGTGGATTAAGATTTGTAAAAAAGACAAACCTATAATATACAACCTCATTGGTCTCGTTTGTCGCTTGTGTGGATAACTGAGGACAAATACATCGCTTTGATGTTTTATTTTATCATTATAATTATCAATATAAATGTCGTTAACTACCCAGTACAACTATGATTACAACGTTCTTTTGTTTTTTCCAATAAAATAAATCTCTTCATTTCAGAACATGAATTTCATTTATCATAATTTCGTTTCTAAATGATAATGAAATTTAAATGAAATACAGAGTTAATGTGAACACAATTTATTTGCGTTTCCATTCAAGTTATGAAGCTTTGTGTTACACAAGTTTAACAACCTGTATCTGTCCAAACGATACTAATGTTTACAATTTATAACTATATTACATCGATTAAAGTTTCATAATTTGAGTGTAATTTGTCATCCAGTCATTACAGCCGCCCAGAGCGAGACGGATCGACTTGTTATACTTGCGACAGTTGTTGAATGACTCAATTTGTTATGGTAATCTGTGCAGTATCACTCACTGATGTGTGCACAATATCATAACTCATTGTTCTTGCTTAAATGCTCATGCTAATCGCATTCTCAGCCTGAGGTGTTATGCATTCAGGACGACCTAAAATCTGCCTTTATTAATATGTATGGACACTTACAAAGCTGTAGTATAAATTATAATCGCATTAACCTACCATTACTGAGTTAATTATAACTCAACGTTTCATTCGCATCAGTTTGATGTTGACAAATTCGCAACTATAATTCTAAACTCTCTCCGCTATTTCTGATCGTATAATTTCACGCATACGTGCGATATTGGCGGTACGTAGTTACCCGTGTTGATTGCAAATATACCTGTCACGACCATCATCATCGAAAATCACGATCGAAATTATTGGATAGTGCGCAATCCAATTTCATCGCGGCGCCTGCGTCGCGACCGCGGCACAATGCAATTTACTAGTCGGCGTTTCAACACGCGCGCTGTACACATATTTCTACAACACAACGTACCCTATTTTCATCTCCTCCAAATCCCAAAGATGACGCTATTCGTCATATAAATGGAACTATTGACAACTGAATTGATACATTCGTGTCGAAACAGTGACAAGTCCCCAGTAGGTCTCCACGAAACATCGCCGGCACCCACCCATTGCATATTCCACGCGGTCCGCAGTTTCGAAGTATCAAATTTATTTTTATATGTATTTTTATTGTTTGCGGTGAGGATTGTCGCCTC
The DNA here is from genome assembly GCA_941860345.1 of Chrysodeixis includens. Taxonomy (NCBI): domain Eukaryota; kingdom Metazoa; phylum Arthropoda; class Insecta; order Lepidoptera; family Noctuidae; genus Chrysodeixis; species Chrysodeixis includens. The sequence continues at coordinate 9,073,094 of OW796099.1, read as the reverse complement.
CTTAGGGGCTGTTTGTATGCGGACTGAGAAGAATTACGTGTGCGACGGAGCGGATCCACTTAAGAAGTGGAGATAAAACAATTTGTTTAGAAAATGAGCTGTATAATGTGGCTGCATATGATATTGTATGAATGGAATCTGTAAACTAGCGTAGTTTAGTGTTTATTTTATCGGCGAACGTGTCCGCTGGGTGCTGTAACGGTTCGCAGCGGGAGGATAAAGCGACATATTTCTCATATGCAGTATCTAAGGCGAGATGAATGGTCGTGCACTTATTCCAGTGGCGTAGAGCGCTGCGATATTTTTTTGCAGCAGCGGCGCTCGGCGTGGCTCGACGTGAATGCACACTTGATTGTATAATTTAGTTAAGTTAATCTCGCTGCGAATTGCGCGAAGCTCGCCAGTTTTCAATTTCACATTTGAATGCTATGAACGTTGTTTTCGCGTAAATTGTGTTAATCTCCCCGCGCGCCCGCGCCGCTTGCGGTAACAATGTGGATGGTACCGGCAATATGCATAATAAGGATTTTTATACATTACAAGGCAGTGACGAATATTTAATAAGTATACTTTACACGTTTGGGCAACGTGAAGGTCTTTTAACATGAGATAACTATTGTTGTCTGTATCAGTCATTCTCAAGAACCAAGAGAGATATGAATTTCATCAAGCATGCTTGCAAACCGCAAGGCTTTATGAAATTTTTGACTAAAACTAATAATTTTTAACTCCATCTAGAAGAAAAACCGAGGATGTCACTCCCAATAGTCTTGTTTTACACCACTTAGTAAGCAAAAAAGTTCGTTCGGTACATGTAAAAACTCTTGAAAATCTACAGTATCGTTAACATTAAAATTAACCAATTATAGTACATCCCATGATTACTTGATAAATATTCCGAAGTCCGGAGATAATTAACTCGGAAAGAAACTTCAATGAATTATAAAAAACAGCTGTGCAATCAACATATACAATTCAGTGAATACGATACTTGGGAATAACGAAATAAATCTGTGAGATCCTTTAGTTTTACTACTCGCACTGGAACTATTTTTAGAAATGTAAAGAGTATGAATTACTTTCTTTTTTTTTTGTTCAAGCAGATTTTAAAAAGATGGAAAAGTACAAGAGTTTTTCTAAGCATGGGTGTCAACGAATGCAATTGGCCAGAAACAAAAATTACATTGGCCAATAATCCACAGAAAACCCAATAACTAGCACAACACACTGTACTTAAACCTGCATATTTTATTTGCCACAACTCATGATCATTATCCTTTAAAATTAACACGAAAACACCGCCACACATCATCTTCCCCCCGAGACCAGAACGAAGCGGCAAATTTTTACACAAATTCCACAAACAGTTGTAAATTGCTAAAATAAGACGGATAACTAGTGAACCGGGCCACTACTCGTAATTCACTGGAGGGAATCTGAATAATTTAGCCAGTGTACGTTGAGTCACGTTTACACGCCTGCATCTAAAATGTTTTCAACCGGCAACACTGGGTCCTTTGAAGGGAATCCAGGAAACTACGCTTTGAAAGCAATCAAGTCGGCGTTAACGTTCAAAGTAATTTCTTTGGCTTCGCCGCTCCTGATAGACGCTCTTATTACGTATTGCGATGGTAATATTGATGCCATCTTTTAATAGGAGCCCATAAAGTTCGTTTTAGATGAAGATTTAATACTTACTTTTACTTGCGTCGCATTTTCTTTGAGTGTAGTTTTGAAATGTCGTTTATAGAGATATGTTATTGCAGACCGCAAGCATTTAGGCTGATGTGTACAACTCGAAGGTACTTGCTCTGTTTCCAATTAGAAAAGGTCCTAATTGCAGAACTTTCCTTATTAGTCCGTGAGGTCATTGAACCACAAAATTCCCAAAAACCACAGAATATGAAAGCAATACGAACCCAATCCGCAATAGAGCCCGGCTTTGTGCCTTGCTGATTCGACACTAATTACTACTTTCGCTTTACAGTTGATTATTGACGGTTAAACCTGGGATCACGATCGTTTCCCGTAAAAGAATCCGGTAATCCGATTAAACCCGTTGGGCTTAACCGGGTAGAGTCAACAGCACGGGAACCACCCGGGTTCTTTTTTAAACCGAGTGTAGATCAGGGGTTGAAAATGTAAATGAAGAAAAATTGTCCAGTGGTTTGGTGGGTGTTGGAGAATATGCTGTGTTTACGGTTACATATTGTGGTATTCATTTTTAGATGTTTTTGGGGAAACACGCTTGCAACATGAAATTCTTTTTTTTTCTCACCTATAGTGTCCCACTGCTGGACAAAGGCCCAAGTCCTAAAATTCTTAGTAAAAAACAAAACTTACTTTGAATGCTAACCGGTAAAACACATTTTTTTTAATGATATTTCACCTAAAAGGAAATAACTGAATAGAGCTATCTAAAATAACGCAAGTCCCCTTAAAATTGTTCCACGCAAAAGTGCCAATTAAAAGTGCCAAACTTAATGTTATTTTCGTGCACACCCAGACCAAACTGTCCGAGAGCAATTTACCGTAGTATTTAATGATTGGATTAAAACCTGGTCCGTATAATGGAACCGGCAAACTCGAAACGTTACTAAAAATTAACAATGCGAGCTACTATAATCATATAAAGTCTATAAAGCAATCCTGTTAGTGCAAAGCATTTGAATTTGTATGGCTTTGTATGTATGTGTGTATGTGTAACTCGATTTGCGTACAAAAACACCAGAGTGCATTAAAATGGAGTAAAACTGCGAAATGCTATAATCGCTAATTGAGTTTTATTCCCAACGTTCCGTCTGTGTGCCACCGCGCCACCGCAATTTATTTATTGTTGTTTTAACTTACTTACGTAAAATTTTGTTTTATTGCACTCAAGTATAACTTCATTATGGGACTCATGAATATCACGAATGAGGTTAATATCGTAGTCTAAATGGTATTTTTATGAATCCTCTGTAACTCTATTTTATGTTTGTTTCAGGTACGTTCTCCAGTTTTTGTCAACTCGACAACGACTATGAATAATACACTACCTGTTAGTAAAGCAAATTACTCGCCAGCGGATCATTTCGACGGATAATATTTTCCACTTTTATTCCGTTTCATAAAAAGGTTGAACCTGTAAGAACATCACATTGATTACTGCCTATTTGACCCTTCCACACCAAACCTACAATAAGCACTAGGAAGGCTAATCCTCCGAATATTAAGAGATCAACCCCTCCTAAATAGTTGACCTACACTTTAGCCTGCCAAAAATAGTACTTACAAAAGTATATCTGTTACAGCCAAAGTGATTAATCTAGATATTATGTATACTATCTAGCTATTATGAATAATATCTACTCAATTTGGATAAAGTGATAATTCACACAAAATTAATCACATTAACTAGCTATTATACATAATATCTTCAAAGAATTGGATAAAGTGATAAAACAAGTGGATATTCGTTTAAGAATAAATTTGTATTTCAATTTTCCTTAAGCATACATATCAGAAAGATTATTTTAACAATTAAAATAACATAAGATAATATTTTCACCTCAATAAACATAGATTTTAACAAATAAAAAAAAAAAAACCTAACCTCACCTAATTTAGGTTAGGTTAGGTTTTTTTTTAGGCAGGAGTGTGGATATCAAATGAACATTATACCTTTTGATCATTAGCTCAAATGTTGATATAGCAAATAAATATTCGACGAACTGTAAATTATATCAAACGACATTATACAAAGTGATGATTTTCTTAAACGTTGTTCGATTGAGTAATATTATATCAAACGTTGTTCGATCAAACAAGGGTGAACCTAAGATAAAGACCGTATTATTACTTTGGCTAACTTTGACACGATATTATGAATAATAACTAGATAATGTGATTAATTTATTACACTGTCTAGTGAATTTAGCTATTATCCATAATGACTAGTCATTATGTATAATCGCTCATTAATCACTATGACTGTAACATATCAACAATTTCGACCTTTTAAAATGTTGAAATTGTGACAACCCCTCTGCCCTTTGCATCCTATTACGAAAGGTTGTAACGAAATTAATTAGTGAACTTTACTTGACACTCAGTGGGCGTAATGACACTGCTAGGCTTCCTTTATCTAGTAACTTACCTATTGACTTTCAAGGAAATAATGTTTAGAATAGATCACGCCTCACTCTTCAATGCCTATTTAATACTTAACCTTAATAGGTTTCCTTTGATCTTATTCTTTCAACATATTTAAATGTCTAATTCTAAAATACTCAAAACTTGTATTTATTTTAAACCGACTGCTTCAAAGAGGGTTAATGTTTATGTAGCTAGAACTGACAATCACGCGGGCGAAGTCACGGGCAACAGCTAGTTTAAAATATATATTTTATGCTTCTTGAGCGCATTACCATACAAAATGTAAATAAACATAAATTACTTAATAAATCTAATTAACAAATAGTGCATTCGTTTGAAAACGGTTATACGGTGCGGTTATCCAAACGACCGATTTCATTTCTCATTAGTAAGCCGGCTAACCTCTTGCGGTCGATCCTACGGAACCAATTTAATTACCGAAGATTAAAACTTCAGATAAACTGCTTTTCAATTTAAACAGCACCCTGTATTTTTAAAATGCAAGCTTAAGGTAACTCTACTGTAAATGTTTATTTTTAAGGTTCATATTCATATTATTGATTTGCATTTCACAATGTATAGAGTAGGTGTAACAAATAGCTTAGGTTGTTGTGATTACTCTGAAGGGTTGGAGAAATATAAGAGAAATGTCTAAAAAAGACATCAAAAGTCTATTTAAAGAAGGTAAGATCAGAAGTAGGTATAGCAAGGTGAACAAACATCTGTATAAACTTTTTTAATGTTCCATGGATAGATTTACTGCGCAATAAACCCTTGTAGTGTAATAACGCAAGCGTTAGCCTTTTTCGTTGAAAGTTTATGCGGTTATAAATTTGGCCACGCCTTGATTTTAGCCCGATAATTGTGGAAAACCTCCATAGATTACGTCTAACTACTCGCTCAAAGCTCAACAACGATTTTGCTAAAGATTAATACGTGGTTCGGCGCTACGGAACTCGAAAATCTTAATTACTTCGTGATTTTCAAGTGAGAATGTAGATCAATCGCGACACCGAGAAATTTACAATTACTCTCCACGATAACCTATTACAATTAGCGACCTAGTTGGCACTTACCACGTGACCTAAAACATTTCGTGAATTATCACACAGTTTTACTCGCACTAGTGATAATCGCGAGTCCTGTTTACATCGTACAATCAACCTTTTCTAATGTTATGTCTTACATCGATGCTAGCTTATTAGAAAATATAGTATACTCGTAACAACAATGCAATTGCGTTAATCGCGTGCTGATGGCATTACCACAGTGTGATAGCAAACAGTATGAAGTCTCCATATAGACACGAGTTATGCCTTTGTCATTGGATCGTGGCATGATACAGTCCTGAGCGTGTCGCTGTGACGAATGGACGGGGTGTTGTTAATGCAATTTATTTATTTATTCAATTTTAACCTACAAGATAACATATGATACATCCAAAACGCAGTAATTAAAATCCGTAAGTGGCCAGCCCTATCGCTGTACATAACGCGCGGTTGTAGGCATTTATTTTTTAGAAACGACCAATTTAAACTACTGTATATATTTATACTCTGACATTCGACCACGTTGTTTCAAGCCAAACGAATTGGGAATGCTCTTCAATGATTGCGATGTATGAAATTGAAAGCAAATCAAAGCACGTTTGCATTGAGATTATAAGCTTATTTCCATAAGTGGCTATCAGGCAGGTGAGAATTATCTCGAGTATATGCAATCACGGGGATTCACGTCGTAATCACGGGGATTGTGATTGAAGGATTGCGGTGTTAGGTATGCTGTCATATTAGGTAAGTAGTACTCTGTATGACATGGTAATTTCGTATGACGTTCTTTACATAGGTACAGTACGACTATTATGACTTAGGAACGGAGTAACAACATTTTTTATGGGTATAATATAGATTGTAGTCGACTTTTATAACAATGTAAAACAAAAAATTGAGACAATTTTAAATTTGATGGTATATGTGTGAAACATTTTCTTATTTGTAGATGTACTACTAAACTAGGATGAAATGAATACGTCTCCTTTAAGGGAAACTGAAGTTAGTGCCAACAAAAACAGCTGAAGTAATTTGATGAAAATAAATATTTTGTAACTCAACCTCATGAAGTGGTAACAGAACTTCTAATAAAATACAAAAGCCTTAAAATAGCATTACTTCAGACATAACAATCATTCAAATGTCACGAACGATACGGTGCGAAGGATACACTTAAAATACGCGTATCGGAATAAACATATTTATATTCTTTTCATAACAAACAAGGTATATTTTCTATGCCGAATTCTAATCTGTATAAAGGGTAAGTGGGTGATTTTTACTCCTTACTCCTCTCAAACTACGATTATTGCAGGTGTGAAAGAGAGAGCTATACACAGTGTAGAGTAGTGTCTTGCTTCCACAACTACAATGCTATTACTTTAAGATATGGTGGTAAGGTTTCTGACGTGCGGACGAGTAAAGGGCCGCGAGTGGCGTGTGTCGAATGTGTAATACAAAACGAGTACGACCTACATTCTGATACAGCCACGGAAACACAATCAAATCACAATTCGATAACACTCCCAATTTATAGTTGAATCACGCATGACTGACAAATATCGCATAAATACGAGTTCTGTGTTGAAGCTCGAAATTAGAAATTGATGTAGATTTATTACATTTGATTTAAAACAAAATTTTCAAAATCTATCTATTATAAATGCATCCCCATTTATTTCCGAAGAGTGACCACACGTCGCTTAATAAGGCAAAATTAGAATTTTGTGAGTGATCACCAACTGTTGTAATCGTACATAACAGTACCTTTAGTGTTGGAAAAAACATGGTTCAAGAAAAGGCAAGAAAATATTCAAACAATCATAACTTTACAATGCTTAATGAGAATAACCAATAAAATTACTACAAACTCTTTATTTTACTCAACTTAATACAGCACTGACTTTTATAGATCTACTTCATACTAATTCGGTTAAAAAATACAGCAATTACTGCGTATTAGCAGTTTTTACTTCCAACAAATATACAACACCCTGTATCACGCTTACTGCCTACATTACTACGAGCTACGCAAATTGTACGCCATACCATTGCTAAATATATCCTAATTTAAATTAAAATAGTTTCTCATCTCTCTTAGGTTGAGCATCAACATTGCGAACTCGTATCGTGTACCGACTACTGATTAATTGCTGGTTTGAAGTACTACGTGATATGTCAAATGTTTCATCACCACGTTTTAAAGCAATGAACAGCGAACAATAGATTTTCCAATAAACATTGTACCGTGTAGCCTTTGAATTATTCTCTGCATCATTGTTTTGGTTATAATTAACTGAGTCTTTTAATCGATTTTGTATGGTTATTGCACATGACTTATAGTAGGATAATTTTGGATGAACCACAGCCTATTTGGAGTCAGAGGGTTTCGATAGTCATATTGGGAAATTAAGAATTTTCGTACCTGTTTTTATAAGTAACCTATAATTTCTCTGAGTATAAAACTAAAAAAGAATAACACTGATTTGAGTATCGACAAAACGTGTACCACATATTTTATGAAAATTGAAAACTGCTAAATATTCAAACAGAGCAATTACCGCGAAACAATATATTATTATGAAACCTTTAATTACCACGAAGCTAATGCAATTCGTTCGGAATCAAGGTTCTATTCAAAACATTCGAAATTCAGTGTAATAATTACACGTTCCATACGCGTAATTAACAGTGGTGCTTTACTGCGAGCTGCGAACAACTGAGCAATGAGTGACATGGGTGACGAAGGACGTGCGGAGAGAGACGTGCCTCAGAATAATGACCGCCAAATGAACCGGGGACCGCTGTGAATCCCAACACTATGATGCGATTGCACCGCGCGGCCCCGCATTGCCCCGCGCGGCCCCGCACGGCCCCGCACTGAATTATTGGATTGATTGCGCCGTCTTGTTTCATCTGCATGCCGTATTGTGAAATCAACTATTATGTTCATCAGGGTAGGCGTTTTTCATTCAGAAATTTGCGACTGTTTTGCCATTGAAATTGTCTGGCCTCCCTGCCCTCTCCGATCCCAATTATCGGGAACGGTACCAAGCGTATTTGCGCCCATTCATCTCAGTATTTTGATTATTCAATTCAAGTACTCAGCTCATCTATTTTATCTAGACTTGTGGTACATAGGAACAGCCCACTCATCTCATAGTCTTTATAATTGCACGTTCTGACAAGTCAAACAAACACGACAACACAATCTCCAGATCTCTGTAGTGGATAATATCGTGTCATACCCATAATGCGAAACTAGTCGCCGGTTCCAATATACATTGATTCCAGAGCAAGTCGGAGTGTCTCTTGTACAAACGCGTGGCTTCACAGACCAACAATGGAATGCAACAAAGGGCAGTCGGGCTAGAATAGCTCGGCTATTGAACGTGGATAATCGATGCGGATCAAGTATGAGCGACAGCTAGCGTTGTTGCCGTCGACCTACTCTGAATTACTCCGTCAGTCAGTCTCCCATCGAGTGTAGTGTCGAACAAAAATATCAGTTTCGTGTCGAAGCGAGCGGCGTACGTGTGAATGGTATTTCAGTCGCTTGAATAAAGATAACTATCGTGTTACTTTGTGTCGAACTTGTCTATTTTAATTTAGCAACTACTAAATTGAAGGACGTGTATAACAGTATTTCAAACGGTTTATACATAATATATAGCATTTGTCAAATAACTCGCAAATATGTAAAAAATGTTTAATTATATTGCAACACGCATTCTTCGAAAATGAAAACACAACTCAATTCAAGCATTACCTGCAATGTATATCCATTAACATACACTGCAAAACTATGCGCGCATTTAAATATTAAATATGTCTAAAAATATGCAGAGTGCACTTAATAAAAGCATCGCAAATCTCGCATATGCGTGTCGCGAACGTAAATTGCGAAGACTTAAGGGCCCTTAGCGTTGACAACGAGTCTATACGAATATATATTCATATGTTCGTGTGTCTATGCATCTGTTGTAAGCGCGGTCTCTTGAAACATGCATGTCTACGAATAATGATGCGACCGCGTTGACACACGCGTGACGTTGAATAAACGCCTAGATTACCGCCCGCTTCCATAACCTAGTTCTAACGTGTCTTAAAACACTATGATTTAGCAAACATTTGCTGTTCAAATTGAGCCATTAACGAACTGTACACTTTGGATTAGAGCCATGTAAAAGAACAATGACCAATGGATTCTTTTATACTTGAGTTTTTATACGACCAAGCGTTATCATAAATGAAACAATAACACATTCTGATCTAAAATAATGAACTGAATTTAATTGACTAATGCAATATTTATGTATTTTTAAGTACTTAAACTTAGAGGATGTCAGTAAAACCTAGAACCGTCCAGTTACCAACATAATGATCTAAAGAGTACCGTAACAGCAGTCGCTGGTCGTTAAACGCTATTTCATAATTCTCAAGTATGAACTGAACGATGCTTAAGTATTGAAAGCATTCTATTACCCAACATATATTCATGCATGAATGGAGAGCTTAAATAATGATTTATACTATGTATAGTGTAGCCTCGGGTACCCGTAAACCGAGGGATCCTTTCATTTGCATGTTTTCCTCGCAATATCAAATATCGGCGCTGGCCGCATCTTACTACGTCGTATTGGCGCCTAAGGGCAGCTGCAGACGTTTGTATCGCCAACTTACTGGCCAGTTCGTGGCCGGTTGGCTTTTTACTTCTTTTTTCAATTGAAACTTTAAGTAAATGGAAGTCGATATGGAGAAATAAAAAGTTTTGAGTAAGGAGTTTTTAATTGAATTAACTTTAAGTAGCTGGCTGGAAACAATATTTAGATGCAAAACTTTTGTTTACTTACGTTGGGTGGGTAGGTAAGTATAAGTATCGTGTATTCTAAGACATCTGCAAAAAAATGAGAATTCTAAACGTAGTTGTTTGTGGTAGTTTTTGTTTGAGCCCACACTAAGAAAATGAAAATGTGAAAGAAAATGGGAGCGTACAAACTCTTTTACACGGCACGTTTACAAACTAGAAGGCGTCGGCTTTTCCTATCTCCTTTGAGGAGAAAGACCAAAACAAACTTACCTAAGGGTTCCATCTCTTATAAAGTCTACGAAACTACAAACGATTTTAGACAGTTTATTTTGAGAACTTAGATATTGTGCCGTTTGCCGAAATCCTAATACAGGATTATTGAGACATCTTTGTCCTAATTACAGTGGCATTAACTTAATAAATAAGGGGAAGTCGATGTAAATAATTCATCTATTACCTTCCTGATTTCAATTGACAATAGCTCAACGTGATACTTAACAAGAAACTTAAAAAAAAAATATCAAACTTGCCGGCTGCAAAGAAAAAAAAACAAAACTACTGGCCGTAAAAAAAACTTTATCATCCTTCTGTAGCCGTATGACCAGTGTAATTCCATATTCAAAAACTCGTGACATATAAAGAACGTATAAATAGTAGACAAATGAATCAGGAACCTACCATCACCCCCTAAAGCAATATTATACAGTTCTGGAAGTGTGAGAGCGCATTACACGTCTTATAGCGGCATCTCTCTTCCACAGCAGAAATAATATTACTTTAATAACGCGGTAGGCCCTCGGAGGTGGCAAACTCGTCTATATACCCGGAATATCCGTATATCCGTGTATCCGTGTCCAGTGTGGGGTAATAAACCGCAGCACACGATAATTCTTCCTAGTTCTCATGTAACGCTCGTTCGTGTAATGATGAGCTGTTACGTAAAGCGAGCGAACTAATGGTGTTGTTACTTTCGACCCTATCCAGTACCTGCGTAATTATACGCTTGAACATGTCTGTAGGAACATTCTTGTACTTTGAACATTGTTTCAGTATGTAGCTGCGCCTACCAGTCCCTCCATGTTTCACTTTTGGTACATTTGTATGAGCAAAGTTCATTAGAAAATGATTTTTGCTTTTTTGTACTCACTATTTAATAAATTTTGCGACTGTGATTGCTTCTTGGTACTAACACATCAAAAACAAAAAAGTGATAACAAATTAATGGAATCAAAGTCACAATAAAAAAAAAGGATTATTTTCTTTTTTTACAAATAAATTTTAAACGCATAAACAATTGAACCTCATCCTTTATCTACATACTAATTCTTCTACAATTTCTGCTAGCTCTTCGCCTGTTACACGATCCGTTTCACGTACGAAGGTTCTGCGTATGCAAATACAAGGTAGTCGATAGTCCACAGCCTCGTTAGTGCCCTCTCAAAGGCATCTAGACATACACATACATATATAGATACAGGTGGGTATATGTCTATGGCTGTAGTAGAAACGCTTGGCAATGGGATTAGCTTCAAGATAGAAGATAACTAAAAGACGAAGCTTTGAGTAAAACCTTTGTGCAGGTATTGAAGGAAGCTTATGTTAGTAGTATGGAGTTTAAGACCTCCATTTTTAGTTGTGATAGTAATATTAAGAGAATACGAACAATCCTCTGCATCTTTGTCTGCGTGGTGAACAAACAACACCAATTTTTCGCATGATTTCCCAAAATACATTATGTTTTGTACATTAAAATTCGACTTTTTTCGTACAACAGGTTAGGCTAAAATTAGCAGCTAATCAGTAACAACGAACTTCTACTTATAATGAAACATTGAACACCTTAATTAAACCTAAAAATATACAAACAATTGCCAACACATGTTCTTAATGGTTGAATTCAAAATTAATTTACTTTCCGAGTTCCAACGCACAGTTGCACATAAATGCAGTTAAACTAAATACTAATTTCCTAGAGCAATGTTTAAAGTTAACCCTCGACGTAATAGTAATTTCTTTATGTAAATTTTAATTCAAAAAATCCCCCATTCATTCTCGGTCCCGTAAGTCGAATGAAAAAATCTATTAGCCAAGAAAGATGAAAATACAGTACGGCTTTTCCCTTCGTGCTTATTTCGCAAAGTATGCAAAGCAGGACCAAAGAGACCCTTCTCGTCGCACTGGATTGAGCAATTAAAACTCTAATAATAGTTTCTTTATGTACTTTTAATTTAGTCCGTAGCAGACTAAAGGGGACGACGGAGTCGGAAAAAAACGTGTTAATGAGTGCAGATGTCGCTAGCGGATATTAAAAAAGTGATTAGATTTTTAACGTCAAACCGTCTCCCAATTCCAAGGCCGGGCCATCAAAAGATAAAGTCGTGTTTTTTTTAGCTCGTTGCGTCTTCCCCTTATTACCTTTTTGAAGATTCGTTATAGAAAAGCTTTTAGATTTTTCGACGGAAAAAAGGAAAATGTTTTAAACGTAGCGTTTTAACTTCTTACTTATGAATACTTGTTTTATGCGTATATATTTTTGAGCCTTCAAATTAATTGGGAAGCCATTATTAGGTTTTATCCTCAAGTTCCATCAGATTTGGGGCCATTTCTTAATTGCTCAATTATGAGCAGGTCGTGTCTTTAGATAAGTACAAGGAAACAGTTTTGACGAGCTGGCTGTAATGATTCTGGCATCATCCTCATCAGAATATGTCCTCAACGAATGTATTATAAACATAATTGCATTTAACATTCAGATGATCGTTTTACATTAATAATAATACTTGATTGGCTGCAGTCGTGAAAGGAATTACGTGTCAAATCTTTTGTGCGAGGTTATGCACGATTTATAATAAACGACGGAACTAGAACCCTATGCATTCGATATGTGTGTGAGTCACGAGTTTTGACTAATTTTCAACCTCGGTAAGATAATAGTACTGTATTTTGAAGCTGTGGTTCTCAAAACATTGAATATTTATCTTGAATCTTTAATTTCGAATAATTGAATTCGTGTCGATACAACTCCTAAAGCAACGCACGTATAGTATCTTTATCAATATTTTTGGTATCTAAAAATTAATTAAATGTCGGGTTCACTGTAATATTATCAAGTATTTACACTTCTGAAGCCATATTGAAATGTTCAGACCATTTATGTAATCAATCACCAAATTAATTTTTTTTTTTTTTTTTTTTTTTTTTTTTTTTTTTTTATTTATTTGCTTAAAACATGGTATAAAAGATATTATCAAAAGATGTAGTACAATCATGTTTTGCTTAAAACTAAAGCGTGCAAAAATTATTCACAAAGTCAAGATAAATTTAAATACATAAAAAATCATTTTAAAAAGTCCTTAATATTATAATAATTATTATTGTTGAGCCATTTATATAATTGTGTTTTAAATAATTTATAATTTAGTGTTTTGAATATATTTGGTAACTTATTATATAATCGTATACACATAGCCAAAGAATTCTTTTGGAATTTACTAGATCTAGGTAGCTCTTCCAGCACAAGCCTGTATTGGTCACGTCGACTTCGAGAACTTTTAAATTGTTCTTCTGCTGTTTTAAATAATATTATGTGCTTTCGAACAAACATACATGCTTCATATATATATAATGATGGTAACGGTAGCAAACCAAGTTCCTTAAAAATTGGTTGACATGATTCGTCCGACGGAATCTCGTATATGGCTCTTAGACATTTCTTTTGTGCAACAAATGCTCTATTATAGTCAGTACTATTTCCCCACATGATTAGTCCATAACGTAGTGAGGATTCAACATACGCGCGATATGACATCACAGCCGTCTTTATATTAGTCACTTTTTTTATTTGTCTCAAAGCATACACAAACTTATTTATTTTGTTGCATACAGTGTCTACCTGCGCTTTCCAGTCTAGATGTTCGTCAATTACTACTCCTAGAAATTTTGTATTTGTCACTTGTGTAATTTTTCGTATGTCCATTTTAAAATTAAATGCATTATTATAAGATTGATTAAATTGTATATATACTGATTTATTTAAATTAATTGATAGACTATTATTATTCAGCCAGCTAATTAGATTATTTATTGTATTATTTATGTCCGCTTCATGATTTGTAATTGATTTATGTTTTTTGTCAGTAGTAACAATTATAGAAATGTCATCAGCAAAAAGGAAACATTGATGATTAGTTACATTAACTATGTCGTTTATATAGAGTATAAATAAAATGGGGCCCAATATGCTACCCTGGGGGACACCGCGTTCTACACTTCTATATTCAGACGAATATTCTGTCATCTCCCTACTTTCACTAAGTTTGGTAATAGTGACTTTTTGTCGTCTGCTAGTTAAGTACGACGATAACCATTGTAGTGGCAGTCCTCTAATACCAATAGCCTCGAGTTTTTTTAATAGTAGTTCGTGTGAAACCAGGTCAAAGGCCTTAGACAGATCAAAGAATAGCCCTGTCGTTAGCTGTTTGTTGTTTATATTAGTTAAAACCGCTTTCAGAAGAGAAAATATAGCAAGGGACGTGGACTTATTTTTCTGGAACCCGAATTGCTGTTCTTTTATAATACTATATTTTCCGCAGTAGTCGACTATTCTCTGATACATGCATTTTTCATAAATCTTTGACATAATGGGTATTAGTGTAATTGGGCGGTAATTGCTGGCGTCGCTTTTTTCACCTTTTTTAAATATCGGTTTGACAACAGATATCTTTAAAGCATCCGGGAAGATACCTTGTGAAAAGGATAGGTTAACAAGATGGGACAGTACTCCGCTTATTTCCTTTACACATGTCTTAATTATTCGGGTGTTAAGTTCATCGTAACCTACAGAATTGGTATTTTTTAATGATAAAATGTGTTTATGTACTTCATTTTCGCTTATAGGTGTAAGGAACATAGAGTTAGCAGTTAAGGTACCATTACAGTTACTGTTTTTACAAGTTTGAGCATTTTGAGTAGGAATACTATTTGTAAAATGATCGTTGAAAGCAGAAGCTATTTCAACTGGTTTGGTGAGTATAAAATTATCTACTTTAATACATTCAATGTTATCTTTGGGGCCCGTATTATGTATTTCATTTCTTACTACTGTCCATGCAGCTTTACATTTATTGTCATTATTATTCATAAACTTTATATTAGCATTTCGTTTAGCCCTGTAGATACATTTTTGTAATAAACTTGAATATGTAGTATATCTGTTCTTGTTCGTCACATTTTTATTTTTGTAAAATTGGTATCGTAGGAAACGCTTGGTTTTAGAACTTTGTTTGAGTCCCTTACTTATCCACGTTTGTTTTCTTTTGTTGTTTAAATTTATTTGTACCCTAACTTTTGGAAAACAGAGGTTATAAAATAAACACATAAATTCATGAAAAACTCGGAATGCTGTGTTTGCATCGGTTTCCGTGTAAATATCTGTCCAAGATAGATTTTGTAAGCATTCCCTAAATTTACGTATATTATCTAAATTAAAGTCTCTTTTGTAAGTATAGTATATCGCATTTTTTGCTGTTTGAAGTCTTAAAGGGAAACTTAGCATTTGTGCCGTGTCGTGGTCAGAGAGATGGAGGGGTAACACGGTCGGTATTGCATTAGATATATTGCTTAATATATGGTCTATACAAGAAAGTTTCCGAGTAGCTACCTCTATATGAATTTTTATATTATGACTATTTGCAAGGTCTTTAAATTGTTGCGTAATTTTACTTCTCTGTAAGGTATTAATATTGAAGTCACCTGTCAATACTATACGTGTGCTAGATTTATATTTCTTGTGTAAATCATGTAAAACTCTATCCAACCTAGTTAAAAATTGATTAGGGTCGGATTGAGGTGTTCGATATAAACAAATTATCACTAATTTTTTGTTTTCTACTTCTATACCACATGCCTCGAACGTTTTTACCGACGCATATGTTTTTATAAACTGTAATTCTTTGTAGTGTATACCCTTTTTGACTAGAATGCAAGTGCCACCTCTATTTTTATCTCTGCTAAAATATGTAGCCATTTCAAAATTTAGTAACTTGACATAGGTCTCCTGACCTTTCTTAATGAATGTTTCGGAAAGGCAAATCACATGAGGTTCGTTGTATAAGTCACGCATTTCCTGTAATGTTAACTCTAACAGTTCCTGTTTAGATAAAACACTTGCAATATTTTGGTGGAATATTCTAAAGTTATTTGACGTAGGTGTTCTAATTTTAGGTACGAAAAAATGTGTCAGTGTTTTTAAGTGTGTGGAAATAATATGGTATCGTGCCTTTTCTGTACTCTGATGAACAACGATCAGAGGTAACATGTTTGACAGTCACGTTATTGGTTTTATTTCTAAAATAAAAGGGAATAGTTCCTTTTTTTGGTATTGTTTCCGTACTGGTTAAAGATTTACTTAATCTTGATGAACTTGATTTGCTACTCGCGAGACGTTTCCTAAGCTCGGCTGGATTTAAATATTTTTGGCTGTAGTATTCACAATCTATTATATAATTTATTGCTTTGCATGTGTCAGATACGTTATGATAATCAGAATTAATAAAATTACAATTTTTATAATGTTTACAAATATTTTTGATACGATGGTTTAGTTTTTCAACATCTAGATGACTACTTTTTACGACGTTCAATATTATTATACTATTTTTAGAAAACGTCTTTAGTACATTTTTTAATTGAAATAATACATGTTCTAAATTATAGTCATTTTCACCCAATGATATTACAATTTTGTCACCTGGTTCTAATTTTAGGTTAGTAATACTTTTCGTTATTGTGTCGCTCTGTGCATTTGGCATCGTATGGGCGAGGACTCTATATTTTTCATACTGTGTAGTCTCTCTTGAATGTAAAAGAGCTGCAGCTAAACCGACGCATTGTTGTGAACCAAAGATCCTTATAGTTTTTGCGTAATTTCTTTTTATTTCCATGTCTGGGGTGATTGTGTTCTTAATATTAGTTAATGTCTGTCTGTTAATGTATGTCTGTTCTGGTTTTGATGTAGCATTAAGAGATCCGTTCAGAACCTGTATTTGTGTGTTAAGAGTTTTTATCTCATTTTCTGCTATTTGTAGTTCCTTTTGTAGAACTAAGATGTTTTGTTCCAGACGGAAGTACATAAAGTTATTATTGCGTTCGATGTTTGTAGTGGGTTTCGGCGAGGAGGGAGTTGAGGACACGGTTTGACACAAACGAGAGCGTCGTTTAATGTTGTCAGTGTTTCTAGGGCTGCTGGTAGTCGTAGAAGTATGACATAGTGACTTTAAAACATTGATTTCTTGAGTCAGCTTGTTCACTTGTCTTTTTAGCTCATTTATTTACTTAATTATTTACTTAACAATGCTATTATTAAGTCAAGGAACCCTATTATTGACACAAACATGATTGATAGCTAACAAAATAACGTCAAGCAACGGTACTAAATTAAACAATAAAATTGTACTAAAATACCCTTGACTTTAGAGCATCGAGGTTAGGTAATAATGAATTTATTACTTTTAAATTTGAAAAGGAAGTTAAGGAAAACTTTGGAGAAGCTAATGAGAATTGTATTGATATAAATCTTTAAGCCGATGATCTAACATCGATCATTGTATCGGAATGTAGTTAAGCTGACGATTAAACAAATTATAAAGTCACGAACTGTGATGCTATTGATTCGCCATCAGATTGCCTCTTAAGTCAGCTTAACGTTACTACAATTCTGTCGTTAAATTGTAATATAAAACAACTATAGTACAATAAGACAACCTTGTCCATGACCATGACACATTGCAGAGACACAACGAGAACTAAACACAAAATAATAAACCGAGACTGAACCCGTTCAAAGAGTAATCAATTTTACAGAAGAAGTAAATAAAACAAAAGAAGACCATACATAATAGACGTAACTATAAAACCACAAGAATTCATTCATATTTTTTTTTTGTTACGTATCAATCCACGTAATTATATCATCACGCATGACAGGCGTCATAACAAAATACCAATAGACGTTCGTTCATTCATCAAATCGTCATTCAAACCAGTAGATTTACAATTGACCTTCGTCGTTCATAAACAAATGGGTGAGGATGACATGAAATTTGAAATAAAAGGTCATACGTAGGCAGGCATTAACTGATGCATCTGATGGAAATCGTGACACAACTTTGTTGGAACAGTAATTAAACATTACAATTGACTAATAAATTCTTTGACCTTTGACAAAATGAATTTACACAATGTGACTTTATTGTAGTAACATTTTATAAATGATAATGCAGGTCAATTTAATGCAAGTTAGTCTTGCAAACATGACACACATTTGTTAATCAATCAATCAGTTTTAACGATTTAATTGGCGCAAAATTGATTAGGACCATATAATCGAGCTGAGTTAAGACAATTAAATAAAGCTAATTGTTTTTATAAATAAACTATTCTGCAAACAATTGAACTTATGTTGTATGTCAGTCATCAATCAAAGTTGTTCAATTGGAGAACTCCCATTAACTCCATCTTATATTTTAGAGAGTTTTGGGATGTTTTGCTTTACTGATTTTTATTTTTTGGTTTTTTGTCACTGAATAAAAAAAATATTTCAACGATTCTTTAATTTCAAAATGCATACGTTCGTACGTAAGTTCTTTTATCATAATGACACATAATTGCTGAGATCAAAAACCAGTGGCAGTGAGTTCAGACCACAAGACTCTAATGATGAAGTATTTACTGACATGACATAGGTCAAGCATCAGCATAAATCAATGTCACTTATTTTTTGTATAAAGCCTATCAATTACTGATTTATTTCATTCATTTTTGTTCAGAATCCCGCACACGATGGTTCAATAAGTCTCGTTAGATTGACTTGATTGAATCATCGTGTGTGGTACTTATACGCTGATACAGTTTATAAAATATATTACTTTAGTACCTTAAATGTAACTTATAATAAAGCGTTTCATAAATAATTCATTTTCTGTCCGTGACATCGACATTCTCGTTATAAGTACTAAACAAGGCATTCAATTCGCCGAAAGAAACACTCAATACTTACACGCCTCAATAATATTTAAATCGAACAGCTTTAAAGAACTTCACTCACATTTTCCGAGAGCTACGCAAAAGGTTCGCATTGTTTGTTATTAAATAGAATTACGACGCCCCGTTTTCACGTACTTGAAGCCTATTGTAATATATCGAGTCAAAATTGATTTCACAATGGAGACCCTTTGTTTACGACTATTTATTATATTAGAATGATGGATTGGTTTCAAAACGGTTCGATCGGTATAATTGGTTGTTCTGAATAGGATCGTCGAGTGAGCCTTCGGTACACAATGGCGGTACAATGACGCCGACCTTGGTGTATTACATCGGTTCAGTCAAAATATTGGGGCAAAGGTTATCTGCGAAGCGCTCCCCGGCCCGGCCCGATGGAGATCACCCGCCATTGTGATAGAATCCTACTTGCCGACGTCAAAAGTACTCGATCCACTTATCGTAGCTTCGAATACCATTGGAGTCACGGTCGATTGAACATTGAATAAGGATCCAGATGTCGAACGCTTGTTTATATCGTACCAATACGATTCGATTTAAAGGTGTATTTACCTTGTTTGTGTAGGCTCATTCTTTTTAAATGCCATTGTAAGGTATTGTTAGATTGTGAAATGTTGAATTATTGACTCATTATTGTAGCTGTATTTTTGGTTTTGATATAAGCCTCATCGACTACGGTACTGTAATCCAATTTGAAATTATTTTCAGCGATTTTGAGTGCAAAATTTAATTTAACCACCAAAAGGGCTACGTGTGTACAACAAGCCGCGTAGGCATTATCGGGTGGAACAATTCATCAAAAATCTAATTAAGTTGGTGGGGCGAGGTTCACCCATGAAACGGTGACAGGAGATTAAGTTCAGCTTTAATTACTGTGCCAGCAAACCCTGCACTATTCCAGTGTACTTGCTAGTTTACTGGCACAGCGGGCGAGTCGTCTCGCGGAGCCGCCACGTCTGGCCGTCACCTTAATTCTGCACTTAAGCCACATATATTTTTCTCATTGCATTTTATGCGGCGTCTGCATTTAAGAATGCCAGTTTATTACTCATAAACTTGACACTTTTATGAATTTTAAAGTGAATATTTCAGTATTTTAATCACTTAAGAATTAGACATCATGAAAACTGAACATTTATTAATGACACGCGCGTAACTAATGGCAAGACGTAAATCAAGGAAACGTCCTACCACTTATAACTTGACAGGATAAAAACAACCTTCAACAAACAGCAATAGTAGATACATCTGAAAACATAAACACACCGCAATCAAGCTCTACTTTATATGCCCCGCAGATGTTAAGGCGAGCAAAGTGAATATAATAATAACTTGGTAGGAAGTTAATAACTGGATGCAACGTCAGAATATCTATACGTGTTAGTCTGAAGGCAAGTGACATGGCCCGTAATAACCTCCAGCTTAATTAAAACGCTTGTCGATGGATAAACTATTATACCGATACTTCGAACGTGATGGTAATATCATCTATAATGATGTCATTTCAAACACGCCTTTAGGGAATGACGTTAAATATGAGCCATTAAGAAGACCCTGAGCTTATCGTATAATGTAGACGTGTGCAAGTCAAAAACTCTTCCCAAATAAACCGCACGTGCGAAAATTGAATAAAGAAAACAATCTGAACAACAATGTTGCATCGTTTAGAGCGAATGCGGGCTCGGCCACATCGTCTCGGATAAGCAGAGATGTCACGTGAATGTTAATTCCTCGGCGATTAGTATTCAAGGCGAAACAACAACTAATAAAAAGGAGGCACCGTCGGGAAAATTGAAAATATCCGCAACCGTCAGGAAAATGAGGAGAGCTCTTCGTCACGCCGTGAAATTAGAATCGTCCCGAGCTCTTCCGATGCCCGTCACGTGGCACGAAAAGTTTGTTTACGTTGCCATTTGATTATAATCTAAACGAAATTTCCTTAACGGCGAGCCATAGCTTTTGTTATTAATGCCAGAGGTGCTGTTACTTTCTCGACATAAATAAGAATAAAGCATGATTTTGTCGGCGGAAACGTGATTATTATACAAATTAAAAAGTATGATTTCGTATGCACAAACAAAAATATTATTTTCTCTACACAACTTACGGGTGATGCGCATAAATAAAGTACCTTTTTGTGTAGACATAAATGTTTTCAACCGTTGGGTTGATGCTGACGGATGCGAAATACCCTTAATGGCCGCTAAAACTACCCGGGAATAGTTTAAATAACAGTGTTCCGTGAATAGAAATGGTCCGGGCTCGGTGTTCACTCTCTGCATTCTATTTCGTAAAAGCAACGAATCGCGCTCTCTGCGCATTAGAGAATACACTATATAGATACTGAAATTCAATTCATACGCATTCATGCGTTGCAAGATCCGCTCTTACACCGATAAAAAGCACTTATCTCCTCCAACATGAGTTAATTAACTTAGCCTATTCCTAACATTGATTTTCGATTTATAAAGCGAGAGCAAATCACTACAGGTAGATAAACTAAGTAGGGTAACCATACTGGGATCAACGATTTGTGGAAACAAAAAAGCATCAGAGAAAACGGAGGGGTTCTGTTATCAGAGGCCATCTATCTACTGTAATCGTTGACCGTTATTGACGCAAAGCCCAAGATCCCTACTGTACCCCGAATTCTTTAAGCTATTTAAGTTACACGGAAGGATGTTATGGATGATTGTGCGAAAACCTTCCCAAATCTTTGATCAATAATTTCCTTGTCCAAACATTATGTAAAGCCCAAGAACCCACATTTATTCAAAGGAATATCATGTCAATAGTCAGTTAAACAATTGTTGTTTGTACGTAACGAATCCCAGACACAGTAAAGTACTCTTAATTGCAGAGCTCTCCCAACAACATAAAACCGAGACATTGTCAATTTCAATTAAAGTCACAACAAACATCACGATACAAAGTCAAATTTAATTGTCGGTACTCATTCAAATGTTGGCAAGAGACGAAATTGATTAAGCTAACGAACCGTCTTATGTAACTTAAACAGGTCCACACATCTAGACTCAGTCTTCTCAACTTATTCTCGAAAGTTAACAAACCTCAAAGGAAGAACAAATTGGTATCACTCAATATGTGTTTTCATACTCCGTCGATGAACTTGGAATTGACTTAAGGAAGATAGAACAAACGACTACGCAACTCGGAGTTACTCAAGTATCATAACTTTGAGTAAACGTCCTGTGATAGTCGCAAGTAGTCGCAACTCGTGGCTACCCTAAATGCAGATAAGCTAGCTTATTTGAATGAGTGGTGTTCGAACCGCAAAACGCCGAGCTAGTAACGAGAGAGCCGACCGCGAGTGAACCCAATAGGCGCAAATGAAAGGGAGACGTGACTAGCTGAAATATTCCTGTATGAATTCGAATCCATAATATTAACAAGGATTTATTGAATGCGATGATAGAATAGGTGAAGACGAACTATTGCATTGAAGTCAAACAAATTTGAATAAGCAAGTCCGCGATGATAGGATAAGACGTAGAATACTATACAATTATGTCTGTAATTCTAATACAAATTTAATTAAAAGGTGAGAGGAGTATTGAAAGGTATAGGATTATCTTTGAAATATGTTTAACCTCCACGCACTGTGTGTGTACATAAAATTCAAAGGCTTTATGCAAATATGAATTTATGACAAACGTTTAAACTTCTTATACACGTCTGTAGGTATTATTCTATCGACTTTAACCTACGTGCATACAAACATCAGCACCTCTCAAAGCAAAACTGTTTGAGTAGTGGAAGAGAGATGGCACTACATAGCGTGACGTGATCATTTCCCTGCCCTTATCCCAATTATTATTTGGGATCGGCGCAGCACGTCTTCTTCTTCCACACGTTTCAATCTGACGTCATCTCGCAAGCAACACTCTTTGCAGCCACATCTTTCACACAATACCTTGGTCATCCTCTTTCCTTATATCCGTCCACATTCATGTCCAGCACCTTCCTAACCCCCTGATTTTCTCACAACAACAGTCTTACTTCAAGACATAATGAACTGACCAGAATTAGAAAACAGTTACAGTTTATACTCAAAATCAAGAAATCACGAGTTGATTTCCATTTCATATCAGTTCCAATCGTAACAAATCAAATACACTCCAGAAATGCATTTATCATTATTGTTTGCACAATTTACAGCCGATAGCGCAGATCATGTTACATGGAGTGTGGAGGTAATGCATATTAGCATGTTCAATTGTAATCTCGGCCCGTGCTAATGTAAGCCAAATGTGCGTGCATGCATTAAGCATGCACATGCGACATATATCCGGATAGAGATTGGTGACGATGACGATGTATTACGTACATTTAACCCAGTTCGGATATTTAGTTGCTAGCTTTGACGCGAAAAAGGGGTGTTAGAAATTTGACCGCTATGATCATGCGTAGCGCCGTAGAACTTAAACGGGTGAACCGATTTAGAAGCGGATTTTTTTGTTTTAAAGCTGATTTTCTCGTGATTTTTTTTTAGATCAGATGTCTAAGAAGTTTTATCATAAGTTAACTACTTCAGCTTATTTAATCTGAGACTAGATAGCGTTGTGTGAATGTCGAGGTTTATTTATTTTATGAAGTGTTAATATATCCTAGTAGAGAAGAGAAGTATTAATATTTAAATTTGTATCACTAACGTATTATCTTTACTTTTTCTTTTACGGCTTTCCGTGAAAAAGGGATGTCGTAAGCCTTAAGGGAGAACCTTAAAAAAATATTATAGCAATAAACTTATAACGTGAGAGTACATAAAAATTCTAGACCCAAGTCTTAGCTTTAATCTTAGATGTTTTTATATGCTAAGTTTATTGAAAGAAAATTTTAACATGTATATAAAATATGTACTATGTATACAAAGTAATAAATAAAAGTAAATATTTACAACAAAAAAAGAACTTCACCTATAAATATGTGTTTCGCCATATCATGTAAACTGTAACGAAAACAAAGAAAGAATGTAAAAGATTTTTCAAACATTTCTTGAAAAGACTGACTACACGGATAGCCAAGTGGTATAGGACACCACGCCAGTTGTCGCTACGTGTACTGTATGCAACGTGTTGCGAGTTCAATCCCCTCGTAGGACAAGAATTTGTGGGGTCCACAAAAGCTTATTCTGAGCCTCAATGTATTTGTGCATGTGAATTAATTGTCTGTAAAACCCCCCGGCAGTATAAGGATTAAATTCCTTAGTGCCGGGCTGTTTAAAAAAAAATCTCATATTTATATCTACTATTTTTGGCAAAATCAAATATTTCTATTGACAGCTATTTTGAAGCCTATAGCCACAACTGCTAGAATATTACTTTAAAAGGAGGTGGTAGTAGGCCTACTGAAAACGTAAGCTACATTACCATCATATTTAGCCCCAATACATGTTTCAAAACCATGAGAAGCGTAATGACTACCGTTCTCACATCGTCTCAATCATTAGGAACACATTATTCAAAGTTGTAAATAATTGAGCATACATATACTTACTTGGTATGTTTGCATGGGAAAGTTCTACATATTTTAATGGGTAAAAGCTTGTGAAATTAATTGGATGACTTTTATTCTACACTAATTATCCTGGTGGACTTTATGTTGTGTCATGTTTTCTACTGTTTATACCTTGAACTTCCACAATTACTTCAAAATTAACAATAGACAATTTCATCAGGCCATTCTTGAGTTTTAGCAAGACCTACGAGCAGCATTTATTTTTTATTTATTAGAAGATTAGATTTAATAATTATGTCAATTTATTAAAGTGACTTTTCACATCAATGTTGTACTTTTCAAGGCAAAAAAATCAAAAACATATTACATTTTTTTTGGGTTTTCGCCTGTTATTTTCCGTTCAACTAAATCCGAAGCAAAATACAGAAACAAGGTTAAAATGGATTACATTTCTCGTACAAAATCACACCCGAGCCAACTCGATCTAATCTTGGTGTTGCAGATTTCGAACAATAACTCAAATCAAATAAATTTCAAGTAAACGAAGCAAGACGGGGGAGATTTATCACGATTTTAACATTCAGAATTCAACATTCAACATTTTCTTATCAAGTTCTCTTCCTATTCGTACCATAGGGTCAAGGGCACAGATGTAACCTCCTTTTGATTGTTCTTAAAGGTCAAGTTCTCATAACGACATCAAAGTCAAACTTTACTTAGCTTTAATGGCGGTTATAAAACTAACAATTGTAAGAGTCACATTGACTGTGAACTTAGTCATTTGATAAACTAGTACATAAAATTTTATATCTACAAAATGTGCGTATAACCTGTCTGAAATATTATATGTTATTTTCCACAGCCAGGATTATCAACGAATAAAGTATTTATAACAGCCACTTAGCTATACCCAAGCGAATAAAGATAGGCCTTACAGTACATATTTTTCCTTAAAAGAATATAAAGTTACCTTCTACATAAACAAGAAAAAATGAAAAGGAACCGATAAGTTGTTCGTTACCTCGCCGAGAAAATACAACAAATCATTCAGAAGTAACATTGAGACTGCAATACCCCGTTTTTTATTTCAAGAAATAATATGTAAGAGAATTTCAAGGCAAGCAAAACAGTTTATCTAATATTGCGATCAAACAACTTGTAATAGAAACAGAAAATAAAAGGGTAACATTTTGAATAACAAGTTTCGTCTCATTGCAATTGTTTCATTCAAACAACGTTTGGCAATAGTTTGATTTTGTTGTTCATTCTCGTGCCAAGTTCTACCACCCCTAAACAACTTTGTTTTTATATTTTTATTGATCAATGCAAACAAACAACATCATAATTATTCATTTGTCCTTGTTTTTCTGGACCTATATCATGTGGAATAGCTATTAGTTATGACTAGGCACTTTTTGTAGGAAAGGCCTTATTCTATAACCTACAAGGAAAGATAATGCTGTTAGCCCTGCCCTAATAGATCAATATAACTGCTACATCTGTTCATGGCTCTATAACTTTCGTTTGCTAACTTACTAACTCACGATGGGCCGATATAACTTGGTTGTTTTCCCACCTACCCTCACAATTATTCATCTCCAAGTTTATTACTTTAGTTCGTTTACTTATAGGTAACTCCAATTATTGTTATGAGATTATTGAAATATAAATTACAGTCTGTCTTAGAAAGCTGTCGCAGACCGCTGGTAGTATCAAAATAATATTAACTCGGGGATATATATTTGTATATTCGAGATTCCATTACTGAATACCGCTAGAGAGAATGGTATTATTCATCCATTAAAGGCCGCGACGTCGCGCCACTCTCTGATCTAAAATTCAAAATTTTTGTTGAAACAGATAAATGGAGGGAATATCCTCGTTAAGAGCTGCCAGCAAACACTTGATGTTCAAATATGAAATAATAAAATCAGCTTATTCGTACCTACGAGCGACGTAAAATATTCAGGTGGCTTAGTCAGTAAAGTGTCAGACATATGTGACGTCGCTCGTAAGTGCTCTATCCCAACTCATTTATTAGGATATCGCGGTATTATGTGTTATATTTATGACTGGTGACGTCTTCTAGAATACGTGGGTACTTTTGAATGACAAAGAACCGACTTAACTATGTTTATGATGCTAAGATGTTCCTTCAAGTTTTATAGTACTAAAATATTCTGAGAAGCTAATAGAGACGCGTAGTTATCCTTAATGTCGGCCAAGTATTGAATAAGCAATATTTAGACATAACAAAGAAGGTCAAAGTAATCTTATGAATAAAGGCATAACGCACCTCCTTCCCCATGATAAATGGGCTCCGAAATGATAATGGCCAAACTCTCCATAGATAAGAGGAACAAGACTAATGAATTTAAATGCTATTCAATTAAATGCACATGAATAATTCACTAAAAGAATGTTAATGTGTAAAAGAATGCCGGTCTTCCTCGTAGCCCAGATTTGGGGACGCTTAATTAATTATTTTTTACGACAATTCATCCCATCTCCGTTGTTCGAATGTTTCTCACCAACTGTGAAACAAACTCGACGCGTGTGAATTGGTTTCTAAAATTGTTTGCTTTGTATTGATGACCTCAATTTATACTCTCGGTTACAGGATGTTTTTTAGATACATTTGTCTACAACATTTATTGTTCGATACGATGACAAAGAAAACACTAGAAAAGATTTAGTTATATTTTTGTTAAAAAGGAAATACGAACCCAAAAAAGTTAAAGCGACAAGTGCGCTACAATATTTTGTATCAACATGTAAAGTTCTAGTCGGATATTTCTGTGTCCATGCAGCTTCCAACACAAACAAATAGTTCCCCCCAATCTGTTAAAAACAAAAGAAACAACACAACATAGACAAAGCTGTACCAATCGAAAATAGCAAAGAAACATAAAAGCATGATGTAAACAAGTCGCGTAGTCGCCATTCGCATGGAATTGACTTATAAAGGGAAACAGTAAACGAGGCGAAGACCCCCATGTTTGTCCGAAGGGTGAACGATCGTTTTACACGCATTCATTCAAACCAACTAAATTGATCGTACATTGTCTAACCACTTACGAGATACAGGAAAATACTCCATTATTTACTGTAAACTTTGAAATTTCTATCGTTTTGTTTTTGGTAAACTTTTGTCGTTGCTTTTCGAAAACAAGCTTTATGTGTGTGTCGTCTGCGCAAATATAGTTTTAAATCATTTATGTAGTTCGTGGTTTTCGAATCAAAGTTTCCTGTCACCTGAAAATTGCCGGCATTGAAAAATACGTCCGGTACTTATCACAAAGAGACTGAAATGACAATGAAAATTACATCCGTCACTTAACACGAAGTCACAATTTATTTATTTACATCC
This sequence comes from Chrysodeixis includens, assembly GCA_941860345.1. NCBI lineage: Eukaryota > Metazoa > Arthropoda > Insecta > Lepidoptera > Noctuidae > Chrysodeixis > Chrysodeixis includens. Next base: position 9,045,190 of record OW796099.1, on the reverse strand, counting down.
TGCTTATAATATCCTTCGTGACTTAATACTAATAAATAACGTTTAGCATGTAATTACCGCTTTATTTCAATTATTTAACACCTAACACCTAAGCTTGCTCATTATCACGTTGTCTTAGGTGTGAGCGGAATGTGGCCGCGCCGCGCCGCACAGTCTAGTCTAGACCTTTACGTCTTTGTCTAGATAATGTTATTGTTCATACTTCGTTACCGACTTTACTTCAGCGTAATTGCCAATTTAGTATTCGTGTAAACATCTACTCAAAGGTCAGGGAGTTGTTTATGATTCAAAGACTATTATCATAATATTTACTTAGATAATATCGCTTATTACGTCAGTTAACAATCAATACGGCGACCTATATCTCTGTTGTGGAGGAAAACCGTAGTTTTTCTTGAGCCGTTAACACAAAGAGGTGAATATTTCAGCATTATAAACACATCGCAGCATCGGAGGCCGACAATTCCGTGGAGCCACGAACGTAAATATGTTTGCGTTGTGGCGCGTTACAGTTGCTCCTGATATATTGGATATGTTGGTCGCATCGCACGCGTCCCACTCTGTCTGCCGCCATAATAAATTTTGTGACAAACAATATTCCCGTGTCCTTTGTCTGGTGGCCGCGGACGGCATCGATCGTATTGTTAGAGGGCACAATACCTCCCAGACCTCGCCTCTCTAGGTGCTTCTGTTTTCTAACTCACAATACATAAACAAGAAGGTCGTATTCAACCGCTTTTATTAGGAAACCAGTAAACAGCCTCACAATTGTTTGGGATAGCTACCTATTTGTACTAATATGCTTACGCCTGTAAACAACTACTGAATTAATTTTAGGTAAAATATTTGTTTGGTGAGTATTGTTTGTTCCTTTTGGCCGAAGTTATAAATACGAAAGCTTCTATTAGTATTAACCTTGTTTACATAGGCACACAGAGAAAATAACATCGTAGTAACAGTACTCGCACATAACCGTACAATTTACTATGTTATTATGTTACTCTGAACGTTATTGTCTACTATATTAAGCGCTTTAAGTAGGTAGTATACATTTGTATAACTCAAAGTGACGAGCCATAAAACTGACAGTTCAAAGCAGAACGTTTCACGGCCATCACTTCAGCGCGCTTTATTGGTGTCAACCACAACGTATTAGGTAGGTATACCCGCCCAGCGCATTATGTTGTGACTAATCTGACCTCAGCAACCTCGCGTAAGGTCGCGTAGATCAACACTGTTTTTCTTCAATCGTATAAATGTTTAGTGTGTTGTAGGTGAGAGGAGCAATGCCTGAGGTAGTTAGTATCTATTGTTCTTTATCGTCGCGGCGCGCCCTCATGCACTCAGTTACACCCATGAGTCATTCTCGCGGCGCTGATCAAAATGCCTCGTGGGTTCGACTTACGAAATTTTCAAGGGGCAACGCTTGTGCTCATTGAGGAAGTTACTCACGGTTTTGTTTTGCAATTTCACATTTAACTGATGCATGAATAGCAGATTTAACTTTGATGATACTGTTTACAAGGTTTCGGCGTACTGCGCTGTAAGATTTGGTCTAATTCTCGCGCAATTGTTAGTCTATTTATTAGTCTTCTTTATGCGAGATATGGTTTTTGATAAATTATGGCCTAGACACAGTTGCAACTAGAGTTACAGATATTCAAAATAAACATAACACGAATGATCAAATTACTATTCCAAATTTAATTAAGTCTGACTCTACGCACATTAGTTTAAACAGAACACAACATTACACTTAATTAATGGAATAATAGTTTACCGTGTCAAAGCAAGAAGTGAATTTCGGCTCGTAAAATTAAATTTAGAACAGCTACAAAATTATCTACGCCTATGGCAACACAGCTTGTCAACGAATTAACAACTGTCATTTTGACATTATGTTCTGTTGGATTCTAATTTCAAATTTGACCGTTGCCGTTGGTACTAGTGTGTCATACTTCACTTTTGTGTTTCGTGTGAGTGGCAGATCGTGCCATTATTGCATTGTACCGAGCAAATGCTTTGCTTAAAATGACAAGCGATTTCACATCACCAAGTTAATGAATACCTACTAGTAATTTTATAGATACGCGAACCGCTTATCACGACCAAAAAAAGAGGATGAGGTTTTACATTTCACTACATTAATTTAGGTATTTAAAATTTTGATTGCCGATTTCTGGACCAACTCTAAACCAACTTTATTTACTAATACTGTAATAGTATTGAGTCGCTTACTTTTATAAAAAATATTAATTATTATTTGTAAAGTAATGACATTTAACAGATTCATCATTCAGCATTCAGTAAATCCTTGATAATTTATTTAAATTTTAATGAACACAACTAAATTTAACTAAAATTTCAATTAAACTATGATGAATGATTCATACTGATAACTATGAACCGTTAACAAGATGACCAAAACAAACTCTTTCATGCACATGGATAAAGTTATATAATTCAATAAAGACGCTAGTTTATTTGCAGACAAGGTGAAGGGTGAATAAAGGCCAACCATTCAAAAGCTCATACAGTTCATACACAATCAATTAAGCCTCTCATTTAAATGTACGTGCGAACAATTCATTAGTCATTAGGTATGTCAAACATGCTCACGTATTGGACCTTTCGTTCTACATACGAACTATTTGTATTGAATATCAACGAGAATTATCTCGTGTGTGTATAACACGCACGAACGCCGTGTGAGGTGATTATAATCTTCGATGATAAACATAGTTATCGAATGTTTGTAATCATGATAAACCTTCAACCAATTCGAAAACTTATTGAAACCTGAGCTGGAATATCGTAAATGAATTCGGAGCTTATTGAATTAAGGGAACCGGCTTATTTAGATCACACCTCAGCAATCTTTCCCCAAACGTTGTACCGGCACGGAATACGTAACATTCCCCCGAATTGAATAAGATCACATCAGCAGGTAGTACGTACGGCCATCACTCAGGTGCAGTCAGATCACGTCAAAGTAGTAAAATAATAAAACTTTATCCTCCACGTCAACGTTTTGAATAAAATGCAAAACGTGTCTGGGATGCAGCCAAAACGGCTACGCGCCGCGCCCGGCCCCTTCTCAACTGGAAAATTGTGCTTTCCCAACTAAAATGTTATTTATTACCAACTAGTTGCCCTCCTCGCATGCAGTGCAGATTATTACACGGAAATCAACTTTACTGCTGATTTAGAATGAACGAGTACGTAATGTATGTGCGTCTGCTGTACCCGCCGCTTGCATATTGCTGCGTGATTCAATTATATGATAATTGCAGTGAGATAGGGTTTCATTTTTGTTCAGTGAGTCCTTGTTTTCAGTTTTGTTATAAGCAGAAATATAAGGAAAAGTAACACTACGTTTTAACTCTAGGTCGGTGTATAGCTTGTGAACACTTTTCCAGATGAGTATCATGATTGAGTCATAGCATTTTTAGACACTGAATATCATATTAAATCCATAATGTGAGACTTTTAAATGAAATAGAAGTCATTTTGTAGCAATTATAATGAAAACAAAGAGTTAAGAGGTACCAGTTTTTACGTGATCTGCGAAGATACGAACATTTAAGATTCTGTGCAGTATTCGGTAATTTACCTACGTCTAATGTTTTTTAGTCTGCGACTTGAGGTGCAAGCAAATGAGTATCTTAGAAATAATATCTTGTTCTTCGGTAACAATTGTACTACTAGAGCAATAAATGATAATACCTAGTTTAATATTTCAAACATTACTGAACGATATTATTTTTTTTTCAAATATAGTAACTATATCTAGTAGTGCAACTACATTGTTCGTCTATTTACTCTTCCATGACAGGCTTTAAGAACCCCGACTAACAAGACGTTACTAAAAGGTCCTTAAAGAATACAAAAATAGTGGAATCCCCAATCGCAACTTGCATAACAAGAAGCACGGTGCGTCAGTGCCGTCCTCGAGAGCTTGTTTACTTAACATAATATTCTGCGCGGACTACGAATTCACTCGTATTCTTGCTTTTTATTGAATCAAAAACCTTCGCTACAAATGCATCTACAACTCAACAATACTTCGCGAACTTTCTTCTTCAAAACATCCATTGAAATGTCACCTTCATCTGTACTCACCTCTCATCATATAAAACTAAAAGCTTTTATGTCAGTATTGAAAAAAACAAATGACAATCGAGTAATATAAGCCAGATTATCTACTATTGTCAAGGCAATAAAACAAAATAGGTATATAGGTACACACTTACCTCTTAAGTTTAGTTTATTTATCTCAGCCCAAGCCTTTATATAATCCAGACTCATTTGTATCGGTTTTGCTTACAAAGTTCTTTATAGGTTTCAGTTGCGAGGGCATTTCTGTGGGCAGCCCTTGTTCGCCCAAACTTGGAATATAAATTTGGTCACGAGCCTGAGCGTTGTTTGTCCGACAATAGGTCTCGTTGCCAACATAAATTATCGGACAACATTCGTCTCTAGTTTACGGACAACGATCGCCAAATATTTACATACCTTACTAGGTATTCCACGAATGCTTTGTCAAGTTATATTCTTCTTTCCATTGAATTATTGCGCAATAATAATATTCGCTGTAAACCTATCTATAAAGGGGTTTCGGAGGGTGAGAAATAGGATTGAAGACATTTTTCCTCATAAGCAAAGTGAAGAAATGATGCATTGTCGCGCATCTGTACATTTTCAAGGCGCGGATTAAAGCCTTTATGAGACGTCTGGAAATCTGAAAAGAAGCTTACGCCTTCGCTAGTGAATAGAAACTCGTAAAACATTCTTGGGTTCCAGATTTACGTCCTCATAACACACACCTGAGTAAAAATGCTATCTTCTTTGATAGTAGTTGTACTACATGCAGGTGTTTAGGACTGTAAAGCTTCTTGTCTGCTTAGAACACGATACAATACGGCCATTACTCTTTACAAAATAGTTTCTACTCGTTTAACGTATGTACAGTAATTTAGTTTTAAACTGTATTAAAACCTCATTACTCTAGATCTTTAGATTTTTAGTGTGCGCCACTGAACTGAATACCAACCTCCTTTGTTTATTTCGCCGCTGATAGAGTAAATAAAAGGTCTGATTCACCAGAACGGAACGAAATCGAAGCTCATACATAATGCACATCTCCTTAATACCACACGAATGAGAATGGGAAATGGTGATGGCTAATCTTAATGATTTTTTCGACTCCGAATGGCCGGAGATGACTTGCAATTGAGATACATACAGTGAGCGAATTCCGAATATCATAATAACGCATTATATTTTTATCTTGCTGATCAATGCTCAATTAGCCTTCTCTACAGAGGAAGAAGCTATCGCCTAACGGGATATTTACAGACTGTTATTATTTAATCTTAATATTTTCTATTTTATAATTATCAAGATGATATATTAAATATTAAACCTTGCAGTGGCATAAAGTATAGTTATTTAATTTAACCTCATTAGTAAACACTTATTTAAAGCTTTAGTGAAAAAGTCCAAATTATTCAAGTTCGTTAAATTCATTGCCTTCCTTTTGTGAAGCTTTGAGGTTGCCTCGAATAATGAAACAGACATAAATAATAGCTTAATTTAATCAACTTCTTTATTAAAAATGCGGTGCACGCGATCGGTGTTTAGGCGTCAAAATACCTTTTGCTATGTATTTACATAACAACAAAGGTATTGTGGAGGTTTTATGAAATTTAGGAATTATTTTTTAAATGGCGACTACATTTTTAACCTATGTTGGTTAGTTGTTCGAAAAAAGAATGTGCAACTTATGGGTGATATTCCTAACAGTATTTCTAACATTAACATTACTATAGAAATACTGTTGCACTATAAAAGTACGTTGAATCCATTCAATCTTAAAACAATATCTAATCAAATTCCTAAAGGTTCAATATATGACCTCAAACGAAAGATTAAAATCTAGATAACGTGTCTTGATACAACTGCTTATCATAGAGATAAATTTGATGAACTGCACCAAAATTTGCAGCAGATAACATTCCAAATTACTCGCATTTCTTCGCAATCTGTATTATTGTTAGTGATTTTATATGACATCATTACGGATTTCATGTGTTTTGTGCGTAATATCATTATGGATGATATGAGGCCGTGTGAGAGCACACTCGTGTATACGGCCTACGCCTCATTAAATTTTGTTTGAATAGAGGGATGAACCGACCGGCTGCCTACTTGGTCAGATACAGACTGTACCGTCAGCGCTACACGACTAGTCATTTATTTATTGTTTAAAAGTTGCAAGGGATAAAGATTGCAGGAAATATATTGTAGAATGACAGACTTACAGATATGTAGATAAATGGATGGATAGAGAAATCATCTTAAAAAAAAATATTTTCTACAAAGTTGCGGATCCCTAAACCTTAAAGATTTTACTAAGGCAGTAGAAAAACAATGTTTAAAAATGACACAAAAAACTGCGTAGAAAAAGGACTTAAACACCTATGCAGTCTTAACAAATAAAGCACAATTTAAGTATAACATTTTCCTTATTTTTCGCGAAAAAAGAGAACTCTACAACCTTGTAAAACTAAAAGTCTAAAGGATTCCGGAAAGTGTGCATTACATCAATTACGTGGCGAGAACCACAAACAACAATAGGAAAAAACGTTGACAAGTGACACAGGTTCTTGTTGAGACACTCAAGTACACACTGCACTTTAGGTTAACAACGAGTCAGCTTTGTCAAGCAATGCAAAAAGTCTGCTCATGATTATTACCTAACCACGTGGTTACCTTTTCCATTTTCTATCATTTTAAGGTAATTATTCCTAAACATTACCACAACGCCATCTAGTCTCAAATTAATTAGGAACCTACACGAGAGTATCTCGTGTTATGAGTACTAGACAACTGATAAACTTACTTATATATTTCTAAATGCTTACATACATATTATACATAAATTACACCAAGACACAACAAATGATCGTGCTCATCACACAAACATTTGTCTTAGGTGGGAATCGAACCCACGAACAATAGTAGTCAGGGCCACTAACCACAAGACCAACAAACCCGTCAAAATCTTAATTGGATTATTCTAGTCACTATTCAGTTTACAGAATGCATTAAAATTAAATATAGCTGACTTAATCAGCTTAATAAATACAGGATAACATTTAAAATCAATACTAAAATCATCATCATTCAACAAGGATCTAAATATTGACTCTACTTTTTTAAACTACAAAACCAAATATGACTATATTTGACATGACGACACCGTGTCTAGACTTAAGTAAACTTTTTTTTTGTAAGTAAATTTATCTAGTTTTTTTTATGCTATCGTTACCGAGTATAGGAGCATCGGCTGAATAGTTCCAGACGGGAGGGAGCCACAAACATCACCGCTCCATCACCGCGCCATCTCGCGAGCAAACACTTGCATACAGCCATTCACACACGCACACATACGCGACATACACTAAACCCTCAGTCACAAAGGAGGCGGGCTCTTTCACGACGCGATAGTCCTGTCTTATGATCGAGTACGTAATAGCTGGTTATTCATGTCTCTACTACAGTGTGTACTCGTTTGGGTGGACGTAAATACGAGGATTATAGCCTCTGTCATGAGTCGACCAATGGATTAGAATGATCGTCGTGTTTTATGATCTTTGTTCGTAAAGCAATGCCTGAATAGTGTTGATTCAGTAGTGTAGTATGATATTATTTTTTGCAAATAAACGTTCGTGTATAGAAGTTGAGTAAGGTATATGATATTTCTTCATGCAGCGTCTAAGTCACGTCTACAAGTATACGTATGCTAACCTCAAAGCCGATCCGATCACAAGAACGCCACAAAAGAAATATTCTGAATATCATACGTCTGGTTGAGCGCAATACGCCCAAGTAGGCGCTCGTAGAAAGTCGGTATATAATAATACTCTGTAAATTCCCTTACACATTGCAATGCACTCGGTGCCAACAATCGGAACTCACTAAGCATTCAAATGGTTTCAATACGTTCCGCTATGTAGGGCCGTCTGGACTCGTGGTAGGCACAATAGATGCCAATCTGCCCGGGAATTTGGCTTCGACGCATCCGCCGAGATACGTATAGATGCATCCCTAGAGATGTCACGTTAAGAGGGCCGGCGTGCACTTAATTACACGTACTGACGTCACGGACACATCTTTGGAAATGGATCACAGGAAATACCATTGATATAGTTCATTCAAAGTCTATCCAAAATATCCAATCAGTATATTCCTATTATTTCTGAGAATTCTCTCTGTAATGTCAGCGGCTTTAAGATTAGTCCCTTGAATGGCGCTTTGAAATGCCGCAACCCCACAAAGGATGCCAATCGTGAATTGCCAACCGTAATCATTGGGAGCATCGTAAATTATACAACTTTATAAATAGACTGAAAGGTACTGCAACGTTGTAAGCCGTGAATAGCGAGAGGAGAACAAATAAAGCGGGTAAATAATTAAGATGGGTAAACAAATGCAAGTCACACTTACACAAATTATAATACTGTTATTCATAATGCACAGAAATAAAAACGCAGCAATATGTTCTTATCATACTCGAACTCATATCGCATGAATTGCAAACCATCCATACAAATCAACGCAAAAATGTCACACAACCATATAAGTAAATTGAATCACAGAAAATATTTCGAAATTGAATTAACATAACAATGTTTTAATGCGTCAGGGATGCCATAATAATTACGACGGCAATGAGCAATTGGCCAAACATGTTTATATTAAAATTTGTAATGGTTTTGTGCAATGAATTCGGTGCGCCGCTGAAATGAGACTCGACCGCGCCGTCCGCCGCTTTGCATATCGACTGATTATTTTGTCCGTCGATGCGATGCGGTTCACAGGTTGATTTTGTATTCATTCATATGAAAATTAACAGACTACCTCAAATATCTCAAAAAAAATATTGCTTGAGAAATGTTATTATTGTATTTTAATACGAAATGTAAAACATTGAGTTTGTAAGAACATTAAAATATTGCGTGCCGTAAGGCAAAATGCTTAAGGCTACTGGTCATGTTGTAACATCTCAATGTATTACCTATATGCAAACAAATAAATCTATTCTATTCTAAATACGTTTTCGGTCGTATTACCTCTTTTGTTTAGAGATAACTCTTTGCTCAATGTATACTAATACTGTTGTTAGCGATCAAGTTACTCTTACAACTTCGTATTAATAATTACGGACAACCTTCTGTTACCTTTTGTTTTCAAATTAAAATGAGCATTTTATAAAGTAAATTATACACTCGTGTGGGCGTAAACACATGTTATCCTAATTAAATTCACACGATTTTTGCGCCTGGTAGATTGAGCTGAGCAACGAATTGGACATAATTTAGTTTGCTTTTGTGAAACAAGCTCTATCGCTTTACCAAATCTTTGGTCCAATAATTACTAAAATTGTCTTTTTTCATACTTTTTATAAATTATAAAATTGATATTTAGTCATAAATAATTTTAGAGCAACCCATACTTGTCTACTGGCCATTTAAATTAATTCTTTTTTTCATACCAACCTTTTTACTTATTGTATATTAATACTATTAAATACTTCTTTTAATATAGGTACCAACCTTTTTACTAATACCTAAATTGTATATTAATGTATTTATTTTAATTGTTGCAGGTTTAACACAGAATGCGGTTGGGCTACGCTTTTCGAGTGCGTTCTGAATATCTGTCATCACTGTAATATTAGCGCCTAGTTTATACAAACAATCGCCATGTATTTAAGACTTTCTGCCATTTTGGCGGTCGCCGCCCATCTATGTAAGTATCGTCTGAAATATCTTTAATTAACATAAATAATTCGGAAACAAAAACGACTACATAGGGAAGCTTGAACTTACCTGTTATTACTTCAAAAAATAAATAATAAAACTCCTGCTCTATACATATTTGTTTTACACGAGAACTATCACAATTTCAGATACATCATGCATTTTCCAAACAGCACAAAGAGTTTTTCCAACCGGATTTAGTTAGAAAAACATTTCCATACAAATGTTTTCGATGCCAGAATATTCCAATAAATTCATATTACTCTTATAATATATTTGAAAAAGTTTGAATAGAACGTAGAGAATGCGTAAATAGGGTAAACATGTCAATATGAAAAACTCATGAATAAGGATTAGGTAGAGACTAAAAACTCGTGGAAAATTGCGTGAACATGTGTCTGAAGGACAAAGAACACTCAAGGGTTTGGGGTAAAGTAATTGAAAGTACATAGATTGGAATAGTGGGGGAGGGGAGGGCCGCGATCCGTATCTAAGGTGGACTATCTCAGCCCACTTGGTGGCAAATGGTCCGGAAGTAACAAGGATATAGCGACACGGTCCTAGAATTTGTTACTCACTTTCCAATGCCAAAGGTATTATTGAAATTTTATAGTACGCACACAGAAATCGATTTAGTAGTACTAAACTTCTGTGTATAACGCCAAGAGAACTAAAATACTAAATTTTTACAATTTTCATGCGAAAATGTTTTAAATACATGGTCACGGTCGCCAAACGTTTATCTGCAAAAGACAAATGAGTTTGCGGAACTCATTTAATTATTTGTGGCAGATTAGGGCTCGGGGAATAGTTTACGGGAACCTTTTTGTAGTGCCTGGCTTTGTAGTAAACCGCGCCAAAATGCTTCACGTTTTTCGGGCTACTAAAATTTAGTATTTAGCTAAAAGATTAGAGGTCTCTATTTTAAACCCAGCTTCGCGCGGGTGCAATACTGATGAATTAATACATATAATTACATTGTATATTAAAAAACCGCATCAAAATCTATTGCATTAAGAAATCTAAGCATACTGTATAGCGACAGACAGACACAGCGGGAAGCGACTATGTTTATACTACGCAGTGATATTATAAAAGTACTAAAGAAAGATGATTATTGTCATCTGACAGACAAAGTACGGCATTTGTTTTTATATCAACGACTTTTGTTTAACGTTCACACGTCATTAGCTTAACTATGACCGAATCTTGGCAATGACTTTGTTTATAAACTCTAAGTCTTTTTTTAACCATATGAAGTTAGTATCACAGATCATTTACCAACCAATGGTACTGAAGTAACGCCGTTACTGAGTTTTCTCCTTTATCGATACATTCTGCTCAGAGTCTGACATAAAAACTCTCATAAGGGGAGCTTGTCGTGTTAAAGTGTACAATGTTTGGGTGATTTATTTTCAGATGTATGCTTAGCGATAAGAAAGTCACATAAAATGGAAGACTGACTGTATTGCCTTCTTTTGTAACTGAAATCAAATGGAATTTGCTTATAGATGGGAAATTCTAAATTTCTTATATTTTGTTTACAGGTAACGTAGTATTAGCCGATGGGCCAGTTTACGGAGGAGGGCAAGGGAATGTGGCCAGCTCTGCGCCCGCCAGCGGCAGCAACCTACTCACGCAAACGGTGTATGGATTCCTGGACTTCACCACTACCATTGGCAACACCGTCATGGTGTTCTCGCCCCAATCAGCTCCGCCACCAGGTCGCTTGCTTGTTAATATTATATATTGGTTAATTTATATTTAATGTTTTAAATTACAAATCTGTCTAGAAGAAGGTTTGATACAGTAATAAAAATACAAATTAGCCATTAGGTATTTTAAAAGTAAAAAGTCAATTCATTTTAGTTTTCATTAATAAATTTGCTGAAAATCATGACTCACAGCTGCTTACTTTTGGCCAATTTCAGAACCACCGAAAACCGAAAAGTCAGTCCAAGAAAATATCATCGAAACGAAACCCCCTCCGCCATCAGTCACGAGTGTGAAACCTGAAGCCATCAAACCAAGCAAAATATCTGATAAAGACAAAACTAACAAGCCCGCCGCTCCTGCAGTACTCTCCAGTGCCGTGTCAGTAGTATCTTCCCCACCGAAAAAAGACAATAAAGTACCCAATGTGCCAAAATCTGCAGCAAAGGATCAAAAACAAATCATAACTAAAGTTGAAGTAGTTGCGGGACCCTCAAAAACCGTCGAAAATAGCTCTCCTAAATCTTCCCCTAAAGTAAACAAGCAAAATTCACAATCCAACAAAAACAAGAAAAATGAAGGCGTCAAATCAGTGACGAATGTTGTGAGCAGCAAAGTCGAAGTAAAACAAAGTCCATCGATCATCAGTTCTAAAGTTAACAGCGTTGTCCAAGTTAAATCCAGTAAAGTTGAAGAAGAACCTGCAATTTTAATCACTAATAACAATATCGGCGAGCCTGAATATGATTTCCTGTCACGTCAACCTTCTGAATTTGTAGAAGAGACTTACAAAGTCATCAATATACGTCCTTCGAAAGCTCCCGGTCAGAAACCAAAGCATGGTCATAAAAACCGTCATCAACCCACTCCAGCTCCGGATGATGATGAAGACCATCCTCTTGGGTTAGTAACCACTCTCGGAGGCACTATAGTCAAGGATGGATTAACAACTGTGCACGAAACTAGCGTAATTGGCACCTTTATATCTGGCAAGTACGCTCAAGTACTTAACAGCAATTCGAAAATCCTTCCACAAGCTGGGCACAGAGGAAAAATTTCCCCCACTCCCACTCACAGGATATTGAAGACAGTCGGACCTTCCATATCTAAAAACACTCACAGACACCTTGAGCCCACTCCTTCCCTTAGTGACGATGACAGCAATTTCGCTAAAACGACTCGCAGACAAAATAATGGTGGTGGTTCATTTAAAAATCGCCACAGAACTCAACAAAATAGCAACCCTGAACCTGAAAACCACAGCAACAACCAACCTCCTGCACAGGGCAAGAAGTTCAAGAACAGGAATAATAATTCACAACGCACGCAAAGGTAACATATAAAGGCTTCGAAGTAAATTTTCGATACATCATCAACCATATATCGACTACTCAAAAGCAACCTAAATTGACATCATTCCAAAATATCAAAAAATGCACCTTACTCATACAGCATGATTTAATAACTACTTAAGATTTAGTTGCTTTTGAGTATTCGACAGTAATTTAATGAGGTTTAAGTGGTAAGATTACTATCTCATACAAATACATATGAGAGTGCTATGCAAATCAAGCATGTGTTATCAATCAGACCGAACCATCAAAGTCGTACTATTGCCGACTATCCTATTAATACATTATCAATGCATGAATGCCAATTGACAAGCTTTTTTATTAAAAGAAATTGAATTTTGTTCCACATTTCTGTATAATTGTGATCCTCGGCAATTGTAAATGATTTTATTTTCAGTACTCGGTTCGGTCGGCCCGTGAATACGCCTCAACTGGCAACCGTCTCTGTTTTCAGTGAAACACCAAGCTCTTCATTTTCCAATAGGAGGAAGAGCAACCGTAACTCTGGACATAAGACGACTGTGACGCCCTCGAGCAACACCGACAACCAGTCCAAACGAGGCTTCAAGCCCCGAGTTCAGCCCACACCAGTTGAGCAAGTGACCCCAGCGGCATCTACCAGTGTGTATAAATTTAAGTTGAACCGCTCGCCGGGTTCTGGACGCTGGCAATACAAAACAAGCCCAAAGCCTAAAGTGACCATTCGTAAACTTAACGCTGATGACGAGCAACAAACAACGCCTAACCCTAATCCGCTTCTAGATGACACGCAAACGAATGACATATCGCTTCAAGCCAGGTCTGATAACGACTTAGAACTATCAGGTTCACAGAGCGGTCCTGGTACTCTGCTGGAAAATGACACCGAAGACAACTCTATTGAGAAACCACCACCAGTCGAAACCTTAAAAGTAGAAATTTCAACTCCCGCCGATTTCCGAGATGTTTACTACGAAATTGCTACTATAAGGTCTCCCTACACCTTCCAGGTAATCATTGTTTGGCTTATTGTGACTTATGTTTTAAATGAAACTTGTATAACACCATTCTTTATGTTTCCAGGTTGGCCGTGTCAAAAACACTCGTATTATAACTGTAACTTCTACTATAGAAAAACGTATAGAACCCACATTAGCAGTTAATTCGCAAAGTTCTCTCAACGAACCGTTGACAGAAAACATATTAGCGACAGCATCTCCATACGAGAAGGATCATTATCTAGACTCAAGCATAGTTACCCTACCCGCCATAACCTTATCTTCGGACATGGAAACGCCACCGCTAGAAACAGTAACAGAAACCTTTAGCACAACTCAGAACATGTTGAAAACACACATTTTACCCGTAGTAAGAGATGTTAATATTACTTCAAGTTTAACCTTCGTTCAAACCTATCAAGTTACCAGGTTAGTTACCGCCACTAAAACATTACCGCCAATGGACTTCTTCCAATTCATCCCAAGTAAAACCTTGAAAGAATTTAACAGCCGTCTCGATGAAGCTGGATCTGAATTACATTTAGAATTAGATTTTGGAGACAGCAACGAAGATGAAGATGGCGTACCCAGGCGCGTATTCCCAGCAGACCTTGACCTAGCTAACATCGGATCCGACTTCGATCTTACCGAGGTAGATAAATACAGAATTCAGGACAATCACTTGAGGCTCAAGAAGGCTCATGGTCAGAACAAAGGAAACCACGTGACTGAATCACCAAACCCACCCACACCCGCTTTGACTCCAGAACAAGCTCAACAACTTGCACTTCTGAGACTATTGAACCCAGCGGCCGCTGCCCAAATTCCCGACGTAGTGACCACATCCAAACCGATCCTGAAGTACGAGACAATATACGAATCTCACGTTATTCCAGTCTTTGACGGCAAGACCACGATCCAGAGCACTATCTCGAGACCAGTGGCTACGATAACTAAAACGGAATATGAAATTGGAACAAGCAGTCTTCCGGCTCTACCTCTGCAAACTATAAACCCACTTTTCCCCCAACAGTTCTCTATTACTTCGACACCTGTCGTCGTGAACACGGAAGTTACAGCTACTCAGAGTCAAATTTTGAAGTTAACATTCGGTGCGAAGACAGTGTACACCACGCTGTTCACGACGCAGGTAGTGCCAACGGTGATGACGTCATACGTGACGTCGCAAGTGGCGGTGCAGCCTAGCGCCGCTCCCCCCGGCTACCCCGGCTACTACCCGGCGCCATTCGCTCCCTTCCCCTACGTAGGATAAGAATCCCAGTGAAGTGTCAAACCTATGCGTGCAGACTATAAGTTAAATATTGTGTTCACCAGTGTATGTGATGATAACACGTAACTTTTGCACGAGAGACGGAACTTTAAACTGTGAATGCGTTGTTGTAGTGCACGTGATAAACTGTATTGCGAGTAGGTGAACAGTAAACAGTGCAAAAGCAGCAGAACGTTGGGATTTATAGCCTTTGTGGAAACATGAAAACTCTAAAGTTGTATTTCTTATAAAGTTTAGTGAGCTCCGCGCTATGCGATGTGTTAGCTAGTAAAGTACGTGGAGGTAATGTTTACCGACGTGTAATATAGATATGTTACGCAATTCACTTTGTATTCAGTAATTGCTTTGTAAATAATTTTATTTATGAATAGTACTTCTGTACATAACTATAGAGCTATAGTTGTAGATAGCTTCCTTAAATGTATTTTATACTTTTGTACATCTATTGCTTAGTATAAGTGGGTTCTATTACCTGGTACTACATATTAAAATAAATAATAAACATTAAGTGTTGACTTTTCTTTATTCCTACATAATTATCTAATACGGTAACAAGAGGAAGTTTGACTGGCCTGTTGATCTAGAGTGTCTCTAACTGTTATACCGGTGGTCGGGTTCGATTCCCACTCAGGACATTTTTTTTGTGTGAAGAGTACAATCATTCGTTCTGTGTCTGGGTGTAATGTATCTATTTTGAAATATATTATTACTTTTATTAGTTGTCTAGTACTAATAACACAAGCTACTTTAGTATGCTTAATTTAATAGGAGTTAATACATCTGATCAAAAAACCTCTATTAACAGTATAAGAAAAGTACATTTAAAACCAACTCTGAATCTTTAAGTCCATCATCATTAAGCCTTAAAGCACGGCGGCCCTTATCCCATAATTTGCGATGAATAACAAGAAAAAATAACGTAATCTATTCAAGATCCAGACACTAATATTTCATGGAGCTGAGAGGTATATTTCCCATGATATCTTAATTAAAACCGTTTCATACAAAGAAGGGGCCAAATGAAACAAAGAGGCCTCTAAGTTATGAAACTAAGATTAATGGAAGCTGTTTTGTAAACTTAATAAGTTAACCGAGAAACTGAAATTGTACTTTTTCATCATCTGGGTACTGTTGTATTTTTTTTAATATGCTCGAGGGAGCGTTGCAAGCAGTGGAAACGATAAAATGCCAGTATTTTACAGGGTGGTTAAAAATCTCATTGTTAACCTTGTTTAACCTTTTTCTTTTAAAATGTTGCTTTGAAGCTTACTTGCTGGTAAGTATGGTGGTACTGTGTTTTCTAATAGGAGAGGCAGTAGTCCAGCAGTGCTGTGGATTTCAACGGGCTGATGAAAAAGGCAATATTCAAAAATGTTGTTTGAGTTATTAACGGATTTTAGAAATCCCTCGAATATTTTGTTAAAAGTTACTTTTTATATCCATTTGTTGGAATACAGTAGAAATCAATTCATTATCGACACTGTAATTCTCGTTTGCTATATTTTGTGTAAACTAATTTGAGCAACTGTAATAAAGCAGTACAGGAACCTACCTCATATTACTCTATTCTCAATATTTCTTTCAATAGGTACTCAATTATTTATTGCATTCTATACAGAGATGTTGAAAAATAAAACAAGTTAAGATCAACTTGGACCCTATCGGGCACGCAACACGCTTTCCTAGTATGCATGCCTTCAGGTACTATTCTTGAATCGTTATCTTTGATAGAAATGACATACTCAATGACAGTAAGTACGTAATTAATGTAATTCAGGAACAGATAAAGAAGTTATCATCAAAGCAAGTTTTGTTGTTTAAATACAATTTTGTAATTGTAACTTTTACTTTTGGGCTACAAATATTAAAAGTTCGCTTCGTGATTCCTATAAAACTGGAATAAAGTCTACAAATAGTTCTAAACAAAACTAGTCCTCTTGAAAAGCCAAACATGTAGAGCATGTATTTAAAGTCTCCTAGAGAGCATCCTTCTACGTACTAAACCATAAATTCTTCAAGACGATAGTTTATGTATGCAATGGCGTTTAATCAATTTTATTATATGAGTACATGGTATATGCTATTCGAGATCGTGAGCAGAACTAGATTATCAAATACAGTGTAAGTACATCGAGTTAATAGCAAAGTTGTTTTAGAACTATTCAGCCTCCAACCTTCTTAAAAAACGTCCTGGATCGTCATAACATTAAGTTTCGCTTTCTTATTTTGATCAGACTTTTAGAAACCGGGTTGCCTTTTTTAAACGGAGCACCAGTAATTTTGAATATGAATGCTACTCGCTATTCTTTAGAAACAAGAAGTGGATAATTGGTAACCCATACTTAAAGCTAACATAAGAACAGATAACATACATATGTTGACACGAAAAGATTCAGCAACGTTGACTATATTGGGAAACAAAAAAGGTAAACTAACTGCCAGACAAAAACAAAATATGGCAATCATTCCAAAACTCATTATCTAATGCGATAATCTAGTTAGCAAAATCGAGCCAGACATATCAATTGTCAGCGAACTATTCATAATAACATTGGACAGTCCTGACTACAACTAGATAGTTCAAATGCTGAAGGGACGGCGATGACGGCCCATTGTCTGCTTGTCATGTTATCAGCCTTCAAATACCCTACCTTTGTCAGAAATCCGTCGTTACCTATCGCTCAAAGATATCAAAATAATATATCAAACTAGTTTCTAAAGAAAAATCCAATGATTTTCATCAATCGACTATGTAGGCATTCTACACAAACGTATTTTTTTCTATCTATACTATACTCTCGTATATTCTACTAAACGTTTGTTGTCGCTTCCCGTACAAAAACTTCAGCGCCAAACAAAGGCCACCTCAAAGTAAATATTGTCCAGTGGTGTATTTCTCTATCCTTTTAGACGCTGGTGACCATGTGTACATTGCTGTTGGCGGGAAATATAAAGCTTGCACCTCTCGCCTTCTGTGTCAAACAAACACTAGCCGACTTCACAATACGGAGCACAAATACTGCCTGTATATTTGAAACTAAGCAAGCTACAACTAGATTACTGTAAATGTTGAAAAGAAAAATGTTTTGTGAGAACTGTTTAACTGGAATGTTCTTATGAAGTTTTGCAATTACGAAGCATTTTAAGTAGTTAAACTGTAGAATTTTACATACAGTATGTTTGTCTAACTACTACCAGCTATACGAATGTGAGAAAGAGAAACAGAAACAAAAAAACCCAACAAAAGAGATCTAACTTAGCAACCATTACCAAACCTATCACCTATTTTTCAGAAAAATGTCACGTAGCCTATCTATTCTGGTGAAAATCTGTGCGAGTGCATTCGGTTTTACTGCTCGCTGATTGAACGAGGTTAGATGAAATCGGCTTATCGTCCGCCACGCGGCGCGGTGGGAGGGCCCCACGAATAATTTCATTTGAACATGCACCGGCCGCGGCCCCGTCTCGCTCCCAGTATCATGCAAATTGACAATGTGCCTCCATGTGAAGTCTTCTATTCCGCATAATGATATAGAAAAATGGGAGTTGGATGTATTGTAAAAGAGGCTGGATAAAACGAAACTCATTTAGGTAAACGAACTATACAGTACTACACTACTAAAGTACAGAAGTGTTAATGTTCCCAAACCAAATTCTAGGAAAAAGACCTGAAACAAAAACAGCTGATTCATGTTCAGCGTTGCGTTGAAAAGTGTACGAATGATATTTGGGTGAGTCAGCCTAGGGAACCAGACATTAGCCTATCTGCAGCCAAAATTCCAAGCACTATACGTCACGAGCACCAATATTTCTCCTAGTTCTCTCTGTTTACTACTATGTACTGAGAGAGGCCTCCGACTGAAATTCGTCGAACATTGTTATGATTAAAATGCTGAATAAAATTTAAAGATCTAGCGAAGATTGTATTTTTTTCTGCCGTAAGTTAGACTTGGAAGACTTTACAAACAATTTTTTGTCGTTTTTGTTAGTCATGATGAAATTAGAGAAAGGCTGGGCCGAATTCCTTAAATCTGATTCAAAATATATGTAAAAAAATAAAAATAGCATGCGCATTGTAATCATGATACCAAATCTAATGAAATCAGTAGGTAAGTACATTGTCGGCACAAACGATCATGATAAAAATACACGCTAGTTCACTGTCTTTTGGGTTCTCCTCCTAATTTTTTGATATTTAGATTCTTGTATTCCTTACGCTTACTTAAAATATTTTGCTCTGGTAGTAAGTAGTTTACAAATTTTAGCCAGACAAATGAAATAACTTAGTATAAGTAAGGATCTTGTTTCAAACAAATGTCTTGAAAAGTTGAATTTACATTTTTTGGACAGTCACGAGGAAAATTTACGTATAATTTGATTTTTTGTTGGAAAATGTTGGGTTGTGAGTAGAACACAAAGGGATGCCACACCAATTACCACTGTGACCGATACTCAATGGGTTCGACTCCTACACGAGACACAATCGTGTTAACTACAAAATATTCCAAGTTTAACACTTCAAGTCTTCTATACATGCCAAATGGAACCCGATAGTACTTCCAAGTTAGTAGCTCTTTTCAAACGTCAAAATGGTAATAGACAGCACCCCATCACCCACCCTTCGTCGCCTTCTACGCTTTTGGTAGGTACGGGAGAAGAAACGGCGCAACAAAATCCTCAGCAGCACTCATTGACAGTTTAATATAATTAATTGTGTGAGTAACAAAATTTCATTTTTTTTATATATAAATGCCTTTAGACTGATAAAACAGGTCATTCAGATAAGGTATGGTAGACATGGGTAATGAATGATCATTAATTATATTGATTGAAACCATCAAGCTGTGATTTACTAAAGTAATGTAATGTGAGAAAAATGTTTCGAAATAATTGTTTTATAGTCGTGTCTTTTATATTGTCATGTAAGTACAAATCGTTTTTCTTTGTTTGACTCCAAACAGCCTATAAGAACACCGAAATTATTGTTTTATTGGTGATACCTCAATACTAAAAGGTGAAGAGTGTTTTAACAGCTCCCTGCAATAGCAAAGTACAACTGCGAAAACTAAGACTTGGATTGGACTATCTATTTGGATTAAAGACTTCAAAGTCCAAAATATTAATCACAAGATGTCCGTATAAACGTACTTGCAACGTTTAAAAACTCTGGTCATATATTCAGTGATTGCTTGCAATGCATTTTCTTTAAAATGCATTCCTTCAATGGAATTTCTTGCCAGTTCTTCGCCAAAAGAATGACATTTTTTAATCGCGCAACTAGATTCAGTAACATTTTGAAAGTGTCTGAGGAGGCCTACTGGAAAAAAAAACTTCTGGTTTTAATTTTAGGAAAACCAGCCAAATCTCAAAAAGGCTTCATCCAAATTTACAAGGAGCTACCAATTTTTTTTCGGACTATGAGATTGTTTATTGAAGTAAAAGTAATTGTACTATATTATTGTGAAATAACTCCTCATGCGTTTGATATAATATGACTCATGTTCGTTGGTTCATCTAGAAGAGACCGTTAAGAAATTCTATCATGTATCCTGTTTTGTGCCGTATAAAGTGATTCTTTTCAAAATTGGTACTTTAGGTTAATCGCGAAATAGTACTTATAATATAACCAATTGGGCAGGCTTTGTCTAAATCACTTGTACAAATATGCAACCAATGTCTCTAAATAAATCGGTGAATTTCGGTAGTCCGAAGCCTACCGAAATTTATTTAGATTTAATTGATTTATTCAGTTTTATGTCTGTTGCCTATCTCATACGCGTATGAGATAAAAAGAATATCAGAAACAGGTTGAATGCCAAGCGCAAGCGCCAGAGGGGTATGGCATCAACAAAGAGAGATCCTTGCCCAACAGTGGATTATCCAGGGCTGATGATGATGAAGATTTTAGTCAGGGACTAAAATCTTCAATAATCAGATCAATAATTCTAATCCTAAAAAAATAAACATATAATTTTTTTTAAGCTTTCAAGTCACTTCACGTTCCATATGAAAAAACAAGACGAATATAGTTTGATATATTTTGTTACTGGAATTGCAGTTGCCGTTCTACTAGGAGCTCAATCAACGGCTCCTGTGGCACGATGCTTCCAGTTCACATGGCTGGGGCCCAGGTGGAATAACGAGAGTACTTTCTTGAACGCCACTTGCCAGGACGCTACCAATCTCAACAAGGAGGTGCCTTGCTTCGAACCACTCGTCGTATCCCGTACGTTGGTAATTGAAATAATTGAATTTCCATTTTTTTAATGCACTTCAGAAAGCCTACTAGAGCTACAATTGTGTGTTTGAAGTCGTGAATAGAATAGAAGTCGTGGAATATTAATATATTCTAAATTTTCACAAACCTCTAGGAAATACGACAACCTCGTATCGAAGTAATAGATCATCATCATTCCCCTGCCCTTATCCCAATTTTTACTTGGGGTCGGCGCATCATGTCTTCTTCTTCCATACATAATAGGAATATAGGATAAGAAAATAGTTTGTCGTAACTTCAATAAAAACGTATTTAACCTTTTTCATTAATCTACTTGATGGACATTAAAATACTAGTAAACATCCGTATTAAAGCGTCAGGTTAATTAACATTGTAATCTCAATCTAGGTCCGGAAGTTGAACTGGCGTCCCCAATAATTAACTAATTCCTGCTGGTGATATAACTAAGTCAAAAATACCGTAAATGTAATAAAATATTTTGTTATGTAAATTAGATTAAATTAGAGAAAAATAATAATAATAATGTCCGGACTGATTTCGGCCACGGCGCGCGGCGGCCAGTGTTACTATGACACCAGCCAGCTACGCAGGACATATTATAGCAAAAGCGTGTGCGCAAACACAGGTGCACTCTCTATTCCTTTACTCTCATAGCACGATTAGACGGTAATTCGACACGACCGGAGAGAGATCAGGCGCAGGACCCACATTTTTAACGTGCCTTCCGAAACACGGGAGCTGTGATATTTATTTGTTAAACGCACACAACATTTGAAATGTCGGTGCGCGCCGTCGTGGGGGTCGAACTCAAGACCTCTGACTTAGCAGTCCTACGGTCTTGCCACTAAGCTATCACAGAGAAAAATAACATAGTCATATTTGAATAAGCTTTAAAATTAAAAAAATTCTAAAAAAAAAAATTTAACGTTCTTATTACATTAATTAGGTGTAATTATATTTGCGGCACTAATTATAATTACTAAACTACAGTTGCTGTGAAGAAGAAGAAGAAAGACGATTATTTTATTAAGAGCTTTTGACACAAAGATAAAAAAAAATCACAAGTCCCGTATGTGGTCTGTCTAGTCCTGATTTCAAACTGGTTTTATTTTAATAACATTATTGTCATTACAGTTGATGGATCATGGCCTGATGTTGAATATATTTGGAGGAATCATGCCGAAAATGCTTCCTGCATACTAGCCGCCAACGACGTATGCGCTCAACATACCTACTATTTTGATGGAAGAGGTAGGATTTTGTTAAAAAAACTAAAAAGTAAACCTTTGTGTTCGTCATTGAAACTAGTCAGTATGAACAATTGTCAAAGCTTGTGTTCATTGCTTTTCTTTTATGTATTCTAGCAGATCTGATAGAATACTACCATGATCCTGAATAGATACCCCATTATTTATTTCATTCCGTTAATTTCATTCATTTTGGTTCATTTTAATCATTTTGTCAAATCGTTCATTTCGTTCATTTCGTTCATTTCGTTCATTTCGTTCATTTCGTTCATTTCGTTCATTTCGTTCATTTCGTTCATTTCGTTCATTTCGTTCATTTCGTTCATTTCGTTCATTTCGTTCATTTCGTTCATTTCGTTCATTTCGTTCATTTCGTTCATTTCGTTCATTTCGTTCATTTCGTTCATTTCGTTCATTTCGTTCATTTCGTTCATTTCGTTCATTTCGTTCATTTCGTTCATTTCGTTCATTTCGTTCATTTCGTCCATTTCGTCCATTTCGTTCATTTCGTTCATTTTGGTTCATTTCGTTCAAATCGTTCAAGCCATACATTTCGTTCAAATCGTTCATTTCGTCTATTTCGTCCATTTCGTCCATTTCGTTCATTTTGGTTCATTTCGTTCAAATCATCCAAATCATACATTTCGTTCAAATCGTTCATTTCGTTCATTTCGTTCATTTCGTTCATTTCGTTCATTTCGTTCAAATCGTTCATTTCGTCCATTTCGTTCATTTCGTTCTTTTCGTCCATTTCGTCCATTTCGTTCATTTCGTCCATTTCGTCCATTTCGTCCATTTCGTCCATTTCGTCCATTTCTTCCATTTCGTTCATTTCGTCCAAGTCGTTCATTTCGTCCATTTCGTCCATTTCGTTCATTTTGGTTCATTATGTTCATTTCGTTCATTTCATTCAAATCGTTCAAATCGTTCAAATCGTCCAAATTGTCCAAATCACACATTTCGTTCATCTCGTTCATTTCGTTCATTTTGGTTCATTTCGTTCAAATCGTTCAAATCGTTCAAATCATACATTTCGTCCAAATCGTTCATTTCGTCCATTTCGTTCATTTCGTTCTTTTCGTCCATTTCGTCCATTTCGTTCATTTCGTCCATTTCGTCCATTTCGTCCATTTCGTCCATTTCGTCCATTTCGTCCATTTCGTCCATTTCGTCCATTTCGTCCATTTCGTTCATTTTGGTTCATTATGTTCATTTCGTTCATTTCATTCAAATCGTTCCAATCGTCCAAATTGTCCAAATCACACATTTCGTTCATTTCGTTCATCTCGTTCATTTCGTTCATTTCGTCCATTTCGTTCATTTTGTTTCATTTCGTTCAAATCGTTCATTTCGTTTATTTCAACCATTTCGTTCATTTTGTTCAAATAGTTTAAATCGTTCAAATCGTTCAAATCGTTCAAATCGTTCAAATCGTTCAAATCGTTCAAATCGTTCAAATCGTTCAAATCGTTCAAATCGTTCAAATCGTTCAAATCGTTCAAATCGTTCAAATCGTTCAAATCGTTCAAATCGTTCAAATCGTTCAAATCGTTCAAATCATACATTTCGTTTAAATCGTTCATTTCGCTAATTTCGTCCATTTCGTTTATTTCGTCCATTTCGTCCATTTTGTTCATTTTGGTTCATTTCGTTCAAATCGTTCAAGCACCACCATATACCACCATAGTGGGGGATATGGCCCCACTGGGTGTTGTAAAAGGCGACTAATGGTTCTTAAGACCCAGTGCACTGTACCCAGCACCTTGGGTCACCCTAATGGTGGCCGGTAAACAACCAACAATCGCATTCCCAAAGAGGGTTAGTGTCAGGCAGACGGCCGACTATAAAACCATAGCCAAAACTTTAAGCAACATGTCTAGAAGACGTGATGCGCCGATCCGAAGTGAAATGGGATAAGGGCAGGAAGATGATGAAATTCTTATTTATTTTTGAGAAGATGTTTTTGTCTCGCTTTACTTTTTGTTACATAACGTAATCGATAAACTCCAAAATTACTGAATCGTTTTCAAGTATTCACAATTAGAAAGCTACATCATCCCTGAGTAACTCAGGCAGTATATAATTCCAATTGTAACAAGTTTTTAGACCTGTCAAGTACATTAAAAAATGCTATATAACCAAATTACACGTGGGTGAAGCCGAGAGCACAAAGCTAGTATATTGATAAAGTGATTATCTGATTCCAGTTGACAATTCGTCGTACCTGTGCACGAGAGCCGTCAACGAACATGGTGACGCCATAACCAGTGGTTGTTATGAAGACAGGCAGGGAAGCTTTGTCACCAGAACCTGCTTCTGTAGATCCAGACCCGGTGGCGTGCCATGCAATAATGCTGTCGTAACAAACTTAAATCTGTTCCTATTCATTGTCACAGCCGTAATTTGGCCTATGAACAGTGAGCTTAGGAAGCACAATGCTATTAGTATCTTTTGATGACAACTATTCTATGTATGATTTGACGGGCCTGTTGGTCAGGTTGTTAGTGGCCGTGACAGCTATACCATAAGCCGAGGTATAAGTGGGTTCGACTCCCAACCAGAACAAATGTTTGTGTGATGAACACAATCATTTTTTTTTGCATCTGGTTGTAATTTATCTATGATATGTATGTAATTATGTATGTATGTGTTTAGAAGTATATAAATATGTTTATCAGTTGTCTAGTACTCATAATACAAGCTCTGCTTAGTTTAAGACTAGATGGCGTTGTTTGAAAGTCGTGGAATATATTAAATTATATTATATGATTAATAAAATGTATATTATGGTGAAATCTGTAAAATATTATATTAAAATGTACGAATGATATGATCGTTTGGATACCAACAAAAGGGTTATACAGCGTGTATATTTGAACGACGGACTTATTGAAGGAGGGTGGTCAGTATTCGATTCTCGTCTCAAATATGTCAAAAAACTATGACCTTAATTTTTCATATAATTATCCGATAAAATACAGTATTTATGAACACAGAGCGCAAAATGCCTAATATCACGCGCCAAACACGTGCCTCTCCTGTTGCTAAGGCAGCGAGCGCGCAAGCCCCGCCCCTTTCCTTTGTGATGTCGCCCCCGCGCCCCCCGCGCCCCCGCGCCACCCGCTCTGCTGACCGAGTAACCGCCAGTCTATGCGCACGCGCCGCTGCTTTCGTATTGCGTAATCATTCCCGTTTACCAAATTCGCGTAAAGTGCATTTCCTAGTGTTAGGTACCTATGTAGTGTAATAATGTCGTCGCAGTATTCTAATGAAGAATGTTGGAATATGGTTCGTGCTTACGCGCTATCAAATGATCGTGTGCGAGCTGCAGTTAATTTGTACAGAGAAATGTACCCCATGCATGAGGAACTTGGGGTTAACGACCACGAACCTAGAGTGAATATTTGTCTAATTTAAACAAAAACATTTTATTCACCGACGAAGCCACATTCACAAGAATGGGGATTTTTAATGTGCATAACGAGCATTGGTGGCGCAACGAAAATCCCTACCGTACGCGACAGGACGCTTATCAACATCGCTTCAGTGTAAATGTGTGGGCAGATATTTTAAATAACAATTTAATAGGCCCTTATTTTATTGATGGACGATTTGACAGTGTATCATATTTAAACATTTTAAATAATGTAGTGAGTGAGATGCTGGAAGATGTGCCATTAAATATCTACCGGGACTTGTACTACCAACATGACGGAGCGCCCGCGCACTATCAGGTGCGCGTACGTGAGTACCTAACATTACATACATTTTGGTGACAAGTGGATAGGTCGTGGCGGCCCCGTGCCATGGCCCGCACGCTCGCCAGATCTCACTCCGTCAAATTAATCGTCGTAAATACTCAAATTATTAACCGTTGTAAATAGGTGTGATTACATTTTTTAAATACGCCAAAAATACGATAGTGCGTCACGTCTTATGAAATTTTACATTGCAGAATGTTTATAGTTTGATGTACCTAGATATTTTTGCCTATCCTAAGCCAGATTTAAAGTATGAAGGGAAAATGCATTCATACCTACGTCGGCGTCGGTCATTGACCGCGCATATGTTCTGCGCTTATCGCAAGGTTGTTAAAACGTTGCGATGTTTTTAGGACTTTTTTGGAACGATTTTGTTCGTCATTAATCAGGGTTTTTTTATTGTTTATACGTTTATTGGTGAAGTCTATGCATAAACTATTGGTGGTTTGAATAAGTCCGTCGTTCAAATATACATGCTGTATATATAGACAAAAAACTCTTAAAGGAAGATGTATAGCACCAATAGAAGCAATAGAAATCAAGGCACTGCTCGAAGGTGGTCTCTCTTCCATCTTTAATCGAAGCTCTTCTAACTTCTTTAAAGATAAATTATGAAACAAAAGTGAGATCTCATTCGTCTTCTGCCGGGGCTGCGGGATGTTCGCAAGAGTTACCGCGACCCCGGCACTTAAAGGGCTGTAGGAGGAACATAGTGGGTTTTGGTCAGTAAAAGTCTGACACTCCCTCCCGCTGCACCCACAGCGGGCGGGGTTATTTGATGATTTCCCAAAAACAGATCTTTTGTCTTTTATTTCCTTGTGGATGTCAAAATATTGTACAACACGTGTGGATTACACTTATCTCTTAATGACATTGATTGGACAATCGAATGGGCTAATCAGAGCTAATTGTACAATACGAATTTTAAGTCGGATAAGTCCAGTATGTAAATTTTAGTGTTGGCAGGAACGATATACATAGGTAGAGACACGGCTCTAAGAAACCATGAACCCAACAGTGTTATTTTGCAGAGTGTACGAGATCCTATCTAGAAAATGGCTTCCGATTTGATTACATACACGATTAGGCTAACTACGCAGCAGATGGATGTGTCAGACTTAATACATTGTGAAACAAAAGAACGAAGGAAATTAATAAGTATACCTACCGACTTAGAATTTCTAAGTGTACTTTCAAGTGTACCTTCTCTTATGTTTGATGGACTCGATCCAATAAAACGATGAGGAATTTGACGGGCCTCTTGGTCAAATGGTTAGTGGCCCTGACTGCTATACCGGTCGTAGGTTCGATTCCCACCCAGGACATTTTTTTGTGTGATGAGCACTGTTTTGTGTCTGGGTGTAATTTATCAGTTGTCTAGTACCCATAACACAAGCTACTTACTATGCTTAACTTGAGATTAGATAGCATTATGGGAATGTTGAGGAATATTTATTTACATTTACTTAAAGAGGACCACAGCTAGTGTTTATTAGAGAAATTGTCGAGCGAGACAAAGCTATGCGCAGTGTAGAGCGCCCTCTCTCTCTCTCTTTACCATAGTGTTTGTAGTCACTTTACTATACGTCCGTTTTATAAGGCAGGAAGGATTATATTTATTTATAAGTACGTGATAACATACCAACCTATATTATCAAATGAAATCAGTACCATGTCGGTAGAGTACAGGCAATGAATAATAAAGATATTATCATAACAATGATTAGTATAGATAAGAAAAGCATTTCACGAAAAATGATGCTCATTGATAAACAACAAACAGTGAATTGAAACATTGATTGCTTTGTTCTTAAGGAAATAATTAATTTAAATGTGATTTTCGAGGAAAATGGCACGAAATTACCTTT
This sequence comes from Chrysodeixis includens, assembly GCA_941860345.1. Classification (NCBI taxonomy): domain Eukaryota; kingdom Metazoa; phylum Arthropoda; class Insecta; order Lepidoptera; family Noctuidae; genus Chrysodeixis; species Chrysodeixis includens. Next base: position 9,016,916 of record OW796099.1, on the reverse strand, counting down.
TATTTTCTGTGTGTGTTATACTATCATGTAAGTAACAATTCATTATTTATGTATAATGTTACGCTATCTTACAATTCGTCAGAAATGTATCTTGTATAAATTGTGATACATACTTCATAGTTAAATTCTGTGAATATTGTACAATTTGTGTGATAACTTAATAACAAGAAATAGTGATAATTTTCAGTTCAATCAAATTGATTAAGCAACAGAAGCATTGATCACAATACAAAAAAAAAACATTTTCACTTCATTGTGTAAGTAGTTTCTAAGTACATGGTATTTCTATTTCAGTTGCTGGTTTCATCGCAGCACAACAAACTACAAGTAGAAACGTCTCAAGATGCTTCCAGTTTACATGGCTAGGTCCTCGATGGAACAACGAAAGTATATTTTTGAACGCCACTTGCCAAGATGCTACCAAGCTCGCCAAGGGGGTGCCTTGCTCCGAACCACTCGTCGTATCCCGTGAGTTGTCACCCTTACTTATATAAATGACATACACTTAATGCTATTACAAATTACAAGTTAAATGCATTTACGTTAAATAGGTCCCGAAAAAATATTAATTAAAAACGACGTCATCGGCGTTCACATGGTGGGTGCTCAAACCTCCGAATGAAAATGGGCCACAGTTGGGCCAAGAATATCGCTACTATGTTTCAGTATTCTAATCCATCTTAAGGAATCTCTCGTCTTACTTGACCTACCACCGTCTTCTTGATTTGACTGATCTCAGTATTATTATGTGATTTCAGAGGATGGATCCTGGCCTGATATTGAGTACATTTGGAGGAATCACTTAGGAAATGCATCATGTATACTTGCTGACAATGACGTGTGTGCTCAACACACCTATTACTTTAATGGAAAAGGTAAAAGCTGTTAACTCAAAACGATACTCTATTTACGATCGAAAATTCTTTAGAACTGAAAAATACATAATAGAGAAGTAATAAGAACAATCCTGATTATGTTTTAAAATTTCAGTGGACAATTCGACGTATTTGTGCACAAGAGCTGTCGACGAGGACGGAAATGCCATTACCAGCGGTTGTTACATACAAAGAAATGGCAGTTTTGTCACTAAATCCTGCTTTTGCCGCTCTAAGCCTGGAGGCGTACCATGCAATAACGCTGGTCTTACAACCATTAATCTTGTCCTAATTTTTGGCCTCATTTTAGCATTGATTTTCAATAAAGATTTATATTAGTGCAATGCCAGATTTTACTATTCACAGTCCATTTTGTGTACAATCTCAAAAATAACTTTATTTTGCTAATAAAATTATGTACTGTTATGAATTTTGAAACCAAAAATTTTGTCATAATAAATATTTTAATATATTCAATTTCTATATTTTATACTGTTTCCGACTTAACTCTGTAATTAAACAAAAAAACAAATTGGTCACTAACCAATACTTTATTATATGAATTGTACACGGTCAAATAAAAAAAAACAACTTATAATACTGTATTTACTTAAATTAAGCATTTCAAACACGCTTAAAATACAAAATATCATCAAAATAGTAATAAACTGTAACAATGTGGTGTATTTTAATTTGTGAAGATATCCGAACACACTTACAACTTTTATTTATTTCTGTCTGACAAATGACGTGTCCTATCTGTCACCGTCAGCAACGTCAAACAAGTCAACATTTTAAAACGCCTCTTGCAGTGGTTTTCTATGCCACTGCAGCATATTTTTAAGATAAAATTGACTAAAAGACTACGTTAAAATGTACTCCGTGTTAACAAGAGGAAATGCGATATTGACGTACACATTAAGCGTTCTAGCATGTTTAACCTTTCTATGTTTTTTGTCCACATTAACTGTTGATTACAGAACTGCTGCTCAAATGAACACAGTTAAAGTAGTCGTGTAAGTATACTTGACTATCACTTGCTTTATATTGCCCTGTATTCGTAATAAATCATTGAAATGTTTCCAGTAAAAATGTACCAGATTATGGGGCATCAAGGGAAAGGAATGATCTTGGTTTCCTAACTTTCGATCTTAAGACGGATCTCTCTCACCTGTTCAACTGGAACGTCAAGCAACTGTTCCTCTACCTTACTGCTGAGTACATATCACCAAACAATGAACTCAACCAAGTTGTGCTTTGGGACAAAATTATCCTCAGAGGCGAAAATGCTCTCTTAGACTTCAAGAACATGAACACAAAATACTACTTCTGGGATGATGGTAATGGTTTGAAGTAAGTATAAATTGTATTTTTAATTAATAACCTGGTGTGTGTAGTAAGGTCTCATATTTTTACTATTTAGAACCTTTCATCTCTCACTGCTAGGCATAGGTCTCTATTCCATCCTTTAACCCATTTGTTTATAATTACTACAATGAACAACTTACTTTTTTAAGCATGTAATTTAAAGATCACCAAACCAACCAATGCATTAATTACAAACCTTACACATTACAGAGGCCACAACAATGTCACTCTAACCCTCTCCTGGAACATCATTCCCAATGCAGGACTGCTGCCCAACATCCAGGCCATCGGCCAGCACTCCTTCAAGTTCCCCACAGACTACACCCAGACGCGGGTATGATCCACAAACTGAACTCATCATGTAGGTGGATCTCTGATAGTTGTGTTACATTAAGATTGTCAAATATACTGCTTTGTCACAGTCATTTGTTTTATTTATAACAACACTTTTGTACTTACTTAAGACTAAATGTTGAAGTTTATTATGTTGGCATGCATGATACTGTTATGCATTGTACATAAGTATGCATTTGTCAAAGCAAGTGTTTTGTTATTTAGTTCTGTCTGTTAGTGCTGTAAGCCTGTGACTTAATGAATATTACAATTATCATAGATTTGAAAGTGTGTGAAGTGAACTCAGATGTGTGTAATATGATTTTATTAAATATTAAATAGTGATCTGGTATACTTAATTTATTATAATAATATCAACTAGTTTTCAGCAAATAAACCTGATGTTCACATTTTTGTGTTTAATTTCTTTACCTGAGGAGTAATTAATAGGTATAATGAAGAATACAATTAAAAATCATTCAGCTTTTTATCATATAATTATCAATTACATTTTTAATTAAACATACATTTATCATTTTTGCTCTACAGTGTTGTTCTACAGCAGAAAAAACTAGTGACCCCCTACCATCATTTAATAGAGGTGTTGCTAGATTTCCAAAATGTTTTTATACCAATTAAATCGGCATTACCAGATTTAAATAATAACTAGTCTCAAGTGGACACATCTCATAGAAATTTACTCATTAACAAATTGATTCTAACTAAATTTAGCACATAGGTATGAATAGAAAACCATCTAGTATATAACGTAATATCAAGGAGGTATAATTTCTAATATTGAGGTATAATATAAATGCATATCAACTAAGCAGAAACAAGTCTAACTTTTATTATTCAACTACATGTGTTTTATTTAAACTCCATATAAGCATGTACATTTTAATAAACATACAATTATATGTATATGAATTATTTTATATTTTGGAGCCATATTATGAGAAACCTTAACATATAATTTAACATCTAAATAACTAACTGTAAAAATAGTTTTCCAACAAAGATCTCTTTATTTCCTTTCCAAAATTGCTTTACTGTAAATTTTATAGTTCTACTATAATAATTATGTAGTTAATCGTGATCTATAATATCTTCAATTATTGCATTTTCCAATTGTTTAGAATTAAATATTAATTTTCCTGTTATTTGTGCAAATGTGTTAGCCTGTCACGGCCATAAAACACGAGTTTACAAATAAAAGGTACAGTAAGCACTCTTAATTTTATCTTAACAAGGTTACTTAAATACTATATAAGAAAAAGATATTAACGCAATATTCATTTTAAATCTTCATTGGTGATTGGTTAAAACTGGTTCATAACGACGATAAACAATACAACCCGATATAAGGGGAAAGTAAAGGGTCAAAGTTAATTTTATATAACAAGGTACATATTTATTATTTATATAATAAGATTTAAAAATCTCGTAAATTAAAATGAGTGTAGTGCAGTGCCACGTCACAATGAGCATATCGAAAGTATTTTGTTCCTTATCCGTCATGACGATAACTAGGTATATGAGATGTAAGACAAGCGCGGCTACCACTAGTATCGTACACTAAATAATTTTAATGAAGTGGATCCCAACAATATTTATGTAGATTCCTTATACGTAACAGTTCATAGTGTATTGCTTGAGTATGCCTCTGGCATTATTAAGATTTTACGAATTTCCCTACAAAGAATCGCCTACAACTTTTCAACTACCAATATGCTAACATTCAAAGCTGATCCCACTAAATTACATGAAAAAATATTGCATATTTAAGTAAATACTTAACTGATGTATACTATCGCAGTCAATCTGCACGCACAACTATCATAACAGATGACAATCGCTTTATGTATCTTCTATTTTAACTACAATTCAACAACATGAAATAAATATAAACCTTATGTAGTGTAAATACAGTACCTGACCTGCACTTTATGAATTGACTAGTAAATCATGTGATTTGGTAGGTGATGATAACAATCGCTGCGACCATTAACATTACATCCTACTGCAAGCATGCAAGGGAGGTCCAGAAAGTACTGCAGCGATAAATTAATGTTACAATTTCTTTAATTCTAATGTATGCAATTCGAGAAATCTAAGATCATGTTAAACAAAGTACATTCCCTAGAATTTAAAACGTATTTATGGTAGGTACACGTCGAGTATTACAATTAAATCATATATTTAATATTATTGACATAAATACAAAATCTAAATGAACTTATGTCCAACCACACATGCCATGATGTTGCAAGCATTAGTAAATACTAAATAGGTATTATATAAGAAATAGATACATGAATAGCTAACAAGAACAAATGGGATTTAAATGATAATCATACAACACATGACATTATAAGTAATTGAGTGTTTAGATGACCTAAGCACAATGAATCAAAACATCTAACTTAACAGCGCAATACTAAAGATCACAGTTTCTGCCATACAGTGATTTGGTCTCACAAAGTGGCATATTTAATAAAGATGTTGCGTGAACACGATACATATCATCATTTATAGATATTTAACATGAGCTCTAAATTGGAAACGCCTTTTAAATATATTCCTATTCATAATAATTTAACATCAAATACAACCAAAGAAGAAACTAAATGTTTTATAGCTACATTGTAGTTGTTCGCTGTATTAAATTTGTAACACTCACATTCGTTTAAATGAATGTGAATCTGAAAGATACGTAATGTCAAAAGACCTAAGATCCAAAACCTGTGAGTAACAATAAAATACAAGTTGTATACTGGAACGGTGACTGTTGTCAGCAAAACATTTACACCCTGCCTGCACATCTGACATAGTTCCAACATCACATTTGCTAATAGCCGCACCACAGAAAATGGACAGTAAGTACTAGTCATAAGTGGATGATATCCTGCTAGTCATATCACAGCAAGTGCCTCACAGGCGTACAATGTCATTCAGCCAATGAACGTATCTACGTAAGTTTACTGTATCATTAGGGGGCGATACGCCCAATGGGAGTACAAGGTAATATCGAAAAGCCTCCATCATGTGGCACGATACAAACGCAAGTTTCGTAGTTATATTTTCCTATTGTTTCGGCATCTAATGTTCAGATAGATATTGGACACAAGTTACGTAGTTATTATGTACACACTATTGAGTACAGGAGTCCGTGCTGTAAGGTTTTCAAATGTGCGGACAGGAAGTGTGTTGACTACCTATGAGAGCGACGCGGCGAGGCGGCGGCGCGCGTTCAGAGGCTGCAGGGCTCGACTGCGGGCCGTCACGCGCTTGGTAGCGGCGGCCCGTCCGTCTGCACGTCCTTATCCTCGGTGGGCGGGACGCACGGACGATCCGACCCATATCTACTTGACAGATCTAACATTTCTCTCAAACCCTATAAGAACAATAAAAAAACCATCAGGATGTTAAGTTTCAAACATAAGTCAATATTATCCAAGTTTCCATTAAAATATTAAATGACTGTTCACCTTATTTTCTGTAATGAGCCTTTGGTACAGTTCCTCTTCTTTTCTTGCTTCACCATTCTCGTCTAGAGTCACAGCTTTGTACATAACGCTTGTCATCTCATTGATCCTTTCTGTTTGCTGCCGGATCAGCTAAAAGTCACAATATGAAATTATTGGTAGGGTTTATTGTTAGACAAATTAATTGCTAAATTTAAAAATTTGAATTTCCATGTTATAAAAATTAAAGGTACCTCTTGTTGTTTTTCATTGATAGCATTTGTGAAGTCTATCCGTGACTCCCATATTCTCTTCTCAGTATGCTGTCGGTATTTCGACATGATAAGTTCCAGTGCTCGTCTGTGGTCTTCCAATGCTGCTCGTAATTCACCATTCTCGCGTTGGACATCTCGCATCAGGCGTGATTCTCGCTCAATGCTGGCGATGAGAGCACCCCTTGGTCGTTCTCTTGATGCCTCATTCAATGTATCAACTTCCTCTTTATACTGAAATATTTAAAGTTAAATTTCATAATTAGCTATCTAATTACGAAACAACTTTAGATTTATAAGGGCCCAGTAAGACCTAAGATTATCAAGCTCCTTTTTAAGATCTAAACTAATCTGTAAACACACTTGTGTACATTAACAAATGTGCTAGAAACAATAGCACTAAAATTCAAGGAAAATAATTTATATGAATTTTTATTTTAAGGGTGTATTTGGACTTTGTAAATGCAAGCGTCCCTGACCCAAATCAAGTTACTTATCACACCCTCACTATTATTTTACGCAATTATTCTTAGAAAAGGGAATTTCATATAATTTTTAACTAAGTATTAAGTACCAACATTTCTTTTCATGAAACTTAGGACACACATATACTTAAAAAATATTTTAATTTACTCTTTCAAGAAAGATTTGTTTTAATAATGTTATTAAAATGAGGTCTCTTCATCATTATTAACTTTTGAATTGGTGTTATTATGTTACATGAATATAGTGTTTTATACTCAATATTGCCAGCTCATCATTATTTCACCATAACCCCATAGAAGGTTTTATGTTTTCTAAGGTCAGATTTATAAGAAATTTTGAAGTTTATGTGTATTTCAAGATAATTAAGGGGCAAAATACTTTTTACTTCCACTTTAGGAGCATTGACATTGTATTTGTGATCAACATAAACATTGGGCACATTCAACCATAACTTGCTAATGTTTAGTAGTCTAGTAGGTTAGAAGGCTATAAAAAGAAAGGCTTTTAGAAATAATGTAGAAAACACATGATATTCTTAATATTTTTTCATGCTAATTAAAGGTATATTATTAAGGAGGTCTTATTAACTGGTATAACAATGTGAAAGCCAACTGTTTACACAACATGTGAAGGAAACAAACTACAAGGTCAAAGAACTACAAACGAAAATATACTTGACTTTACATGATTGCTAAGTGATATATCCAGTTAATAATTGTAAAACATATTGTGGCTGATAAATTATACATTTAGACCAATAATGGGCAGTGGTGAGCGTCGCATTACGTGCCAGTGTACCATTTTAACCGCCTACCTGTTTCATCGTATGTATTTGTCTGTAAGCCGTCTGAGTTTCGGTCAGCAAAGCATCAGCTTCAGTTTCGCGCTCTTTGAGGCGGCCTGCGAGTCGTTTAGCATCCAAAATTATTTGCTGTATGGTCAGTGACATCTGAAAAAGCCAGCAATGTAGAAAACTCACAACACAATCCACTCAAAAAATCGATTTTAAAACAGAACTACACTGACCCTGCTATCCACACAAAGTTGTTGCACAAATAACGTTTCATCTAAGCAAGTTTAAGCAATGAATTTAAAGAAAAGACCAATTTTCTTGTAATACTAAAAGACGCATATCAGCTGTTTCGTGATTAGAGTACAGCAGCCATTAGCTTTCATTTCACTTCAAGCGAAGTGTTAAATTTCCAAATAGAAAATACAGTGTTAGAGGCAGAAAGCGCTACTTGTCTCACGGCTTTCTTCGCGTATAGAAAAGAGATGGAAAATTCTGACGACTTATATTTTACATCGTACTCCTATCGCGTGACATGACCTTGATCACAGAGAATCGAATACTTACCGTTGTTTATTTTTTACACAGACCACACTGAATACAGACCTATAGTCCAACAAATCTAAGAAGTACCGTTTGACGTTTCATCATTTTCAAACCGAAACAACTTTGTTCATGCGTACAATACTCAGTTTCGACAACCTTTGTCATAAAACCATGAATTTAGAAAGATTTTATTATTGTATCTAAAAATTTACAATTTTTTATATCCTAATTTAATTGAAAACTTTCAAACAAAGCAAAATAACACATATTTACATAGTAAATAATTTCTAATAGTTCCTATGTTTGACCTCATTGCAAAGTCACGTAGTTAGGTCACTGCTTGTAGTGTTGTGACTCTTCAGATACACTTGTATGCGAAAAAATCGATTACATATACGAAAAATCGAATGTATTACTTTCAAATTATCAATTGACGACACGTTACTGCGCGACCGCATTATGCACTTAATACATAGGTACCCTAAAATAAATTACGACTTCGACAGAGACACACACTTTACGTACACTTTGATAATTTCATAGATAAACAACTAGTCATTAATTTAAATGACGATGATGACGAAGACGATGACGATTCTAGTACTAGTAGTGTATAAATAAAATATCCTAAACATAACTTTTATTTCATTATGACAATTGATCTCTTAAAATTCGGATGTTATAGTAATCGATCTCATAAAAATCGGTTATAATAGTAATCGATTTTTTTACTCCCAACCCTATTATCCTATTTGTCATAACTGTCAAACGGTACTTCTTAGATTTGTTGGACTATACAAACAAGAATGCTACCAGCTGTGGGGATTTTTCCAATATGATATTCTATTTAATTTCAAATATTGAGACTGTATTTTATATAGTTCTTATAGTATAAACGAACAGATTAAATTATTTTTGTTTTTATTTCACGATTTCGTCTGTTTCATTATCTCTTTGATCTTTAGAAAATATCTAAAAAGAACAAGATTGTCTTTGACCAAATGGTAGGCTACCAACAAGCAATATAATGGATGGAAACGCTACCAATGGTAGCGTAGACAGAGAATCCTAGACTTCTCTGTCAACGGTAGGTGTGTTATAGTAAATTCTACAGGGTTCAGTACACAATGGCCCATGCGTGCCCACTACAGGTCATCGCCTTTATGTACAGGGGGTTATGGACGTTATGGTATCTATATGATGGCGGACAATTGTCTATCGTGGCGCGCAATAGGGGAGTTCCTGTTGTCGGTTTTTTGGCACACTTCAAAGGAATCGTGGCGTAGCGTGCTATTAGCGTTTTTGGCGTTCGTCACCAACCGCTGACCGGGATAGTACACTTTTGTGTAGCGTGCTATTAGCGTGGCACGAGGATTTAATTGAATAATTAATGCGGTACTTTCTGAATATTTTGACTATACATTGTTCGTGACGTAGGAATAGGTACACAACGAAGTGTATCAGGAATTATTATTGATTTCAAGTAATAGCAGTCTAAAGCAGTGTCAAACAGACCTCAGTCGCGAGTGTCGCAAATACCAGTGCGCGCATAAATCCCTCATGTCACAAACCAAAACTTCTTGTATGTTGTTTACCTACCTCGATTTTAAACTTACTTGCTGGTATTTCTCTTCACACTTGGAAGATTTTTTATGACGTGTCTGTACTTCTGACTATATTAATCTATCTAAAGGGATTTATTGCCTGCTGATAGTCTTCTTCGTCATCTGTCTTCTTCATCTAGCGCTATTGCAATAATTGCTAACTCTTCTTGGTTAAACACAGACATAGTGGAGTAAGGTATCAGAAAGAAACATTTTCAGTCATTTTAAGCATCCTTGACCACTTAATAAATTACTCAAAAGTATCTGATGGAAAAAGGTTTTTGACTCGAGACCAATAAAAAGATAACGAATTAAATAAAACAGATATATTAACGATACAATTATTAGAAACTAAGAGTACAAGATAACTTACTTCAACAATGAAAACTCATATTACGTAACACATTCACATATAATAGGTAAAACCATTGACTATGATGGTTTCATGGTTTAATATAAAAATATTTATACTTAGCATATACACCGTGATTTTTAGGTCGTTTTAAAAAAGTCGTCCACACAATGTATCCGTCATAAAATACCTCTAGGCGCGAATATAATTTTTTTATCATTAATTAAAATAATATGCATGAAAAAAATAAATAATACATTGGAAATATGAAACATCCTGTTAAAAATGTTTACGTATCAAACTGTTGAAGATACATGCTACATACTTACTGCGAACATTATGATTGCAATAGTAAGACAGCTGTTTTACGCTAAGGTGAATGACCTGTGATAAGACGCCGCCGCGCCGCCCGCGCGGCCCCTTTGGCACAAGGTTCGGACCGCGCTCACTACAGAGTGTTCGTAAAACTGCCTTGTGTCATAATAATGAATAATATTTTTATTCATTCAAATCTTAAAAAAAACATATTTTTTTATTATAAACGTTTACTAGTCATTGGATACATGAACTGGGCTGCTTTTTTAAAACGACCTAAAAGTCACGGTGTATAACTTATTATTAAAAGCACATCAACGACAATGCACATATAATAGGTAGGGGGTAAAATAGTTAATTTATCAATCTAAAAGCAAGACGTTCTGTTGGCCACTTTATTAAAAATGTTGTGGCAGTGCGGAAAACCAGACACGAGTTACAAAAAGACCAGAGTACCTTAAAACGGAGTGAATAGATACAATTTTTGTAAAGGCAACCCGTCTTAGTAAAACAGGCGGTTTATTTTTTCACGACATCAAATTGTTTGCAATGTGTTTCACAGTTGGGACTCATTCTATATAGGTTTAAACCTATTACAAAATTTGTCCCTAGTTTGCTAGTCCTATTCACCCCATTTGACTATACTATGCCAGGCCACGCATAACTGCCAGTAAATTTGATTCGAAAAGGATCACGACCGACCAGCAGCTTACATAAACTTATATTCTCTAAATATTATTCTTCGAAAGGAAGTCTCTAAGAAGCTTGTTAACTTTCTCAGGGTCTTCTTGTTGAAGGAAATGGGAAGTGTCTTCGACTGTCGCCGTCTCTATGCAGGAGTATTGCTTTTTCATAGTCACTTGCAGGCCTTCGGTTAGATATTTGTCGTTTTTCGCAAGGGCCACTAGCATGGGCACGTTTTCTTTGTGTTCCACTATTTCGGGAAACTCGGTTGAGAAGTTCGCTCGATAGAAGTTGATTGGCGGGGTGAAGGCAACTGTAAGAGAAAACGCTGGTAAATTGACAAGTCTAATAAATAACAGCTGTTAGTGAAAGCCGCCTACCATAACTCACAGTATTGTGTATCTAATCTTAAAGTAGGTCTGTTCATACTGCCTATATAGATGTAACACAATATTAAATATTTAAGACCAGGCAACACTGATTCTAGCCAAACGTGTCTGTGAAAAAAGAGGTCTGATAATGAAGGTGCGATTATGTATTCTATTTACAGATCTGACGATCAAAGAATACCATTTGGATGGAGCGTTACGTGCCTATGTGCTATAAATATCACGTAAATACGCCAGTCTGGTAAACAGAGGAGATTTGCATAGCTTTTTAAAAGTTATCTATAGGTACTTGTTTGAAAAACCATAGATCGTAAATAAAGATGCAATGGATTCTTTAGATCTTACTTTATGATGGCAAATTGAATATTATACTGAAAAGTAATAGTGGGAAATTTGAAAGTAGGTACTTGTCAAATATTTTAAAACCTCGATTTCAAATATTGGAATCTGGAATCACCAACTCGTTGTGTGCTATCAAGGTGATTAATGCGCAAAATAATCTCTTACCCGCGACTGCGTTGGCGTGAATATCGGTAATGACTGTCAAAATATTACCCCCACTGGTGCATTCTAGGGTGTTAGTTAACTCCATACTAAATTTCATCAAAATTGATCCAGCCGTTTGAGCGTGAAATAGTAACAAACGTCCGTTCGTTCATCCATACTCTAAAATTTTCGCCCTTTAATATTTGTAGGATTTAAGGGAAAAGTATCGTAACTAATTAATTTAAGCTTTGGTTACTTACATGGCTTACGGAACCAGTATTTGTAGCATTCAATATCTTCTTTATTCGTGGCTTTGCCGGGGAATACCATCGCTTGGTCATACATCACCAGATCGTTCATGGTAGAAAGTAACTCAGGAATCTTCGGCATGCGGTACAGGAACACATACCTGAAAATATATATGTCTTAGTTAAGCTGATGTTTTATTTTTATCCGCAGAAATGGGTTTAATAACATTGCCAGACACGGCCTATTACAGCCGGTGTCATGGGTCATCAAAGGCAAGCGCTTTAGAAATATATGCAATATTTATTTATTTATGTGTAGGGATGACTAACAACTAATTACAATATGGTTTACAATAGTCTTATAAAGACTCGCCGCACTGCTGTAGGGTTAATCGAAGTTGCCGTTATTTCGTTAAGAAAACCTAGATACATTTATGTCATTGTCTGTTTTTGTTGTGATTTGCATTTAAGAGTTAATTAACTAGTACGTGAAGAAAAAAGTCTTGCTGTTTCAAAATCCTGTTCAGTATTTATACTAAGCATTTCTATAGTCCCATTTACATAGAATAACGGCATCGTTCCTTACAAGATAGAAATTGACCTACAAACGGGTTCCGTGGTCCCTGATATCTCATGGCAAAATCCAAACCTGTTTAGCCACAATATGCACTGTTGAGGAGCTAGCTAGCCGTATGTGCTGGGTTTGAACTAAAATATCCAACTGTTTGTCTATTATTCTCAAGGCTTGTTGTAAAGGTTAATGATACGGAGCTTAGTCTTGTTTTCTTTCATGTCTTCGAATATTTATGGGATTCAGGAAACTTCTTTGTGATGTTTGTGTCGGATTTCTACGATATGTTTAAATTAATATTGAGTACCTAATACCACCTAGATATCAGCTACTTCTAGAACCATCACTTTAGGAGTATCTAAAGAAGGGGATAACATATTGTCAGCTTAGCTTTAAAACATAAACGTTGATTGTAACTTACCTAGTTACTTACTACTACTGCAAAACTAAATTACGGAAATTACGATCAAACTCCAAAGTACTTATCAAATATAAATTGTAAGTCACACGCATGACACACATACACCGTGACGCAACAAAAATTAGCGTGTGTATGACAGATAGAGAAATTCGTACGCGTTATATGTTATGTCATAAATAACTTCACACAATCCGTCTCGCTACGCCTATAGAGTCCGTAAAAGTCAAGTAAGTAATTACATGATGTTTAGTCACATTGATCATGGTACAGGGCGATTAATGAAATTACATGGTAGGAGGTCGATTCTTCTGCCGGGGCTGCGGGATATTCGTGAGAGTTACCGCGACCCCGGCACCCAAAGGGCTCCAGGAGGAACATAGTGGGTTTTAGTCAGTAAAAGTCTGTCACTCTCCCGCTGCGCCCACAGCGGGCGGGGTCATTTGATGATTTCCCACGAAAAATAAAAACAAAAAAAGGAGGTCGATTCTTTTCTGATTGATATGTATGTACAGTATATCCCACGTTATTACGCATTTGTACAGCATTTAAGTGGGCAATTTGTTCAACGTTTTTGTTATTGTTCCTAATAAACAATAGACTACTTTTAATTACAAATAATAAATGTAAATAGGTACAATTTATGGTAGTCTTTTTTATGTAATAAATTATTTTAATTTAATGCATGATAAGTCGTGTGAATTTCGTCTGTTAGCAGTTTCTTCTTATTTCATTATTTGTTTTATAAACTAGAATTTAATTTATCATCCGGAATATAAATATTCAAAGCTTCAAAAGTCAACTAAAATGGCGTAAAGAGAAATAGAAATTGACTTTAGTTGCGGCATTAAAATTTAAAATATATTTAAATTAAAATAGCAAAATTAAGACTCATTATTTTTCTATTCTTATTACATCGTTAAATTAACTTATATGCTTATTATATCGTTGAATTAATTCTCGTAACCTTAAACTACTAATATACAGAATAAATTGAATAATTGCAATAGAAAATGTTCTATCAGTGGGGTCAGAAGATGGCTCTTTCCCCATAACCTCGAGGCAAAAACAACTGTTTTGGGAAACTTTAATGGGAATGTATATTTAAAAGGTCAAATTGTATATCTTCTCATGTTAAATTGAATTAACTGTGTTTTTTTACATTATCATAACGGATTTCTTACGCCACTTTAAAGTTAGGATAGTATTAAAACGTCTGTTATCTAAAGTTTAAGAGGAACCGTAATAACCGAAATGTTACAGTAAGTAATATTTAAGTAACAGTCAGGATTACTTCAATATTATGTCACCGTATAATGGGCAATATGTATGTACCTACAGTCACGAGCAAATAAACGTATATACGACCAAACAATTGAAGTTTAAGTCCTAGTCAAATGATTTATGAAATCGTGAAATTTTATTTTATGGTTTGCTCATTTTGTTTATCTTACAATATCAGGAATATTCCATAACAGATTCAGTCATTTCGCATAAAAAATCTACGACAACCGCTTTGTCGTCAATACGTGTTTCTTTTGTTTTTTTCACTTTCCTCTGTCGTTTGCCCTTCGCATCCATCCTATTCATGTAAGATGTAAGTAGGTAGGTATATAGCTTTTATCAAAACAGCTGTGTCTACTTAATTAATTTTATCAACCGTAGTATTTCTTGAATGTTATCTAAAAAATGAATCTTATCAACTAGTTCGACTAAACTATGTCGTGTCTGATTTTATTAATAGATATCATTGATTGAGGAAGCTAGATACGTTGAAAAGGTATTTATAAAAGTACATAAGTAGATACTGTAAATTTTCGAAACCTACTTCCAAAACCAAATCACCAATTGTCTACATCTACTTCTAAAAAGTAACAATTTAAACCTTCATTTTTACATTAGCTAGATTACTTTCTTTTCTATTAGAATTATATCCAGTCACCCGTTATATCAAATCAAATGATAATTTTATATCATTTTGCAAAGCACAATGTACAAAGAAATCACTTTTTTATGATATAAAGCATGTGATCCATGCTATCAATGGTCTTCGTTTATAACTGATTTGGTTAAATAATCGGTTGATACATGATAGAATACTCTTTATTGTACACCGTAGTTACAGCTATGAAAAGGATATAATATATATACAGTAAGGGTACAATGGCCAAAAAAATCGCGTCTATAAGTTTAGACTTGAGAATGTGAACCTACCTACATACATATCCAACCCAGTCGCTATTGGCCAAGTATACAAATTAAAGAAAGGTTAGGATATTGAAATGGCTATTTCTCCATAAACTTACCAGGACTGTTGTCTTTGTAGAGGAGAGGTCCAGATCTCCCGCAACCAGGCAGTTCTGGAAGTACTCGCTAACAAGACTAGACCGTTTAACGTCTCAGGGTACCGGTTGCGGTATTCGCAAGCAATCAAACCACCCCAGTCGTGAGAAATGAGGACGAATTTTTCACGCCCTGTAATAAGACGACAAAGTTGTTTTGTAAATATGAGGTGATGGGGTGCTGTCTATTATAATTTTGACGTTTAAAAAGTGCTACATTGTAGCCTAATTTGAATAAGTGACTTTTGATTTGACTTGATTTGAACCATTACCAACTCTAATTATCGAACATAATATTACTTCTAATCCCATCGACATGTCAATACTCAACTCAATACTTTATTTGCTCTCCACAATGTATCAATGGTCTTATGTTTGGTATGAAGTTAACAATAGTAAACCTTGACAGGCACGGCAAAAGTAGAACAAAAGAGGCCACTGAATACTTGACGCAATTTTTCCACATGGTTTTTCATGAACAGGTCATTAGCAAGAAAGAAATGGAAATCATTACCCAGCTGACGAATGAGATCCCTTACATCTTCAATTAACAGTTCCAGTTTATAATTTTCTACTCCTTCTGGTCTTTCAGAGTCGCCATACCCTCTCAAATCAACGGCTATGCACCTGTAAATATAAGATGCTCTAAATAATGTACGTCTGCAACAGAAGTCTGTTAGCTTAGTTACATTTTTATCTAGCCGTGTTAATCGACTTTCAGCTATCCTACCTTAGTATACCTAAATTATACAGTTAAAACGTTTATAAAACATCTCTGACAAATTTCATATTAATATCTAATGATCCTTATTCAACTTTTGTTGCTGTGACCACACATGAAATAATTTAGATTATTTTGCAAAGAACAATTCATCAGTGCAGTTGTGTTTTGTTTTTTCGCGAAAAATTTGTGGAGTACAGTTACCAGCTCTACAATATGCTCACAGTATGCCAATCCTAGATATGCCGTAAGCGTTATTTGAACTGTTTCTGGGTTAACGGTAACAAAGGCAAACGGAAGAATAAACACAAACTCAGAGTCTATATAAATAGTATTTATTAACAGGCAGCTTTCCAGCATCAGACCTGTAATTTTTTGGTAAAACAATATGCAACCGCACTCATCAGCTTTCTATCCGATAAATTATTTTTTACTTAACTCCGTTTGCGGAATCAAACTTTACTCCTATCAATTATATCGGAAATACTTGGTGTCTCTTCAACACATTTTTATAAGGAAACTATGGCCAAATGTCACACAAAATTGGTTGGGCCTTACGAAGCATCACCAGCTTTTATAGCCACAGCTGGACATAGGTCTTACTTTATTATACTGTTTATGCCATTTTTCGGTCTCTTGACCGTCATATCCATCCTACAACTGCTATCTTTTTTATGCCATATGTTCTCTCCCATATGCACTCTTCTTAGATTATACCATCCTAGCACAGTCTAAATATATTATTGATCCTAGTCACGTTCGCTACGTTTCGGTTACTAATCTGCTCTATCGATCGTTAATAATTTAAGTAGCTAGGCGAATCATCAGCATACAACTACTACGGGAGAATCGTCATATTTTTCCATAGTCATGGTCATGGGAATGGCATATATTTAGGTAATTATGCCACATACCACGTTACTCCTTGTTTAATGTTAGTGTTAACAACCAACCTCAGTATCTCTTAAATTAATAGTTTAACATGTGACGTCAGACGTTGACTCATGAATGTCATTGATAAGCTAGTACGTATAATGCATAGTAGTGCAATAGCGTTGCGTTGGGTCAGGAACTTGACAAATAACAAACAAGTTTCAAAATCCTTTCAATAAAGAAACAATGAAAATGCGTAGACACAAGTTTAGAAACATCGACATTGTCTTTATACTTAGCTACTTATTTCATAAAACTTGATAAAAGAGCTAAATATTGAGAGAATCAAAAGGTTTTTATTTCGAGTAGGGCTTCCGAGGAACTTTCAAAACGTTGCTGAGTCTAGTTGCATGGTTCTAAAATGTCATTCTTATGGAGAAGAACAGGCAAGATTGTACCGATCTTAGTGATAGTATCTTGCACATAATAATAAAATTATATTAAATAGAGTAAAGAAAATTAATAAAAATTACCAAAGAAATAAATTAGGAACGGGTTCTACATCAACAATGTGTGAAAATTTGTAAGGTAAACTCCAGCAGATCTTACCAATAGTCCTTTTGGAACTCGAGGATTTGATAGCGCCATGAGTACCAGAACTCGGGATAACCGTGCAGGAATACCATTAATGGCTTGGAGGAATCGCCGCTTTCCACATAATGCAATTTTATGTTCTGTAAAAAAAGAAAGGTTTGTTAAGTGCTACGAAAATAAATGTATTATAATAGCAAGATTACTAGTTTAGCTTTCTATATGTACAGTTTTTTTGTAAAATTGATATTTGCTTATTGACTGTCTATTGTTCTTATTTTTTTACTGAACACATAGAACGTTCAATCTTGTTCTTGTTTACGACATTTATCCAGGATACTTAGCACTTGTTTGTATACAGAATACATTCATAGTGAACCTTTTATTATTCGAGACCAGGTGACCTTGGGGAGAAGACCGGAGCGTCGGACGGTTACCGGCAAAAACCAGAACGTTTTTCTGTTCTCTATTGCCTGGCCAGGCGAGAACACTATCGCAAACTACCGCAATCTATGTAATAGGGACCTAGGTTAAGCATAGACACATTGAAAAAACGTCTCGATTGATTACTTTTTTGCCTCAAGACGTTTTTACTGGGTACACTTGTACCTACGTCATCGTAAATAAGTATCCGAATCACTTATCTTTAATTAAAATCAATATTGTGTGTATAAGACCAAGCCGAAGAAACGAAGCCTTTTCGCTTAATTGAATAAAGTTGAATTAACTGAATGAGACTCTTCTGATACATTTATACGGTTTTGTAGATCATAACTTTGAAATATTATAGAGGCCATATCAGAAACAAAATTCCGTTAACAACCACGCCGATATCAGCATCATATTTATTCAAAGAAAACGCCAAGTCATCGTATCATTGCTACAACTTGCAATCATTTAAAATACAGTTAGTCTTCAAAATATTATTTTTAAATTGGTATTCATTACCCATCATAACAGTGTCAAATACTTTAACCTTGATATAATGGACCCGACATGACTGGTCGGGATACCTAGTATATTTATAGGTCTGTCTAGAACAGGTTGGATAACTCCAACTGAGATATAAGTGGTATGTAGATAGGATAGGTAGATATATGGAATATTATTCTTTCTTGCACACCACAAGAATAACAGATTTGACAAAAGTAAAAGTTACATAGTGCCATAATGGACAGTCTTATCGCTAAAGGCGATCTCTTACAGGCAACCTTGGCATAGACTTGGCACTGAAGAAGCAATATAATATTATTTCGTCTTACTTTGTTAGATCCACGAGTTTATACAACTCGCCGGAAGAGCGTAGTAATACAGAAAGCGGAACGGCTTTCGTGTTCAGGTTTACTTGAATATTATTGCATAGATGGTTGAATTCATATGTTGTAAACGTTATGCATTAGCCCGATTCACGCAACTGTACGTTACTCAGTTATCGAGTGTATTCTGCTGTTGTAAACAGCCAGTATTTCGAATACTGATGAAAAACAAAATACTGTCAAATCGAATTTTAAGCGCTTTGATTGGTTGTAATTTAAGTCTCGTGGCCAATCAATCACAGCTGTCAATCTGTGATCAGTTGATTAAACAACTGATTTAGTTGTCAACCGCCTAGAAACGGGGAAACTACCATCTAAGGCCGGCCTCACACACTCTGGAATTCAGAATCTGACAGTCACTTCTTTATTTCAATCCAAACCACTTTTATGTTACAGGTAAGTAACACTAACCTACTTTTTTTAATACTTGCAATAAAGAACCGACTCTCAGATTCTAAATTCAATATTTTATGACGCCGGCTTAAGCGGTCCAACATGGACACCATAGAATTTGATTTCATGGTAATGACAGAAATAAATGGGTTCGAGGACAGGTAGAAAGTAACAACCAGTTTCCTCACAAGTTCAGATATGGCACGATAGGTAAAATTGCTGCATAATGATGATCCCTATAATTTTATAGCAGCTGTTAAGCTGCTTATCGGATGTAGTGATTTGCAATATTAAGTATACCTATAAAACTATTATTCTGACATTTACCTGCAAGTATGTATTATAATATATCTACGCGTTCTCTACGCCTAAACATTGTATAAAATAATTAGTACTTATCACTTTCTTAAGTTAACGTTATCCTACTTGTAGCAACACTGTCGATTTACAAGACTTCCAAACATTACAAAATGCAACTATAATTAGCAAGTAGTTATTGGAACCATAAATAAAATTAGTTTTACCCCGAAAATCTACTGTAATAACATTGGACAGTAGGTATTGTAAAGATCGCAGAACAATTATAGCAGTAGTTGTAACAGTTGTAACTCTAACTTAGTTTTCCGACTAACAGTACATGACTAGACTACTATATGTTAGCAAACACAGCTAGTCGTATTTATTGGTACTGGAATCCGATACGACCGGAGAGAGTAGACACAAGACTCGTATGTGCAAGCTTTTAACCACAGAAGAAACTGGACACTTCGGCATTGGCGCTTATCGAAGTACTTTGGTTTATTAAATAGTAATTATAATTATGTTATTTCTAAATAACCTAAACGGTTCTGACGGTAAATAAATACCTCTTTCAGAAGGGTAACAGTATTCAATTCGTGAAATTTGGAATCGTCAAGTATGCTAGCGTGGTGATCAATGTTCAATCGTTCCCTTACTATAGGTAGGGTATAATTATTGGAAGAAGCTTTTTCCTGCCGTGAGACATTATGACAGTTACAGACAGGTATGATTAATAAAGTTTGATCTTAAAATATCGCAGTTATCCAAAAGTCCTAAAAGAATATTTTACGAGCAGGAATGACATCCCGGATCTATTAAATTAAGGAATATAGGAACAGGTGTCTTTCATACTACCTACTTATGCCTAGTTATATGTATAAAGAAATATAGGTACTAGACGTCAATTAGCTGTCGCTGATAAGATAGTTTGTCTATAGTAAAAAATGATAGAAGTGTACTTTGAACTTTACCTAATGTCTGGCCCTAATCACTAGCAAACTGTAAATAGATTAATCATACAATAGTTAATATAATTAGTTTAAACTAAATATGTAATTAGTATCACTGTTTATTTTGGTTAATACCATACATGGCCTAATGTAAATGAACGCTTATTATTAATGATCTAAAGTCCAAATTAAAAAAAAATGTATCGGAATATTCAAGGACACTCAATTTTCTTTTTTATTATTTAATGCCATGACTATATTATATAGACAGGTATGCGTATAATAAATATTATTATAGTATGTTATCATGCTTTACTGAAAATAAAATTGACTATTTTTAAATATAACTAGAATACAATGGCAAGTCTAATTTTCTGTACTAAGGAAGTGTGGGTTCAATTACATAATTTTCTCCATAAATGAATCATTACATTAAGTTGCGTCGCTGCTTATGCATACTATACTTGCACATTACTTTGACCTAAGTCATCTGCTACAATGTAAAATTTATTGTATCGAGCCTATTAAATAATTATTATAAATTACCTATTTATTAGTAATTATAATATTTTTTTTTAGGTATTAAACCTATTAATAAAAAAATACCGTAAATACGAAGTAAAGTCAACAACATAGTAACACGTAATTTAAATTGTGTTTATAAAATGACAGAAAAGAGGTTATTGTAAACTGAAATACATAAATGTCTAAACTGCACATTAAGAAAAACCCATAAAGCCTTTTTTATCTATGGAAAAACGCTACAAAAACAAAGTTGTGTACCGGCGCGCGTGGGAAACGCCATTTGTCATCGACACACATATAAAAAGCTTTAAACAGGTGCTTATGTAAAATTCAAGTCTCTAATGAAGTGGAAATAATATAATTAAGTACTTATACTAAGTTGCTTAATATAATAATGCGGTATATACTTACATTAACTTTTATGTATTTGTGCACTCCATACTTAGGATCCGACAATTGTGGTGGCGGTTCCAACTTTAATTTGACAGCCCATGGACTAACAAACGGATTTTTTACATATGCGAACGCGCAATACAATAGAGCTAGTGCTGAGTAGTACAATGTTAAAAGGTTTGTCACTACAACGCGTTTTAGAGACTCGTACATTTTGATGGATTCCCCGCTTAGCCGCGGAGCGTGCGTTTCGGTTCACTCCGCAAAGATGACTGGTATCAAGCACGAACACCGCACGCCGCTATGCTCAAGCACATTTCGGTTTCCTCATAAAGTCTTATTCACAGTAACTATTTATGATTCTAGCAACAGTATTTAGCTCTTAGTACACGTATGTGCTAACTTTTGTTTATGTTACAGTTAATTTTAAATTTTCTGTGAACTGTTCCAAATACAAAATTCGACTTAAAAAGATTTCAACCATACTGCTTTCATTGCTTTGCATTCTATTCAAATTATAAAAAGTGAAAAGACTAATCTATGGAGTTTCTTTCAGGTTCTTATCTACGGGAATAATTATTGGAAACGCGCACCTAGAATTGTAATTAATTTGACCACCACAAATGCCCCTATAAAAAATGTAAATCTTTTTATGGAATTTTAGACAACTGGCGAAGGGTCTGATGGAGAAATACTTATATCTATTTCTCCATCCAGTTACCTAGGAACCTAGGTTGCTGTACACAGCTTTATGCAGAAGACTAAACGAACAATAAAGTTCATCATGAATATCGCCGTTTACGTTCATTTCACGGACAGGCGATAAAATTACGATATATACATTATCCGGTACCTTGATACTATTTTTGCGAAGTGAAAATCTGTAAAATCATGGTGTGACTTCATCAATCACAAAATCAAACGCATCGTCCACATCGCAAAGATTTTTCATTGCTGATAAGAGGGAACAAGTTACAAGTGACAAAATTCCATCAGTAACACAAACTCTTCAACTACACCAGCAATACTATTATGAAATGTTCTGCAAGTAGGTAATAACCGATAAAATATTACGACTATTATGTATTCAAATTTGATGCACTTCAGATGCATTACCAAGAGCACTATTTAAACTTTATGACCTACTCAGTCGCGATAAAGGAATTAACAGTTTTATCATGCCGTAGGTAACTAAGGTAGCTTGTAGCTACTTAAATTTCTTGAGAGGTAGAGTATTAGCACATCTTGGAAAGATCAGAATAAAAGCATGGTAATGATGTCTTTGCTTGATACTGAAACAGATATACTTATGTAAATAAAACGACATTTGTAACCATAAATAAATTTTATTTAACATGTAATAACATATACATAAAACACTTAGAATAAATCAAAAATTATATAATTTAAATCCGCGAATAACGGTATCTCCCATGATTGAGGTTATTAAAATCACAGGTTGTTTAGTAGGTACAATAATTAACGCATTCTGTAGCCACTTATAAATTAGTAGGTATTCTACAGTCAAATATAATTTCCATTTCATAATTAATAGTTAAGATTCAGCTAGTAAATGGCCCAAGAAATCACAACAAAGTCAAAAGATAAAAAAATATGATAACGCATTGTCCTCTACGTGACCAGCCGACCAGTGCATCGACTTGAGCAGAAGAGATTACAAATAAAAACATTTCTCAGCCCTCTGATGAAATCCAGCCGAGACAATAAACAAGCAAGTACCTACAACGTATTGGAAGAAGATAAGGCAACTGATTCAAAGTCACCTCGACAGAAAAAGAAATCAGAAAGAGAAAGGAATTTGATTTCAATTATTGAATGCAAGATATTCTTGCAACACATAAACATATCAAAGAAAAGCCTAAGAAATTATGCGTCCATGAAATGTTTAGACCATAGAGCAAGGTAAAGGCACTACTCCTACCACTACATTCTGAAATAGGTCCTTTATGAGGCTAAGAGACAAATGACAACATTTCGGCATATTCAGAAAAAAAGGAAAGCCCAAAATAAAGTACTTAATTAATAAACAGCCAAGCAGGGCTGCAAATTCAATGAAAAGGCCTGAATTTTAGCTCTCCCTGATCCATGTTTCGGAAAAAATATATCAGACAGAAAACTGTACCTGATTTAAAACGTTACTTTGTAATATACCCAAAAATATTATATATTTTAGCAAGGTAAACATATAGTAGGCTCCCCTAAAAAAATTAGGAAGGACCAGAGTATTATCTGAATAGGAAACTGTTTGCTTCAGAATAAGAAAATATAAACAAGATTCGACATTGTTTTCTAATGATTTCACTCCAATTTAAGATAAAACACCATTCTTGCCACAAATCCATCCGAATCATCCATTCAAAATCCATTATTATAAGGAATAATCTTTCACACTAAGCAATTGTAAAAAATAAGAAATAAATTCACTTTCATAAGTATCAGAAGTCTTCTACCCAAATACAAAACGAAAGAAAAATGATATTCATCTCAAGTCATGTCTTCATAATACATAAAGACGCGAGTTAGTTGAATAGGAAATGCTCCCAGAACAAGCTAACTAGGTAAAGTAATACCCAAGGTAGTGAAAGTTGTTCTTACTCAGTCAATGAGTCATTGTTTTCAAGAAAGCTAACCCTATCCGAGCTCGCAGAATGCATCTCGTTAACGTCATCGAGAAAATTATTCATGTCAATATTTGAAGCGTGCGAATTAAAGTCGGCTTTGAACATTTCATAATCATTTACCGCTGACGTACTCGCGAATGCACTGTTTGGTAAATAGGTGTGACTTGACTCCGCATCGCTCGACTTATTTTTAATGGCCTCTTCTTTAAGTCTCTTTGTGGTTTCCTGTTCTATTTGTTCGAGACGTTCAAGAATTTTCGTCGGATCAGGGCATTGTGGTCGCTCATTGAAATCAATGTTGATTTCAATCCTGTTAAAAAGAAATAAACTGCAAAACAATGTGTTCGTCTACTTTTGCAATCTTTACGACTCTTTCTTTTGTCTTAGAAAGGTCTGTAACTAACAAGACAAAAACAAATTCACATACTCATTAACACCTTAATAAAAATATTGAATGTAAATAACAAAGATAAAGTGTAATGCTAATGACTGTGTATGCTAGTAATAAACTGCATTTGTTTACCCAGTTTCTTCTTTAAACTTGATCCAGTCTTCAAGGCGAGGGGCGCGTGGTATCTCAGCGGCTACGGCTCGTGACGCATCTTCCATAGTTTGTTCTATTAATTCTTTTTCAGCGTCTTCTGTAACAAGTGCAGTTTGAGAATTTACGTCTCGGCTATTTGATGTAGGTATATTTTTGTTTACATAAGCGCTCACGTTGTACCATTCACAGACCCGTCTGTAATGCCCCAATTTACGAGTTCTAGTATTAATTACGAAATTTTCAGTTGAAAAGAACAATGCAAGCGATATAATTCTTCATTCTATATGTATATTGTTATTATATAAATACTCATACATAGGAAGTGCACAACTCGGAATCAGTTTTTAAATCTTTATTACCTTAGTTACACTTGTAAAGTTACTTGTTAAGTCTATTTGTTATTTAATTTTGAAACAGAGGCCACAAAAAGACACGCTCTAATAAGTAAGATCCTCATAACTTGCTTTCTAAATATTAGAAGAGTTAGTACAAACATAATCAGTAAACGCAAAAAGTAAACTGTCAAGAGAAAATGTATGTCATAAGGGACTTGGCCTTGTTAGTTATCTAATGCCGTGTAAATCTGGTATTACACAATATTCGAAATTCTTTATACTTAAATAGAAGCTCGATTGTTGTAATGTAACTTTAATATAAAGAAGTTGAATTGAGAAGGTTGAGCTGAATGCGGAAAGCCAAGTGTTGCGGCTAGATTCGTTTGAACCACTGTTTCCAGAAATTAAATGGAAATTTTGATACCCAGGCAAACAGATTTTGGTATGTCCTACTTCCAAATTTAACTCATAGTTATGCAACTATAAATGAAGAGTTCGCGGTCATAAAATATTTGTAAGTTCCTTTACAGTTAGTTAAACATCTTAAGCAAAACGAAAAAAATTATGACGTATATCGGGCCAGTGAACTTCTTGGAAATGAATAGGAGTTGGTTCAACTGTATAAAAACCACTTCTATACAAAAAACATGATCGCAGCATCGAACCGACACACACTCCAGCACGACGTACTGTATAAGTAGCATTTTAAAACTCGTACTATGAAAATACTTGTATAATGACGGTAATTTAATATAAGGTAGGTACATTACCACCGCATCAAATGCGCAAAAAAATCATAAAATCAGTGTATTTAAAGGAAACGAGCGAACGAGGAAGCTTAAGCGCTTTTCGAGGTGTATATCCCAATTAGCATAATAAGTAAGAGGCGGGTTCTGCGGATCAGTGCGTGGTACTGGCAAACTTGATAATAGTTTACTATGGTTTTAATAAATACCTTTAGCTCTGCGATTAAAATAACTGGGAGTGCGACGCAGGGCTCTCGCTAGGTTTCCACACACAGCATCCAGTGAGGTTAACTTACTTCCACTACAAAGCCACTCGTCATCTGTGACAAAAAAGAAACACATTACCCCATAGGTAGGTATTTTTCTTTAGGTTGTTTATTCATAGCTCTAAATAAAAATTCTAAATAATAACACACAGAAATTTAAGATGTACTAATGCAACTAGCAAGTGGACAGGTATTCAAGGACATGATCGACTGATAAACACAAAAAGAAACCCATAATCACCGTTCCCAAAAACGGTTAACATGAAAAATGAGATCTAGGAAAAAAGACAAAGGAAAAAGTAAAATTCCTATTACATCGAAACTTGTTTAAATGCTACAACCACTATACGCTTACCCATAAGTGTATGTAGTATCTGTAGTCTAGTAGGCTCGTCTATAACTGGTCTGTCTTGAGCCGTTTTGGGTCTAGGTCGAACGTTTGGTCGCGTGGGTCTGCATCCCGCGTTTTCTGTTGTCGCAGGACGTCGCCGAAATCGTCTACTTGACATTTCGTTGTCCTGATTTCCATCACCTCCCGGTCCTTGTTCAGGAATATCCTAAGGAAAATATGGAACAGTTAGGCTCGTTTTGGAACTACTTATTGCGATTTTTTCTCAATTTTATCCAACGTTTAAACCAAAATTAATAACTTTGCGATATGATGCAAGTGGTATCATATCGCAAAGTCATTAATGATACCTTGCAGACAATAATTTACAGGTATCAAGACTAATTGTCGTCTTCGCTAGAGTGAACATGCTCACCTTTGTTTAATCACCATTCATTCCGAGGAGTGTCAAAGTTCAATACTTAATTGTACGAGAACTATATGGATCAACCTATGTTTACTACTACCTCACTCCTTATGTCAATCACATACATTTTAGTGTACGAAAACGATAACGAAGTTCGTTATCGTTTTTAAATTGTTACTTTGTCTAAGCCCCCTGCAGTTTACTCTGCGTTCTACCGCTGTTATTGGCCGTAGTGTAAATTTACTTAGCCTTGTTTGATAAATAGTCGTGTTTTTTGGATCCGTCTCAGATGCTCCTAAGATTACCGCCTTCAAACAAACAAAAAGCCAGTCGCTGTGGCTTTATAGTGATAAATATAGACACTAAATAATAGCACATGGTTTTAGGGTAATCCCTACTTACGTACATTGTAACATGATTGCTGTTACGTCTACATTGACCTTCCACGGCTTATTGTAGTAGTGAATTATGTTTTATGCATAATTAATAGGTATGTAATCATATCGCTATCTATAATAATATAATGCATGCGTGAGCATTGTTTGTAAAGAGGCCCTTAGAAAGTTCCTCCAGAAGTGTTTGCAAACAAGCAAAAAAAATCAAAGATCAAACAAAATAAATTTGAATAGAATGGTAAACATGATTTTCCTCCTATCGCTAAACACACTCGTTAGAAATCATTGCGGTTATCACCAATATTGACAATGATGTAACGGTAGCGGAGACACCCACACCGGTAACCACTATGCATATACTTGAAACATACCTTAGAAATGAAGATGAGATCGTTGCCCTTTAGAAAAAGATGAAGATTGTAACAAAAATCCATTAATGGTAAATAAGAAGAACTACTAATGACCATTTTTTACAAGATATTTGAACGTGATTGGTTGATCAGCTCAATTTTCTAGCGTCTATTTAGAATTGACTTCAAAATTCCAATGAAATGCTATAAGTAAATGTTTGAATTTTGAATTACCATTACCATCATCATTCCCCTTACCATTAGAAAGAAATTGTACTCGTTGAACATAAACTTTTATAGTAACTTGATTATAGTAACTGGTAGAATAGTCTGTAGTTACACTTACATCTGGCGCAGTAGAAGGTCCCGGTACAGCTGCTGACGT
This sequence comes from Chrysodeixis includens, assembly GCA_941860345.1. Lineage (NCBI taxonomy): Eukaryota > Metazoa > Arthropoda > Insecta > Lepidoptera > Noctuidae > Chrysodeixis > Chrysodeixis includens. Next base: position 8,988,890 of record OW796099.1, on the reverse strand, counting down.
TGATGGTTCATTTGTTTTCGGTAAAAGATCTACTTCAGCTTCCCCGTCGCTCTCTGATGAAGACGACGGTGCGTTGAAAATGCCGTCAGAATCATCTGCGTGAATATTATTATGATGATGTTTCAATTATAAAGATGCGATCGATAAGGCCGGGGGGGCTACAACCACTTCTTTTAGAAAGACTGTTGTATTTATTAAATAAAATGAGTTATAATAGAGTTAACATTACTGAAGCCAGATAAAAAAAATATTGGTTTAAATGCCGTTACGGTGTGGATGTAAATAAACTTTTACTTCTCAAAAGCCTTTCTGAACTATTATTCCGCTCTCACGTAGAGTTCTTACATTCTATATCCGTATGCATTGGTCTATCGTCCAAGTAGACCAGCATTGGCAATGCGGCGGCGACACGTGTGCGGTAGTCAGGATCATCAGCTGCCGGAGTCCCAGTCAGCTTCAGTTTACGTAAAGCACCACAAACACCCAAAGTCCAAAGCCGATTCGCCTCTAATATCGGATTGCTGAAAAATTATGGAAACGACATAAACCTAAAAGTAATGGTCTTGAAAGTAAAGGTTGATTTCATTTCCTCATTGTGGAAAATAGGAAAACGTAAAGGAGAAATGGTCGATGATATGGAGTCGAATACATGAAAGTGATACACGTACGTTGAGGCACGTTTGTTAGATATTTTAGTTGATATGGGGACACCGTGCAAAGTTACAGAAGCACTTTTTATTGGGGCTTATAGAAAGTTTGTCCAAATTGCAGTTAGACACGATACACGTATGTTATACTGTTAGTAGTTACGTTATTGTTCAATAATCGTAGGTACGGCATTATTGAACAATAACGTAACTACTAACAGTTTATATTACAAATTATATTACAAATAATTGATTGTACGTACTCAGCCAAATTGAGTGTGTGTAACTTCTGTAAAGCAGCCAAAGGTTGCAAATCCTGAAGACGATTTCCGGCGGCAGACAGCTCTCTCAGTGCTCCTAAGCCCCACACGCCATCCAACGTAGTTAAACCACATCGATCAATACTCAAAATCTAATAAAAATAAATAGAGTCTTAGAGGATATACATAACATCACCGTCTTATCAGCCTATCACCGTTTACTGCTGAACGTCGGTTTCCCTCATTTTGGTCTTGGAAAGTCCGAATCTAAGTAGGTAGGTATAAATGATTTAGAGTATTGAAAACTAACCTCATAAAATATCAGACTTTTACTGCTTTATACCATTAGCAAGCAATTTCTAGAATTTCCAAAACGTTACTTGCCGTTCAACAATGAGTTTACGCCTAATTTCCAACAACCAATCACAGAAATAAAATATTGGAGCGGTCATGCAAGTAATTACCTTTAAATGCACTAAACCGATACCAAGATCTCGTAAGGATGAAAGGGCACTGCCATCAAGTGTCAATGAGCGAAGTCTAGGAGCCAGTACGTGGAGCCTTCTTAATCCAACGCGATCAGCTACCACGCGCAGTTTAGCTTCTCTGATTCTTAGTACCTCGTCGTCCGTAACGACACCACTGCTTTGTTTCTGTTAGGAAAGTTATATTAGCTAGTAATGATTAAATTCTGAAAGCAAAAGACCAAGAGGAGGCGGAAGAAAAGGTAAGAAGCTAGTTCATTCGTGTATGTTTGTGGTAACTAAACATTTCAGCATCCTCAGCAAAGCCCAACAAAACTTAATTAAAATGAAAGTAAGATGAGCATAGTACTGGCTTCATTCGTATTGATTTTGGTACGACTCCTAGTTTAGACATTTGTTTTTGTTAGAGCCAGTACCAGGTTCTATATATTTTGTACCGATGCCCTTTTTTAACTCACCAAAAGTTCTATGAGTGTTAATTCTCGAGGTATTACAATGCGCCTGTAGCCTGGCAAACGGCGTTCCAGCTCTTCTTGCCCTGGAGGTTGTTCTGGTTCAGGAGGAGGCATGGCTAAAGCCCTAAATAAAATCATATTACATTACGTTTAATAGAAATGTGCCAATTTAAGCAAAGGAAAACATTGAAGTCACTATCGTATTACCGAAATAACGGTGTGGCCCTTATATTTGGCGGTTCAGGTGAACTGGCACTGGAGATTTCTGAAGGAGAAGGCGAGGCCGCCATACTGGGTGTTTGAGGCGCACTGCCAAGCTCCACACATGGTGCTTCTAAATTAGGCATTGTCTAAAAGACAAAATTAAACTCAGGAAATTAGTAAATATAGCTAGTCTTCGAAAATAAAATACAAACTCATGTTTACTTTACCTAAATTAACTGGTGCCAAAAATATAAATGAGTAAATACTATCTTGAAAATATTAATCACATGAAATCCAATAAAATCACAAAAGAACACTTTTAGTTGTTACTCATTTGCCTATTTTAATTTGAACTGTTTATATTTTTGTGATTTGTTTGTTGGTTGCTATGAGCAACAATCATCTGTCGAGAAGAATGTGCACCATAAACATAGCAAGAAGTATTTATCCAACCTTTTTCACGACTATCCCTTAAACCCACGAACAACGTGCTAGTTACTGGTAAAAACGACCTACTGTTTATCTGTATCGAGATTCTGCCAGCGTATCGTGTGCCAGTCCAGAAGCATAAAAGTAGATCACGGCTCGTTTGATTTTTTCCCCTCGCGGGAAAGCATAATTTTGATGAGTTGATGTTTTGTGTTCATTATGGAAGATATAGGTTGATAAAAATAGGCTTGCTCGATTGACGGCTTGATCGAAATCTTTGTTAAATATGGAATAATTCGTCTCTTATTAACTACTTTCTTATCCAAATAGTTCTGCATCTTTTACGTCTTTTACTTCTTACAAAACGTGTAGTACTGTAACATTATTTTATTTACCAAGATAATTAATTTTATAAGAACACACAGAAACACAAACCCCTAATAAGTTTATCAGCTAACTAATCCTATTTATATATATGTGTATCTAGGCTTTTTAGTGATATTCTTAACTTGGAGCTTTAATCTTGGAGGGAATCGGATAGTTTTAATTCAGTTAGTTTGTCATGCAACTTTAACATATTATTATGCCAAAAAGCAGGCAGTTCCGGAATACCATCTTTTTCCGCCATAGAATATTCATACAGTACTTGTCTTCAAAACTGATCAAACATTTTAAAATAGACTATACGTGTTATGGAAAAACATGTGGTTTTCTGTGGCCCAGGCCATGGACAAACGTAAGTCAATTTTAACCTGACAGATGTGTTTTGCCGCGCTTTTAAGAAGTTTCATCTTTTGACAAAAGTTAAAACATTTAATTTTATTCATTGTTCTAATTTTCAAATACACGATATCTGATTTTTTATACTGTTTCAGATGTCATGTTAAAAAGCAGTATAGTCACTTCATTTTAAATCGCATAATCTTGACGTGCAAGGAACACTGTTGTTCCGGTTCCAGTTACTCTTAACAACATCAATTGTTACTGATCAACCGACCCCCTACAGTAGATAACTAGTGAACCAGATTCCAAATAACGAATAAACAATGGGCTTTATAAGCAACGGTGAAGACAATGCTAACCACGATGAGTATCAGTATTTGAAGCTAGTGCAACAAATTATCGACACAGGTATAGACCACATTTCTATTAATTTATTATTTTTCCACTTAAGTTATGTCTAAATTAAAATGTACTTTACGACAGGTGACAAAAGGGTGGACAGGACTGGTGTTGGCACTCTGTCCATATTTGGGGCCATGCAGAGATATTCCCTAAGCAACAATACTCTCCCTTTGCTGACAACCAAGAGGGTGTTCACAAGAGGTGTCATTGAAGAATTGTTATGGATGATATCAGGGTCAACAGATGCCAAAGCACTTGCAGCAAAAGGTGTACATATATGGGATGCTAATGGATCTCGCAGCTTTCTGGATAATTTAGGATTTACTGATAGAGAAGAAGGTAACAAATTTTTATAAATTGTAATCAACTATTTCAAAATATAAACCAAAGTTTTTCTTAGTTATTGGAAAGTTGAACAATGTCCGTGTGGTGTCCGGATATAAAGAATAGCACCACCCCATATCCTCCACTGGGTGTCGTAAAAGGCGACTAATGGACCTTAAGACCCAGTGCACTGTACCAAGCACCTTGGGTCACCCGAATGGTGGCGGATAAACAACCAACAATCGCATTCCCAAAGAGGGTTGGTGTCAGGCAGGCGGCCGACTATAAAACCATAGCCAAAACTTTAAGCAACATGTCTAAAAGACGTGTTGCGCCGACCCCAAGTAAAAATTGGGATAAGGGCAGGGGAATGATGATGGAAGGTTGAACAATACATTATTTTGATTATCAAGAACAATGCTGAATATCTGAATAATTAATCGAGTTTGATTTAGATAATCTGACATAGTACGAGATAACAAAAATTAAACTGTCACACATTGAATAAAGTGTTACCTCAAGCGTTCAACCATATTGGTTTGAAATATGTCTGAACTCCAGCAAGATCCAACTTGCTATATCTAAATGAATGAATATCAATTAGTTGTATGTTTGTTGGACCAATTCTCATAACTGTCAATGTAGTTACATGTTGTTCCACTAATTGGTGTTCTTCTGTACTGTCATAGGTTGTTCAGGTTTTACTCAACAAAAGCAAGTGAAGTAAATAACAACAGTTTTTTATATAACCTCGGGAAGTATTCGTAAAATGTTTATGTTATTGTTTTAGGTGACCTAGGTCCAGTTTATGGATTTCAATGGAGACATAGCGGTGCCACTTATGTGGATGCAAAGACAGACTACACGGGACAAGGAATAGATCAATTACAAAATGTTATTGAAACTATCAAGTAATTATTTACCTTCATATCCTAAATTCAGCGTTTTACACAAGTCATTTCTATTATCTGAAGAATACTTCTGAAAGATATATGTAGAGAATTCTTAAATTCACTATTTTCACACTCAGTTTTCTTGTCATAATTTTTGTCTATACAATATGATAATATTTTAAAGGTTATTAACATATTTTGTTGTACAGCCATTGCAATATTCCTGGAGTTGAAATTAAAGAGTATTAAACAATGCTTTTCATTTTAGAAACAAACCTGCAGATCGAAGAATGCTGATGTGTGCATGGAACCCATCAGATCTGGGCCAGATGGCTTTGCCTCCGTGTCACTGTCTAGCCCAGTTCCATGTTGCTGATGGCAAGCTCTCCTGTCTACTTTACCAGAGAAGTGCTGACATGGGCTTAGGTGTACCATTCAATATTGCCAGCTACTCATTACTTACCCATATGATAGCTCACATCACAGGATTAGAGGTAAATAGAAATTGTTTATAATAATCTGTATTATTTCTATAATGTGTAGTAAAATTTGCAGGATATTCAATTTTTGTTTTTTGGTTACTTTCCTTAAGTCACACTATTGCTAAATGCATAAGTTAAACCTGCTATTTGAAGCAGAAGTTATTTGAGCAGTCTCTTACTATCTAAACACAAAGCTTTTGTAATATTGTTACAATCTGTACTGTCTGCAACCCGCTTTGTTTAAATTTAATAAGTTTGACACACACACACTAAGCTAAATTCTGTACGTATACTTATCAAAATAACCTAATATAAGTCAGAATTTTTACAAACTAGTGTCTACAATAATATGCTTAATACTTAACAGGCTGGAGAATTTGTCCATACAACGGGAGACACCCATGTTTATCTGAATCATGTTGACCCATTGAAGACACAGCTGCAGAGGGTCCCACACCCATTTCCGACATTGGAGTTTGCTCGTAAAGTGACGTCCATTGACGATTTTAAGTTTGAAGATTTCATTATAAAAGGTTATAAGGCACACCCCAAAATTGATATGGAAATGGCAGTCTAGTGCAGTTGCAATTATTGTATTTACTGTCTGCACTTAAGTTTATCTTTATTGATAATTTTTAATGACTTCATTATCATTTTAAAGGGTTTTGTAATGTAACTTGAGTGATTGATTATGTGCCTTTTTAATGGATAGGTGAATGTAAAGGATAGGTATAAGCGGTACCAAAAAAAAATGAAATAATTTCTTTCAAGTATTTTAAGTATTATTATTCCAATGTACGCTGTTATTGCTAAACCACTTTATTATGTATAAATAATGATTAAATAGTAGATTAAAAATAACTGTTTGTGTTTTCTCTGTGATAAGATGTCTGCTGTTTAAATTACAATAAAAGTCTTTAAAATCAAAATCACGAAATTGATTAACTAGGACATTACATATAAAATAACTAAAAAACATGTTTTTTTTATTTATTACTTGCTTATTTATACTATAAAATAAACCCCCCCGTATGTATTACATTCATGGCAATGCAATCTAAACATTTTAATTTAACTCTAATAAAATTATTACATTTTGTAAAATTCAACAATATCTAACAAATTCATAATTTGTTATCTTACACTAGTCAAATATTAAGTCTCTATAATGTAATTTGTACATTATATTTCCTTTGATTTATAGATTTTTAAATAGCAATGCAAGATGAATTAATGAAAGTGCAATTCTTAAGTCAAGGCAGTAGTTAGGAGATATTTAGCTGTCAATAACAATACCACTTACTTATTACAACCATCTGTTTAATAAATGAGCGTATAGTTAAAATGTGTATCATATAAAATTATAATCCTTACATACATTCTTATAAGTCATCTAAACTAATATAAAGAGAAATAAAATCAGTTTTAGAGGTAATCTCTACAGCTAAAAAGTTATCGTGTGTTATTTATTCTTGGATTATTTAGCTAGGAAATGCATGATATTCATAAGTAAAGATTGAGGCTGGGGCAGCTGTATGAATAAATCATGGGTTGCGAAATGGTCCTCAATTTATAGGTGTGATATAAATCAACCAAATCGTAACCATTTGGATTAGTAATTTTATTGCTATTAATGACTGCAGAAATGGAGAGAATCATGAGACTTCACCTGACACAAATTAACGATTAGATTAATGAACTGGCTATATCTTTATGATTAAAATCCAAAGCCGAGTCAGGATGTTAGTAGAGCATTCAATAAATTAGATCAATTAAGTATCTTCTGGACTACAGCCATGAAATATTAGAATTAATTGTGTGATGCTATGATGAAAATGTTTATTGAATATGATGTTATAGTATAGTAATATCAAAATAAAAGTAAACCGACTTGTATGGATAGTTGTGATTATTCTTTGGCTATTTCATAATAGAGCTTGAGATTGCCCTCTAAACTTGCCTACAAATATTGTAAGATATAACATAATTAATGTTAGATTAATGAAAATTTTACAAAATATTTTGTGACTGCAGTTCATATCAACACATTTGGTCATCCTGTGGCGGCACCTGAAAATAAACATGTAACATAATTAAATTAACCGTTTGTGAGATTTACAGACAAAAAAGGAAATTTTGTAATAGAAAGTCACGAGTTACAAAGAAATATTTCATTACTACAATACAACTCATTAGAACGAGCAAACAATAAAAATATTGACTGCAGTGCAGCTAAAGAAAAAATTGTGTCCTTCAGCAAGGTCAGGTTGTATTACATAAAATTCCTAGCTTAGTTTGAAAGTTAACATGAATAGCATGAATAATAAGTACCTACCTTCTTGTATTTTGTGAGTAATCATCATGTAACTAATAAGTAATCTTGACAACTAACCTACATACATAATGAAAACATTCATATTATTTTATCTGTTGCCTCTCACTCTGCAAGGGTTTAGGAAATTCATTTTGACTAACATTAAAAGAACATTATCTTGTACTGATAGTATTTACCTGACAATTACTACTTGGGACGGGTAAGGCTGCAAGTTGTTCAACAAGAGCCATAGTCATCTCCATTTCCACATTTACTTCCACCCACAATGTATCTAAAACAAAAGAAAATTGCTTCCATTCTTACCAAACACTTGTGCAAATAGCACTTAAATTGCATATTTGACTCAATGTTTTATGTAATTGAACTTTCATATTTAAGAAATCATTAGGCAATCAAAAATTACAAAAATATGTACCATAGTGTATATGTATATAAAATGCCTTATTTATAGAGTAGGATTTTAATGATATATTGCTATTGAAACTCACCTCCTATCTGTTCACCCTTGTCATTCACCAAATGAAAGTACCCTCTGTGAGTTCCAGGTGCAGTTGGGGCTACTAACTTTAAAGTAACTGTTGTGGAATGTCCTGCAGGCAATGGTGGTATAAAAACCGGCGTAGCACCAAAAGGTTCACCCCCCACTTGTATCAATCTACAGCTGCCGGGCCAACCTTCTGCTCCTGTATTTGCAATGCTCCAACTCTGTTCAAAGCTATAAATAAATGCAATGTCTCATTATTACTCATATTATTTAGTGTCTCTTTGTACACTTTCATTCTGTTATACAACTCTTTGTTAGAAAGTTTACTCAGACCTCAATTAACACATATTTGTTTTTCAATCATAATGCAGAGATGGTATCTTTACTAACATCAATAACACCAGATGTCATTTTTGACAATGCCTTGAATCAAAAAGCAGCTGCACAAGCAAGTAAACTAATTTAACAATGTGCTTACCAAGTGCCAGGGCCAACTGCAGTCTCTTGATTTTGAGCAGCTTTTAGAGACATGGATGGAAGTTTTGCTGGTAAAGTATAATCTAAATAACAACCAATAGCTGTCTGTAAGTTCCTGTAAAAAGGCAATTAACCATTTTACTTAAATGCTAAATAAAAACAATATATTTTGGTAATTTCGTAGTATTTTTACCAATTGCTCATGTCCAAGAAGAAACTGGCAGTATTATAATTCAAACTAGGCCCCAGGAGTCGCTGCATTTGACTAACGAGTTCATCTCTGTCCGTCGTATTCATACAACTAAATTGTAATAATAAGTTTTGGTCTATCTCCCCAGCTACCGAAGAACCGTCAATATCCATTTTTATAGAATAAAGAAATTCTACATAAATCACAATTCACTTGAAAGGTGTTTCACCACTTCACAAAATATTGACATGCCCTTTGTTTACGTACGTCAGCTGACTTGAATGATGCACTGTAAATTGATTCAATTTAAAGCACCAAACAATACAAAACACTAAAATCACGTTATCTATTCCAACAGTCCAAAATTATTATAAGTTATTGCTATATATTATCATGGGGATTACGTCGCATTATTTAGTGAATATGGGACAAAATAGAATGATTTAGTGTTGTACCGCGTAGAGAAAGTGAAGTCTATATTCGACTCCATAGTTAATAGCAATCGACTATTTGATCACAAAGGTACCTTAAATTCTTTATTGTCTTTTTCTTTAATTGCTTAAAACTTTATCATATTTAAAATTTTAAGTACCTATTTCTTCAGTCTAGTATAGAGTGCTGTTATAGTACATAATTATGGATAAAACCAGATAAGGTAAATCGATTTTTATAAAATTTAAAACGTCAAATTTTAGTAAGTGTGTTCACTGAGTCTTATGCATCTGTGGTGTGGTGTGCATGGATCATGGTCCATGGACTTGGACGACACAAACAAAACAAATTGCCAAAATGAAATGCCATTGCTGCATGCTCACGAGGATTAAGTAAGATTTACTTATTGTGAATGGAAACTATTGAAACTATAACACGACCATGTATTCTACAAGAGATTACCTTAATAAACTTCAAATATTATTGACAATGCTACAAATGGCTCGAAGATATTGACATTTATTTTGTACCGCAAAATTGAATCATGGAAGAACAACAAAAAAGGGTTTATTATTGCTCTTATCAAGGATGTGCCTCATTTTTCGATAGGCCCTACAGACTGGCCCAGCACTTCCTGGCTCACAACAATATTGTACGTGGTTAATACACTGTTTAAATGTTTGGAAAACGAGGAACAACATCTAATATTTTGTAAATATTTTCAGAGACCTTACCCATGCAATCATCCTAATTGTTTTAAGGCTTATACAAGTAAAAGTCATTTAGATCGTCATATAGTTACTGTGCATATGCCCCATGAAAATGACGTTGTTTACAGGTAAAATGAAACCGAGAATTAAATCAAGTATCTATAATATTTATTTGCACTTTTATGTACACAATTTCTAATTTTTGTGAATGTTTATTTCAGTTGTCCACAATGTTTGAAATCATTTGCAAATCGTCAGAATCTCAAAAGGCACTTGAATACAGTTCATTTGCACTCACACACCTGTAACGTTTGTAATATGCAGTTCAAAAAGAAGAATCAACTAAGTACCCATATGTATCAGCATACAGGTCTAAAAGCATTTAAGTATGTACCTTATTAACTCATTTATTGCATATGACATGAACAACCCAAGCTTAAGAAAAGATAAAATTCTTTGGAAGTTGTTGGGATAAAGAATTAATCAAAACAAAACTTGCTGCACAAAGTTTGTAATAAAAAAAGTTATCTACTAATTACTGTTATTGTAATTATGAAAATGATTTTTCAGGTGTGACCTCTGCTCAGATACATTTGTAAGTCTTTATCTGAAGAAAAGACATATGAGATATCACAAAACATATAAATGTGATCGGTGTGAGGTTGTATTTAATCATTGGTCCAAATACCAAAAGCATAAAAAATCTGATCATGATAAACAAGGTAAATATGATGATACTTTTTAATTCCTCTGAACGATAGGGATGTGCATGATTCTGAATACTGAATACTATAATATCAATATTTTTAATTTGGTAATGAATTTAACTGTGGTCCCCTTTAGCTTTGGCTGATCCTATTTGAGACAAATAGGATCAGCCAATTACAACTAGATCAATTCTATGTATGTATCATTTATTTTGATTTATACCAAGTATTACCAAAATAAATCATTGTCAGACTAAACAAGCATTGATTTATTGAGTTTGTTTAGTGTTTACTACATGATACCTTACATAAACACTTTCTTTATTTTAGAGTACACATGCAATGAGTGCCAGAGGACATTCACTAAAAGAAGTCATATAGTTAAACACCTAAAAATTCATGGAGCTAAACCACAAAATAGAAGATTTCTTTGCCCATATGAAAATTGTCAAAGGTAAATATAATTAAATGCATTTTTTTAGCAAATGGATATTGTATTTTAAATATCAATAACATTTTTGATTTGATTCCAGGCATTATTCAAGAAAAAGCAATTTAAAACAGCATATCCTAGTAAAACATATGAAGATGTTACATGAATGTCACATATGCAATGCACAGCTATCAACAAAGGTAAAAATTTGTGTTTTATTCATGTAAATTGAATCTATAATTTCTTATAAGTATAAAATTATTCGAAGTTAACAAATCATTTAATTTTGCTGCATTACTTAACTTTGCTAAGTAGTCTGTGCAATTAGTTAAAACAAATGTTTTTTTTTCCAGTCCAAATTAAACTATCATGTTCAGTTACATGACAAGGAAGTAGTTGTAAGAAAACCAAAAACAAATGCAGATCGGAAACCTAGAGTAGATGAAGGTTCCTTTAAGTCATCAACTGCACTTAAGTTAGCTGGTTTGTCAGAACCACCATCGGAGACAGACTCATCTCCAAGCTCTCCTGTTAATCTATCCATCAAGACTGAGTACATTGAAGTGGAAGTAGATGTTCATGTTTAAAAATATGTTTTTAATCATGAACATTTACTTACACTCCAGTGAACTCAGTCTAATTCAAGAGAAAAATGCATTCAAGAAATGAATGTGAGATAGTTCATCAAAAAAAAAGAAGAATATGTAAGAAAACTGAATTGATCTAATAATCGTATTTTTTTATAAGCACTGTCACCCTAACGCAAATAGTATTGTCGCATGATAATGCCAGATAATAATGTAAATGCAGTACTTGATGTGGCATTGCAAGATTTGAGTTGAGACTCACTTTGTATTTAATTCGAGGCTTTGTACAAAAAAGTTTCTTGAATGCATTTTTCATTATAAGGTCTAATATAATATGTTCATGTAATTGAAATTGTGATATTTTAGTTGCTAGCAGGTCTTGCACTGACAGAAGAATTGATTCTAGTGATTCTACTTGATAACAATTTTATAGCTAATAATGTGTTGATTGAAGTTAACTAGTGAATAATCATAAGTTGTGCGTTTTAGCCAGCTAATTCTATAATAATTTATGCCTGAACTTTGGGTGTAACTTATAGAGGTACAAATACAATTTCCTGTAATAATTTAAGATAGTGTTGTAAGAAATAGAATTTATTTATTGGTTAGTTAAGAAGAGCGTTGTTAAATCTTATCCTCAATAAGTTTTAGAAATGTTTCCATGGTATCAATATAGCTAGATACCTGACATATAAAATCAAAAATGAATGCAAAGCTAAAATGTATGTTTGATTAAAGTGATACTTATGAACTGATTGTTTTTAATTTTATTACCTTTCGAACAATTCGAACCTATAATATTAAAACAAAATTAGATTAACATTAATGCTCTATATAAGGATTAACATGATTTTATGAAATCGCACCTGAATATCAATTTTATACATGGCAACAATAAGATTCTGGCCTGTCATATCGTAAATAAACTGTCAAGTGTCATCACAAAATATGTAACTGCAAGAGCAACCGGTCTGTGATCATGATAATAATTGCAAAATAATACTTTGATTAACTATAAGCAAACGCCGAAATCTCTAAGAAAACTAACTCTGTGCAACTGTACATCTGTAGTTTGGTTTTAAGCGCTACTAACTTCTTTAGTTGGTGCTTAATCAATTATTTATTGTGAAGTCACAACTTGTAATAGTGGTAGAAATTATAACAATGGAATTTACTGTAAATGTCTTTACTTTGAACTGTTGGTAAGTCTGTAAGTCACATTAAAAACACAAATTAATGTTGTTGTAGAGATCAATTGAATTGTATTTATTAAAATCATGATGTTTATGGGAAGTACTGCATTATGCTATTTCTTTGAAAATTCAAGAACAAGGCTGAACAAAGCAAAACTGACTGTGATTTCTATTCATACTGATATCAATAGGAAACTTACAAAAGCTCACATTAATGGTTTATACCAATATCCATGTATCTACTAAAAATGATAACAAATAACTTCCTTATCAAGAATTATACTTGTACTGTCTGCAACCATCACCCTACGAGAAAGGGCTTTCTCAAATATGTATATTTGATATGTTTAATTAAATCACTTACTTCATACTAAATAAATAATATTTAAAATAAAACTGTTTAATTCTTACCTGTCCAATAATTTAATTTAAAGTAATTATAATAAAACTCGTAAATAGTTCAAATATTCAATAATTAAGTTTTTCACTGCTTCATTAAAAAGATTGCCTGTTAATCTGTTGAGACTCAGATCTAACTACTAATGCAACATCATGAGTGTGTTTAGAAAGCCTGTCCACATTCCAGTGCTATGCAATCTCATTATTTGTAAACTTTTTGTTTGCAGGGGTATACCAGTAGTGTCGAAAAATAGGAGAGAAAGGTTTGAGGCTATAGCCAAGTATTTACAAGAAAGTTCACATACAATAGTATGTTTGCAAGAAGTTTGGAGTGAATTTGATTATTTATATTTGAAGGACACCTTGAAAGGTGTCCTACCATATTCCCACTACTTTTATAGGTAATAAATTTTATATTAGTGTCATCTACAATCAATTTTAAATCCTCCTTAGATGGTTTTCTCTTTATGTCTCAAATACCAAACATATTTCACATATCAATTGATTTATAGGCACTTTCTATGTATATTGATCTACTTTACATTGTTTTTTATGTTGAATGAAAGAAAATATGTTGTATTTAGGTCCTTTCTGTCAACAATTAATGTGTTCTTTGAGTATAAAACTGTTTTATATTCAAGTCACAGTTTATGCTCTATAAAAATATAGAAGAGAAAACCATTTATTGAATAAATTAGTTCTGCATTGTTGCATGCCTTGATTACTTTTTGTGTTTGGTCATATTAAAACACAATAGAACAATACTGCTGTAGGATCTTGATAAATGTTATAGAATTTATCATAGGACCTTACAAAACATAATTGAATACAGTTTCAATTTATATATAGAAGGGTAATAATATTATATCAATATTTACACTGGCTGCATGCAAATTGGTATTTAGCTATATTTTGTAGATTTTCATTTTTTGTTTTCAATGAGAAATGAATGATATGCTCACAGAGACTAATGATGGTCACTATCCCCAATCTATGGGGAATGGAATTAGATGATGATGATGAATGGCTCCCTTATCTGCTATGACCACTATTAGGCTCTTCTTGGCCCATTTTGCATATGAGGAGGGTGTTAGTTAAGCAATCTCAAGTCCTTCCCTTGATGAGAAATGAATTATTATTTTTGCATTATTCACCAGAAGATCAAGTTATGTTCCTCTTTATTCCAGTGGCGTGAATGGATCCGGTCTATGTGTATTTTCAAAATGGATGATACAAGATGTATTTTTCCATCAATGGACCTTGAATGGTTACATACACAAAATACACCATGGAGACTGGTTTGGAGGTAAAGGAGTCGGCCTTTGCCGTATTAAACATGGCAACAGGCTTATTAATGTGTACTGCACACATGTGAGTAGTATAAGTAATAAACAGATCTTTATTTCATTGAAAAACTTGTTGTTAGTGCATCCAGTCTATCTCAGCAAAGCTTATAAGCCTTATCTTATCGATAAGTGCGAATTCGGGGCACTTACACCTACTTCTTACATAAAGGAAACGATCGGTCACTGGTGACCGAAACTGGAAACTATACTAGTTTTACAACTTAGAAATATATTCGAGTTTGTATGATTAATACGAGTTTTTAAAAACGATAAAATGGCTAACAATCAACTGTTATGAGTTTTTTTTCGCAATATCGCTTATATCGCCTATTGCAAAGTTAACCATGTCATTAACTTTATCTGTTATCATTTATCAGTTTATCACGTATCACACACTGTGACATGCGTTTATCGTAAAAAGATCATAAAGTGACGGACAATATTTTTTTATTAACTCGGGATATTGTACCGTAACTTTCATTCTTCCTGTCTAAAATCCCCAATTGTCGTATGAAATACATTTTACATAATACTTACATAATTGTTAATAAGACCTATAACGTGAATTGGAATATGTAAAAAAAACCTACAACAACAATAATAACAATCGCGGTCTGTATAAAACCAATATAGTAAAGAAACAAAAACAATATTTTTATTGACATGTAGTCAAACGTATAATAATATTAGAAGAAAATAAGATATTGTTGTAGTATGGAACTTTAAGCGATTTTTGACCACTGCATTTTTTTTCTACTAGCTTATACAATATCTATCTTATTTTACGCTTATTAGAAGAGAAAAGATATTGTCGTAGTATACCTTGAGCAGTAATTTCTAATGACAATGCGTTATTTACTACAAAATTAAACATCTATTTTATTTTTAGCTCCACGCAGAATACCATGAAGACGACATCTACTTAGCACACAGGGTGTTACAAGCGCACTCAACTGCAGAACTGGTTAATCTAACAACATCACCAGCAGACATTTCTATACTGGCCGGCGATTTAAATGCGGCGCCGGGAGATATATCATTTAAGTAATAACATATTTTCAATTATGTTACTCTAATACTCTTTATATACCTATCAGTGCAAATAAGGAATGTAGCCGACCTTTTGAAGTTTTTTCTATTTTCTATTACGTTACGGCTGGTGTAACGCGGTTTACGCGGTTCAGTTTTTATGTACTTGCGATATTATGAATGTTTTTATTATATTTTGTATTGATACTGAAATTGCTCTTTTAGAATTTTTTATGTTATTCAATAAACAGTCACGCCTTATACCATTCACTTTAAATATATCTCATTGTATTAAAATACTAAACTTTATCTCAACGATGTTTTCAAAAAGTTATCTTTATTTTTTTATGGCAAGGTCAGAGAATTAATAATCATCTTTCTTTATTTCAGGATAATCACCCAGCTCCCCAAATTAATCGATCCATTTAGTATCGAACATAAACAAAATGATTTTAATGATTTGAAACAAGTGGGGACTTCAGACAACGCGAATAACAGCTACTCGGACCCTCGACTATCCAAAACAAACCCTGAAGGGAAAAGAATAGACCATATTTTATACAAAGTGAATCCAGCGTGGGAGGTAAATGAGTCATCTTTCTTTGATAATTTTATTTTATAAATTATATCTACAACTTATTATGAATTTCGGTTACAGGCTGAAGTGGTTAATTTGGGCAACCCCTTGCCTACTAGAGTTCCCGGCAAAGAATTTTCGTATTCCGACCACAACGCAGTATCTGTGCAATTACATCTGACGCCATCAGACAATAAAACGTTGCAAAAGGAAACCAGTTTCGACGACGCGTTCGATGAAACAGCTACACAGGCCATCAAAGTTTGCGAAGAGGCCATGGTCAACATATCAAAATCTAAAACAATGTACCTTACTCTTGGAGGACTTATACTAATGTTCCTTATTGGTACCGTCGGGTTCTGGCCGAATATGGTACTTTATGACATAATCAAAGTTTTTATAACCGGTATTAGCTTTTACTATTTGATAATGGGAACTTTTTGGAACAATATCGAAATGAATAGCTTGAAAGCCGGACTCAGTGCCTTAGAAAATTTCTGTAGGACTAGGGTCAAAGATCGGGAAGAATGTATAAGTTTCACACCTAATGATAAGTAATCTTGGGTTATTTGGTAGTAAAACGAAGAGTACACCTATGAATGCATATCTAATATACTATCAAGTACTCCAAATACTATAAATGCTTGTCATTCTATCATTATCAATATAAGATTTGTTTGAGAGGCTATATTGATTAGATATATAAGCGAAGTATTCAATATTTTTTTACTTAAAGCTTTACTGTAGCTTAAAATGTTAGGCAGCAAATGAATTTTATTGCTTAAGATTTAATCTCGGTTTGACTACGAAAATGAGATCCAATAAGTACATTATAATATAAATTTTACATTCCAATTTTAATGTGTCATTTAGCAAAATATCCTACTATCAATTTTCTTATCATCGATCTATTTTATAAGTAATATAAAATTTAATAAAATGTTCCCACGAATATCTTAATACCAAGGTTAACGATTTAAATGTCATGTATCGAAAATAAGTATAAATTTAGCGATTTCAAACAAGATAACTCACTGATTCTTATTCGTACCTCACTAATTATAATATTTCCTATTCTATTGTACTTAATTTTGAAACTATAATAAATGGCATTACTATAAATAAAAGCTAATTATAATAAGCCGAGTGTCCACCACAAGTGAGCGAAACTACTGCTTAGTTTCCATTGATTTAACTCTGAAAACTTAATGTGGTGTCAACATGATTTTTGCGGAATGGTAATTCTAGGCGGTATATTGGGTCGATTTTAACTAAAAACGATCCATGTAAACACCGGATTACTGATATAGATTTCTCATAGCTATAAAGTATTTGTAGAGTACAAATACTGGCTTAACTCTATTAGCAGGCTATTTTAACTAAATTTCGCTCGCAGTGGACGATTGGCCTTACTCAGACTGACCCACCTGACCTTTGCTGATAATAATATAGTAAATAATAAGCGAAGAGCACCCCAAAAAGCATGCTTTGTAATTAGTTTATAAAGTTTGTATTATTTTTCTGTAGACATTTAGAGTGCAATCCGTCCACCTTATCAACAGTATTTTTTGACATTCACAACGATACAAGCATTAAATATTGTATTTTTTTTTTACATGTAGCAAATTGATTATGCAATATGATTTAGTAAGTAAGAATGTAATGCGAAGTACATATGTACATAAAGTTAATAAAAAATATATTTACCTACCTAATTTTGTATTTTATAGTCATTATCATTATCATTATAAATTAATCATAATATAATAAATAATTATCAGAAGATTTTTGTGAATTATTTACTTAGTGCCACAATTACCTTTGATAATTAAATTTGCATACATATAGGTATCTAAACAGAACTATTACTGAAAATCACGATTATAAAATAATAGTCATGTCATACTAAACAAATATTTTATTTCTAAAACTTAATATATAATTACACATGTAATCAGATTATTATAAATAAATATCACAATTTATACTAATGTTATATTAACAGTTAACTGCTAGATTAATAGAATTACAGATCATAAATGAACGAAAAAAAAACAATTTAGAATATTCGTACTTTGGTGTCAAACAAAACAATTGTTCTTCAAAAGGAATGTACAACTTAATAATACAACTTACGTCTAGTGAATTCCTGTAAAATAAAATTGTCGTAGAATGTTTGTTTCACTTGAATTTTGTGATGCGTTCCGCACATGTTAATGTAAAGCAAGTAG
The DNA here is from genome assembly GCA_941860345.1 of Chrysodeixis includens. NCBI lineage: Eukaryota > Metazoa > Arthropoda > Insecta > Lepidoptera > Noctuidae > Chrysodeixis > Chrysodeixis includens. The sequence continues at coordinate 8,970,456 of OW796099.1, read as the reverse complement.
CACCAAGCCACTTATATTTCATATTATTTGCATAATGACTATCACTTGTTATTATTATCACATGGGTATTTTATACTTTCGGGTCGTATTCAGGTTCATCATTAGGTAGGTCGAGTAAAGGTTTTGTGTCGGAGTTCGTGGAGACGGCCGTGTTGTCAAGGGATCCGTATACGGAGGGTCGGATTTCCACTGAGTGCGGTTCGATGTCTACAGTAAGGTTGGGGGCTGAGCTGGACGGGACCGGCTCGCTCATCAGCCGAGAGCTCTCGTCGTAGCCGCGCGCCATGTGATACATCGATTTGCCTCTGAGTCTTCGACTGAATGAGCTCCCTGTTGAACATACGTGAATGAGAGTGTAAATAAATAAAACATACAATATTTCCCTAACCCTATCTCACCAAACCAAAAGTTCCTGACAATGAATATTAACTGAGACCCCTTATCGTAAATATTAGCACAATCTTTTTAATGACTTGTCGCGTATTATAAGACTTAACAGACAAAATAGTAGAATAATTCTTTTTTTTTTAGCCTAAACTTTTAGGCGAAGACTGGTTAGATTTAAAACAATTTGTCTACTTACCAACTACACCAAGATGCTCGGATATATCTCTCTTGACATCGGACACGTCCCACATAGCGAGGAACGATCCGAGGCACGACGGCGAAGGATTGTGAGGCGACACGTACGGCTTGTACGAAAAACTGTAGTGGTGAGCAATCGCTGCCAAGAACATCTCAATGCAAATCAAAAAGTCCTGGAAATTAAAAACAGTAAATATTAGTTGGATATTACTGATTATACATATACCTGATTGTACCTACTGTGGCCAGAGTTAGATTTATGACAATAGCTTACAGATTTGCTTACTTGAAAATGAGTTTTGGAGGCTTAATTACAGTTTTAATTGAGAAAAATACTTGCCTGCAGTTTCGAAGACATAACTTTTATCTTGTCAGAGTCAGAAATGTCAAATATTGTTGAAATTACTCCACAATAGACCAATATATTAATTATAACTCCTTGGCTGAAAATTTTAAACATTTCATTAATAATTTTCCTCAATCCATATATTGTATAAATCAACTTGGTTCTTAAAATAAGATATCTATACAGTACTAAATTAAGCATTTGACATCAAATTTTAATTGTATTATAAAGTAGGTAAATATATAAATTAGATAATGTGAATGACTGTAAATATTAACTAAACATCCTCTTTGTGAGATAATATGAGACTGCAATGTCAACTGCCTGCCTAAAGTACTGATTTGATTATTCTGATTTGAAATTGCCCACCACTACCTCTCATAATAAGTAAAGTAAATTGTGGAAGAGAGACACTGCTCTAGGTCATATAGTGCACCTTTCACTTGAGCAACTGCAAGTCTTACTTAAAGCTTAGTAAAGTAGATTTTTACTTACAAGAATGAAAAGAAGACCACAGCTTTTATGCACAAGAATTTCCCAATCGGCTTCATGGGTTTCAATTCCGTTCTATTCGCCTTGTAGAACAGCACAAGACAGTACATGGCCACAAATTGTGACAAGTTGTTGATAGCTATCATGTATGGGAAGGCTACTTTGGGGCTGAAGTCACTCTCCCCGTAAACACCTGACAGTTCACAAATCATTGATATTACAGTTGTAATAGGTCTCACTACAGTGTATTGTAGAATTCCATGCTTGCAATTATGTACAAATTCACTGAAACAAAAATTGTATAATGTGAACACTTGACTTTATTACTATGACCTGAACCTGACCTATGAACTTAATATGTATTATGTGACTACACTAATTAATAGGCTATAGTCTAATCATTGTTTTAGCCTTAGTATCAAGAAGATAGAAAAGAGACTCATAAGATGAAGATCTCAGTTTATATCCATAGGAATTGCATTCATGTTGTGTCAATAATAGTGTTGACAATCCTTTCACTAGATTCCTAGTAATTTGACTCAACCTAGTACAGAACAAAGAGGTTGTCTTAGCACTGCAATAGGACATTGTTGCTAATTAGATTACATCATCTATACCAAATAGTAACAGTACTTCTATATCATTTACAATGTATAAGCAAATAGAAACGCTACACAAAGGTGTTTAAATGATATTGAAATAGCCACATTGATGCATGTTTCAACAATTGATTTTATACCTCTTATTGCATTATGACATAGATAATTTACAATTAAACAAATAATATGATTATAACAAGTGCACAATTCCACTTTACATGCCCTCTTAAAACTATTATCTGTAAGTTGAATATTAAAAGCTTTTATCAATTTATTATTAAATACTTAAATGACCAATCTATACTCATTGTTATAACCTTTCAATTTAAATTTACAAATAGGATAATATGTAATTATTTTTTAAATATAAATGACAAAAATCTTACTTAAATTTTCCTTATTTTATTACTTAAAAAGTTTCATTTATGTTATAACATTAAAGTCTTTGTGACTATATTGTAGTTAGGTGTATTTATAGAACAATTAATTTGAATATTATCTCAAAATGGTAATTTAATTTGAACTTTATATAATTTTCAAATATATTGTATAGTTATCATAAGATTAAATAAAGGGAGATCTACATGGGTTGGGAAAAATGGTTTTTACAAAAATGAGCTTACCTTCCCATTTCCCATGGTGTCAGACAGCACAATGGGAATATATGATATACTTGAGGCTTTGTTTCCAACAGCGCCTCCAAATCATGATCCTCATTCAGATAGTTCAACAAATACTTCATAAAGTTGTAAATAACATACGCTTCATAACATTCTCTTAGAGAATCAACATAAATGGACTGCTCAGGAAACTCCAAGCCTATCCAAGCATTCAAAGCATATATTGGTACCATCCACAATATTCTGTAATTGAAAATTACAATTAATTATGGAAAAAAGGGATCAAGAACATTCATGTTAAATTAATTTAAGATTCCTTTATTACATTGTATTGCATAAGAATAAGTATAAGTAAATTTAGAATAAAAATAAGTACTTACCTAATAATATGCTTCTGCAGTATAGGTTTCGTGTAGTGAACTACATGCTGTGTTATCTGCCATATGGAAATGGGCACAGCAAGGAGCACAAATCCTCCACCCACCAAAGATCCTTGATCAGATTTCTTAAAGCCATTGTTTATTGAATGAGCGATAAGTATAGGTACTAATACTATAATTAATACAACATAAAGCGCAATCAAGAACGGCCTGATCCACAATCTCCATTGCTTTAAAAATGATACAATAGTCGTAGAACACATTATAAATACGGCTTTATTTCCTTTATGTGTCACTCATAATACTTATTAAGTTTAGGAAACAGTACTAAAATCTAATCACAGCCATGCTACTAATATTGTGTTTCAAAAGCATCGAATTCCAATCATTTGTTTATAACACGAAGAATAGAACTACACAATGTTTTACAAAGACAAAAATAAAAATAATGGCATTTGGCAGAGAAAAATAACCTTTGACAACAAACGCAATGACGTTATTAATTCTTGCCAGATAGAAAACTAGGTAAAGTAAGATGCCCAGTTTGTAGTTTTCTCCAAGTTTTGATTATGGACAATTGTATGAACTTGCGTTCACGCACATTTTTGACTTAAAAATAATTGTATTTAGTCAGTAGTCCTAAAAGATTTATTAAATCAATGAAGTAAGTTTAGGAATTTAACAGCTGAGTATTATATGCATATCCTTTGGCAACACTACGTATTCCTGGTTGTCACATTTCAGATTTTGACAGTTGTTTGTGGAAACAATCGGGAACATAATATTGCCATAAGATTAACAAAAAAGAATTAATTGAGTTTATAAATTACTAATCGAGGTGAACAACAAAAATACAATCTTGAAATGAGGTATTCTGTGAATTGAATACATAAAAGTTAATTTATTTGTGATGAACATTTATTTATTCTGATCTTCTTAAAAAAATACAACCTCAATTTACTTTCTTAGTGAATAAAACACATGTTTTACTTTTTTATCGCAAGCCATCCTATTCCATTACTTCGTCAATAATCTTCAACTTACGTATGTACTTTAGATTTTTTTTAAGCTTAAAATACTCATGGCAAGAAATCGCAAAAAATGCTTTTTCGTGTGAGTAAAAGAGATAAAAGATGGCATAAACTGACGTCATTTACCTGTAACTTATGTTGCCACATACAATAACTAACTAAGTAGAAGAAAAAAACACTTTACAGGTGTTCGGTTTTTTATCAAAATGGTTTTGGTTAAAAGTTTATAATCCATTCAAAAATCTTATTCTTAGAGCTTTATAAATATAGTGATAGTATTTAGAAGTTAAAATAACTCAAGCAAAACCGGGATTAACTTATTTATCAATTTACAGTTAGACGCGTAACACGTATTTTGTGCATCGAACTCAAGCATTGAATTAGGCCACATAGCGATCTCTCCCTAAAATACCGCTGTTCTGGTTGTCGACGTATCAAGCTAATGTGAGTTTGTGTTTTAACTCTGTGTTTAATAGCGACTTAACTTTATGTACAATCCATGGTATATGGAATTAAACATAGAATACGATAGATAGTGTTTAAAAAGTAATATATCGTGAGTAGATAATTCATATGTTTTCGTAAATGGGTCACCTCGCCATTCTTATGAGAAACAAGTTGTTTTGTGTTCTGAAGCTTTTTGGAACGTATTGAAGTGCGCAATGTGTTATTTGTAGTTTATTTAGAACTGATGAGTTTTTGTTTTGATATGTCTATGTTTTCGTAGTCTTGGAAGGCGGGAGAGTGATGATCAGAAAGTCCACTACCTGGTAATGTGATGTCATTAAAAACGGAACCAGAGGCCGATTCCGGCACCGTGTCACCGAATTTATCTGCAGTCAAAAATGAACCGGTTAGTAAGCTCATCTATTAACTGTAATTTTTATTAAGTCAGGTTCACCTAGATAATCTAAATGAATGCAGTCTTAGACCAGTATTTTACACCACATTTGTGTCTCGTTATTTACTTTTCTCATTTGAAAACCCTTGTACCAATTTCATTGATGTGGTTAGATTGAACATATTCATGATTTAAACATTATGAATTAAAACCTATTTACTTCTTACAAGTATGTGATTTCAAAGTAATGCATCAATGTCTCCGGCAGTTTGATGAAAACTCCTTATACAAACTTCTTCAAATCTAAATTAAAACTTGTGTATAATATGTGGGACAAATTAACAGTAAAATACAGACTTGCAATCTAGGCAGTCTGATTTTATGTTAGGGTATTTGAAACAGCACTAAAGAGTAATCACCGGGTTCACTTAAGGATTTCTTCTAATGATAACTGATAATGGAATTGTAATTATAATGGCATTGCAATCTAAATGTGATTCACAAAATTATTAATTATCATGCAATTAGAATTCCAACAGATCAAATTGTTTTAAATAATTTCCTTCTTGATTTTACCTACTCTCACTTTTATTATTTTCATAACACCTTACTCCTTAGCTTACATTTTTATTCATTGAATTACTGTTTATTGTGTTGAAGTGCCTTATTAATAACTTTTATAATACTGTCATTCAAGTGTTATAATACTTTGATGTTTACATAACAAATTATCATGTATGACATAGAAAATCTTAAAAGTGAATGATTTAAATGTATAGCAATTTTTATGACTTTTTTCCTCATGGATAAGTGGAAGTCTTTTGATCAGAGTCCAATTACAGTATAAGATCAAAAGAAGAAAAGGCTTAGTGCTTACAATAACATTTTCCTAAATACAGATTTCTTCATTTTTATGCAGTGGAGTTTGCTGCCCTATTTCTTCTCCACAGCTAAAGTATTTAGGAAGTTGCTAGCCATTGTAACATCGACTTTCAAGGAGTGCTTTTTAGTATCCTAACTTTAACAAATGACAGTCACATTTGTTGATACTAGATTCAAACTAATTATAAACTATGAGTTTAGATTTCTAAATTTAGAGATTAAGTTAAGGAAAGTTTAATGATGAGTCAACATTCTTTAACATTTCCTCTTTTTTAGTAATAGGAATTTGATAACCTGTGGATATTATTACATTGATGGTGATATAACTTCAAAGAGGTTGATTATAATGCTGATAAGATGATTAAAACCTATCCCTATGTACTCAGTGTACTCACTTTCCTGCTTGTTATCTACCATTGAATTGTTGTTTTTGTCAGGTTGAGTTGTTCTAAAAGTATTTTGATTTCATTCTTGATGGGAGTGAATGATAATAGTAGATTGGTAGGAATGTTGGAATAAAAAGCAGTACACAATAATAATTTAAATTATATGTTAATGGTTTTCTTACGAATTTTTATCTGGTTAACCCAATTAGTTTTGGTCGCAACTGGAGTCCTTAATCATGATCTGACGCCGCGTGGTTGTGAGTCAGAGGTCGATTAAGGACTCCAAGTGCATCCGAAACTAGTTGGGCTATCCCGATAAATATACGTGAGTAAACTGTTAACATATAATTTTATTATGAATCTGCCTTATGATAGTTATCACAATAAAATAATAATATTACATTGAAAATTAACATTGGTACTAATCTAGATTTAACATTGAGTATGTGGATCCAATCATCACATGATTGGCTATTAATCTCAGTTGCAGGCTTACAATTTCAATTAACTTTTGTTGAAGTCACAAAATTAATTCAAAATGCTCATATTACTTTTGAACTTTAACTTACTCAATTAACTATATCGTGGTTATACATATTAATGGTCAGTCATTATTAAGCTCAAAGGGCATAGTACCTACTTTTGAATCACTTGTGGTTATACCTGCAAACATCATATCATTAAGCATTCTTCTATTTTAGGTAGGTATACAATAAATTGTGCAATGCATAATGTATTAAAATTTTCAGGTGGCCACCAACAGCAAAGAGACTCCAAAAAGGGGTGGTACATTACTCAAATGTACCACATGCGATAGTTTTAGTACCCTGAGTAGTCGAGCATTGACCACCCACATGTCACAATGCTCGCCGGACAACAACAACGTGGCGGCGGCGCAGAACGCCGACCCCAGGCCTCACAGAAAGCTGTTCGAATGCGACGTGTGCAACATGAAGTTTTCGAATGGCGCCAATATGCGCCGGCATAAAATGCGGCATACTGGAGTCAAACCTTACGAATGTCGCGTCTGCCAAAAAAGATTCTTTCGAAAAGATCACTTGGCAGAACATTTCACAACCCACACAAAGAGCTTGCCGTATCATTGCCCAATCTGCAACAGAGGATTTCAGCGCCAAATTGCCATGCGCGCACATTTCCAAAACGAACACGTTGGACAGCATGACCTCGTTAAAACTTGCCCCCTGTGTAGTTATCGTGCTCCTACCATGAAAAGCCTGAGGGTTCACTTCTTCAACAGGTAATTTCATTTATTTTTATACTAAACAGGCGTAATGTTGGTATTGCGAATTGTTGTTGGACTTGACTGATTGGTGCCAAGAATAGCATTTTTAAGGCTCAACTACATTGTAGGGTAGTAAATAAGTTAAAGAGTAGTAAAAATATTTTCAGTTAACTCAAACATCACGATTTCTTGATGACTTTATTAAAAATAAGTATTATTATTACATTACTTAGAAACAATATAGTGGTGCTACAGAAGTAAATTTATTCCACAGACACGGTATCGATTTGGACAACCCAGGTCCCGGGAATAACTCTTCTGTATCTCTTCTCGCTGCGGGAATCGCCAACGCCGCATACTCCGATGGCACCATGGACCCCAGTGCTATAAACGCCCTCGGCGCGTTGGGGTCCAGCCTGTCAGTGTCAGTCGCAGCCACGTACTCTGACAGTGGTGACAGCAACGGAGCGCGGTCCGTCGACAATGCCACACCACCTATGCACTACTTGACCCCTCATGTAGAGATCTCTATGGCAGACAATAACGAAACATATTCACCGGGTCAAAATCACTTGGGCAATTCTGGTAAATATTGAATTTATTATTGTTTAGTTAAAAAACAACTTTATTATTATTTTAATCCATTATACCAATAATTATTGCAGTTTGAACTCTTGGTGATCTAAAAATTAACCAAGTCCAGAATGATAAAACAATCATGTTATTTCTCTTGTAGAATCGCGCATGAACGGCGAAGGGCCCAGCTCACCTCAGTCGGGTGATAGTGCAATCGCCAGCAGCTCATTATCAGCTGGACTACCCACTAACATTACTCCGTCCATCACTCTGATACCTATTAAGCAGGTAAGCTCACATTTGTTATGTTTTGAGTAGATTTGTGTTAATAATGTTTTTTATTTGGTGTCTGTATCTTTATCAAACCAGTATCCATATTGTTAAAGGACAATACTGCAGCAGAGCCAACTAACGCAAGAAAAACAATAATAACATCGTTTTTTTACATTCTCTTTCAGGAAATCAACAATCAAGAGGAATCGGGCAATAACGAAACGCGAGAAGGCGAAACTAATGGCGGCGATAAACGAGGCGTATCCTCGAGCCTGTCATCTCTAATCAAGGTGTCACCGCTAAAAAGTTTATTAAGAGAAGATTTGCGCCGGCGCATCTCTGCTCGTGGACGCGCTCGTGGCTCTAGCGTACGTTTATGTCGAGTTCAATAATAAAGATCAAAATTTGCTTTTTTATTCAGTTCTTATCAGAGAGTAGTCATTGTTCTCTCGTTTACTATATCTAAGTGTGGCTCGTCAACCTTGTGTTTTCGCATTGCAGGCCTCGCGCGCGTCGCCGTCCGAGGGCGGCATGATCACGTCGACGCACGGGGACGCCGCCATGCTGCCGTCGTCTCTCGTATGTACGTTTTGCTCTATCACGTTCCCGGACTCCACGCTTTACTTCCTCCACAAGGGCTGTCACTGCGACTCCAACCCGTGGAAGTGCAACATCTGCGGCGAGCAGTGTTGCAACGTGTACGAGTTCAACTCCCACCTGCTGAGCAAGAGCCATCAATGACTGTTTGCAGGGGGGCCGTTCGATCACTGACTTTAAAGTTTGTTGATGCACTTCTCGTATGCTATGTGTGCATACTCCGCAAGCACTTCGAAGATACTTCACTTAATACTTTCATATTTACGGTTGTTAGATACATTTAATTGTTTCTCTTGTCTTATTCTGTGTGTGTACTACTATAAATTCCTAGTTTCTATCAGGCACTGTATGTTGAAGTGCTTCGAATATGCTATATGCTGAACGTCCCCCCGAAGCTATTTTTATGTTTAAAGTGCAAATTATGTCAAGGTATATTTAGTGGTTAAAATAGGTAAATGTGCGAAGATATTTATATGGATATTTTAGTCAATCAATCAACTCAGCCTGTAGCGGTTATTAATAAGACTTATTGAATAAGCTGAAATTCAGCGTGAATTGTTGACATTCCAAATTACGACGTATACATTCCAATTCGTGAGATTGACGAGAATTAAGCAGTCTTTGGTGGGGAATAAACGACTACCTACTCAAATTAATTATCTTAAAAATATATTTTATTTATTTGTCTTCAGTACTTAACTGTACATTACCGTGATTTTTTTAAATCAAATTTAGAGTATTTTGGTGCGATAGTGAATTTTACAAATGTTTTTAAAATAAAACTTATGGTGAAGAGTGTACAAATTAATATATATTTTTACATTTCGCTGTTGAGACGTTATAGAAAGGCAAAGCCTATAATAATCCGTGATGGTTTAATTATTGTGATTGTGTACAGACAGGAATTATAAATTCTACATTCCATTTTTATTTATGTTTCCTTTTATGAAATGCATGTGATGCAAGTCCACGACTAATACTTAATGTACAATTTAAATTATTTTGTTGTTATTATTTATTTTTTTCTAAAATACATATACATATTTAGATTTATAAATTTCATTATGTACTTAAAAAGTCAATGTACTATAATTATACTATTATAGTTAACAAGCACTTTCTGTTTCGAGTCCCTTTTATGATAAAAGTTACTAATAAAGTTAGTTAAAGTTTATGATGTTGTGAATGTAAGACAACAATAATAACGAGTGGCTATACGAAGCACACCTTGCTCAATGAAGCTCAAGCACGGAGCATGTTGGGTGTTGTACTCGCACAAACGCATAATAACGTTAGTTTCACGTTTTATAGATTGGAATACTCCACAGAAAGATGCATGTGCTTATATTGGTGCCTGTAAAGATAGATTCGTCGTTTCTTATTGTATCAAAATAATTGCAAACAGGCAGATTGGTTAACTATCTTGAGTTTTAAGCTCCTTATTTATGCGTTAATCAAAATAGTTTATGTTAAGAAAAATGCTCAACTTTATGATGAACGATTTTATCATCATTTCGTAGCAAATACTACTAAATTATATTAAAGTTTATATTATAAAAATAAATATTTTTCACTATCTGACAATTATATGATTCTAAAAATGAAACGAGATGGAAAAGATTAATTATCCATACTAACGCAATTAAGAAGATAAGTGTCGTATTTTTGTTTTTAAATATTTAGATGTTAATTCTTATTTTAGGTGCATTCCTTGTACAAAACATTAGTACTTCATAACATTGGTGAATCCGTTCCATTCCTTATTTAAACCTGAGATTTACATTCCTTTAGCTATTAAGTACTTAATATCGGTTGTGGTCTTGCCTGATAAGTTTACTAAATTGACTTAGATGGAACTGAAATTATGTTAACCAACGAAGTTTATTTTGTTTTGTTATTGCATTGGTATTAGGTTAGCAGTCGGCGCACGCGGTAGTCCGTCCGTGAGTTGCATGGACATAGTGAGTTACCTGATATGAGCAACACATATTTATTTATAGAGATTCTTATGCTGTTTCATTTGTTGGTTATGTAGAACTTGAATGTTTTATTAAATATTATTTTGGTCCCGTCGCGCCGCAATTTAATGTTAATATAAGCGTAGTTTATTGTAAGAGCTATTAATATTTTTAATCGGTAACCCCCGTTGGGCGCCTTTACTTAATCCGTCCATATCTAATGATAGATATTGCCTTTAATATTTAATAGAGTAATATATTTTATAGATGTTAGGTGTAATTAAGAACAGATCTTAAGTATAAACTGTTTTCAGAATGCAGAGGTTTAAAGATGTAGTTGTATTTATTTGACTTCTATTACATGGAGGTGGTCTGCATTGTTTAAAAATCAATAAAAGACGATATTTATTCACAGCAGTTTTGTGCTCTGTAATATCTCTTTTCTTGATTTATTTGCAATGCAGCAATAACTTGTTGATTGTTGCGGTTTGAAGTAAATATTTTATTTTTTGTGTGGTAGTAATACAAATTGTAAACATAAAAGTATTCGACGTTGTTTTAGAGTTGTTGACTTAAAATTATATCATCAATTGTGTAGATAAAAACAGTATTTTTAAAGTAAATTTTATGGGATATTCCCAATTGAATGTAACTTTGTCATTTATTAAAAAAATATTTGATTCCTACTTTGAAACTTGAGCAGCGTGACTTAAATACTATATTAAATAGATTTGGTTGTATCCTAAACGAACACTACATTATACACCGTATCATATATGTAATAATAAAAACAGAATATTTAGTGTAGCGATCCTCACCTTAATACCAAAACACAGCTTACCAACATTATAATTTTATTTTAAGTTGTTATGTATGTAATTTAAGATAGAGAAATTAACATGGTTAAAAGCAATTAGTAACTGTAAGCAGATTGAATTTGTCGTTGATATTTTTCTGTTACTTTATGGTATCGATGTTAAGAAGAATAATATCAAACTGTACTAATGTAAAATAGGGTTAGTACTTACAAGGAACCAGTTTGGAATCATGAGTGATAGTTACTATATCAAATTGTAGCAGATTGTGCCTTAGATCAATAGTTTAATATTGACTACATTATCATAATATATTTAAACAAATAATTAGATGTGTGCATTTGAATAAATTGACATTTAAAATTTAATTTATTCAGGATGATGTTTTGGAAGTCGGATGTTTTGAAGGCAAGATTTTTTGTTTGAGTTTCAATTCGATTTATTCTAAAAGTGGTCTTAAGTTTCAATGAATTATGTTTGATTAATTATTAGATCCCTTATTACTATTTTAAATGACTGGGAATGGGCATCGCCGAAAATAAAAAGGTGTTTTTTTTAAATAACTTTCATTTATGAAGAGAAATCATCAGAAGCCTTTTCAATACATCCGTCGCTCAAAATATCATGTCTGTTATACAATTAGAATCTGGGAAATAAAATTAAAATGTTATTAATTATGTATAGAAGAATACATATTTACAATGTGGCTGTTTGCTTGTTTTTATAAAGAAAGTTTATTTGCAGTTGATAAAATAATGATCTTGACGTTTTGTTATGACGTTAAATGATTAGAAAATGGTACTTATTAATGAGTATATAGTTTTATTTATTTACTTTATAATAATTTGGTAAAGGGTCTAATAAAATATTAATAAACTATGACATACATTTTGTGTACTTATTTTAAATATTCCTTCCTATTGAGTATTTAATTATACGAAAGTACGAAACATTTGTGACCACGAATGTTTCGTACAAGGACTTGTTCACCCAAGCCTTTTTTTCAGTTGTTTAAGACTGACCATCTGTGACCTGTAACGAAATCAAATTTCTTCATAAAACTATCATAGGCCGCAACTGACATGTTGCAAAGAGAGGATACAAAACAGAAAGTTGTCTCTTTCTTCTTTCTGTCGAAAAACTATGACGTCCGACTGAGTTGTGACTGTGGGACCTATTAACTTTCTGAATAGCATGCCCATGTATAAACACTTCCACTCGTAAACTTACCTACCTACGTCGACGTTAAAAAGACCTCAATATCAGAAGGTTTAAGAATTTCTGACTGCCTACTGGCAGTGATGTACGAGGTTGGAATTTAATAAGCGGAAAGATAATTTAAAATTACATACTTACACCATCACGCATAGTAAATTAGCTGTTATGCAATGATTGGCTTTAAACTACATATTTACATACCGTTCATTTAAGTAGGTAGGTAGTAACTGCTGACCTCGTATTTATGTCGTACCTATGCATATTATCTACTTATTAGGGTGTTCCCAGTCTGCCATTCATTTTGAAAAAAGAGTAGTGTAAGTGGCATGAGGCATCACATCGGTTAACTGCCGAATCTGTTTAAATATCCCTCAAACTCGGCTCTTTGATTGTCTCTTAAATTTGCATTTTATATCCGTATTACATATTATAAGCATCGATAATCTAAATGGTCAGGTATCCTGAAAAGTATTCATACTGACAGGAATTTTTAAATCAATGTTTTACAGCTAGTCATAAGTAGCGTGGAATATTTGGTGAGCCTATTGCCATGTATAGGGCGAACAAACCGCTTCCTTTTCTTTTACAATGTAGGTCCGAATCTTCCCGATGACGAAGCATTTATGGACACCCTCGTATCCCTAGTAACGCATAAATTTGCAATCTTGTAAAATATAAAAAATGAAATTCGTTTACAGTACAAAAGTGGTAGTCAACGTTATTCATATTGGTATTTATTTACTTAGTTAATTTGATTATAAATTATGAATAATGCCATTCATTTGATCATTTCCAAAAAAAAAGAAAACGTCAGATTGTCAGCCATGTCAATAAAACTCTGAAGTGTCAAAGTTTTGTTGACAAAAAGTTAACTTTTCCATTACCTAGTTTGAAGAGTTTTATAGTAACTTTTTATGAAGTTGTAAGGTAAACTGTTACGTATTTTTTAGCATATAGAAGTACTAGAAACTTAAGGTGTAATGGGAAAAACCACAGAAGTTGATGGCGATAATAACCCGACTTCGTCAGAATCTGATCCATCGAAGTTATTGGAAGCTGCTTTACAGCAGATGGATGGCATTATAGCCGGTAAGTTGTATTGGTTATAAAGCCTAAAATGTAAACTTAATATATTAAATTATTTTGTAAGGTTAACGAATTGAATAATGTATAGTTTGATAAGTTTATGGTTCAATGAGTATTGAGGTCTCCACTTCCTCATGCATGTCTCAGTCTAGTTTAAATAATTCCTGAGCTTCTCCAAGCCATGTGATATTTACTTAAACACCATAGGTTAGCCTTATAAAACTTCTACACAAGTTGAGTCAGTATTTAATAGGTATGATTTTTCTTAACATGACATGATTAATCATTGTTAATAAGTCATAAACTTATAAATAAATTGTTTTTATTACTTTTATAACCATTATGTGATAATGATAAGTTTATTACAATTAATATAATATCTTTACACACTAATCTTTAACCTTTTCAACGTCCGAACATCTAATTTGAGACGCTGTGGGTGTTATACAGTCTATGATACTGATATTCAACATTTAACAGGATCTGTTTTTAATTCCATCTTAAATAAATAGGAAAACCTGGCTAGGCGTGGATTGTTGTTAAAATAAAATAATATTTTTCTAGGCAAACTTCTCGGGCTATAGGCGCTGTAGGCGGTTATGGTTTCATTTGCTGCATATTATTATGATGTTTATATATACTCATTAAATTCTTGTAATGTCTTAAATGCAAAGGAATTGCAGCTAGTTTCTAATCAGTGACAAATCTAAAACTTTCCTTAAAAAGTATTTCGTTAGTAAACTCGGAGAAGTCATACTTTTTTTGACACTGTTGGCATGATTTAAAAAAAACTGAAAATGATTTAATATCGCAGACCTTATATCGCAGACTGTGGTGTCCGGATATAAAGAATAGCGCCACCCCATATCCTCCACTGGGTGTCGTAAAAGGCGACTAATGGACCTTAAGACCTAGTGCACTGTACCAAGCACCTTGGGTCACCCGAATGGTGGCGGGTAAACCACCAACAATCGCATTCCCAAAGAGGGTTAGTGTCAGGCAGGCGGCCGACTATAAAACCATAGCCAAATCCATTAGCAACATGTTTATAAAAAAACATGTTGCGCCGACCCCAAGTAAAATGGGATAAGGGCAGGAAGATGATGATGATCGCAGACTGAAACATTATAAAACTAGATACTTTTATTGTACATTGCTAGGATTGAGATATACACACACATATGCAGTCTTCCTTCTGTGTGTGTCTTTTGCATTTTAGTGTGCTCAAAATTATATTCATATTTGGAAAAAACACATTTAACCATTTTTAAACACTTACAGCTTGAACTACTGTATAAGTATAGTATTAAAAAAATCTCGAAATGAAAAGTGTTTTAAAATTCTTGAGGTCTTATTTCTTTCTCTGTTTGTTAATCAAATTACGAAAAATGTTATAAACAGTTAAAAAATTACAAGGTACCTACTTATGATAAAATGTATCATAAAATCAACAGAAGCAATGCTTCTGTTGATCTTTATTTTAGGTACAACAAGAACAATGTAGAATAATGAATGAATTCATGAATGATCTTAACACGTAACGGGCGTATTGTAGGCTTTGCAGGAAATAGGGGTAAGGTTTCGTGGGAGAGGGTGCTAACCGTGCTAACTGTTGAGCAGAGGGTGGCGAGGCGCCAGTCCGCCGCCCGCACGCAGCCTCCGCGGACGTATTTACGTCCTTGCGGCTAATGTGCTCGCGACAAATACACAAATACCCAAGTACCAAGTACTACCTACTCACTTAATTATAATTCACGTAAAATTAATCACAGTAATTAATTGACTCGGAGTTTTATTGATTTTATAATTTTAATTTTTGTTGAGAGACTACCTTGGAATGTTGTATTTTGTATTGGAATATATGACGGAATTTGTGACGGACTCATCACGCTTAGTCATTTCGGAGCACGGTAGAGTGGCACGTTCGATGATTTTACGATAGAAAATTATTTTGCATTTTTTCGTCGTTTTTTTCGTGCAAATCGCGTAATGCTAAAGAAAAAAAAATGTTAAAAATATATCAAATTAAAATCATTAAGTTTATATCAGTACATTTCAAAACTGAAAAAGCAGACTTAAAATACGTCTTTTTTCCGAATCCTAAAAATGTTTGTGGTTCCTTATATTTTTTCAAATTAATTCCTTTAGAATATTTTCTAATGTACATCATCGCCTATAATAGTATCTTATACTCTATAGAATATTCATAACAAATGCAAACAAAAAATGTAATCTCAGTTAGACGGCGTCAAGATAAAAATTTTGGCGTTATTCTTATCGCTGGCATCTTCATTCCATGAATATTTTGAGCGAATCTTTTGTGTTTTTCTTTTTTGTTTTCGTCATTGTAAAATCTAATTTAAAAAGAATCGTATAGACGCGCTATACTGTTTTGAATTGGCAATATGTATGGAAGAATTATCCACCCATAGGTAGATGTCATTTTTTTTTCAAAACCCGGGTTTAGAAACAATTTTCTGCAAGCTTGCTTTTATTTATTCCTTCTCCGAACGAAAAAGTTTTGCAATTACGGGTCTCGCTGTGTCCGTATTTTTCATCTTACATTTTCCGCGTGTCCAACAGGTCCCATTCGTGTTTTTTGTTGAACATTTTCATCAGCGCTCGTAAATCCTTCCTCTCCACTATCCCGGTGCTCGCTAAGCTCAAATAGATGCGGCTTATCTCGAATACCCATGTCACAATAGACAGAAAAATATCCCTTATGGCATAAGACGGTTCCTTAGTTAAAGGAATGTAGAAGATTATTGTTTCACATAAATCTACAGAAACATCTAGATTCTCTTGAAATGCAATTTCAAGGTAGGAAATTCGTTGAGAATGCAATATTCCGAGAAGCGGGTCACCGGGTATAAATTATTGTAATAAAATATTTTCTTTAGCTTTAACGGAGAAAAGCTTTTTCTACGTTCTGTTTTGTATTTTTTTTACTTAACAAGGATTTTAAGTTACACGGTTTAATATTTGGACAATCTAAGAGTAAACAATACCTATAAGGAACACGTGTAAAGTGTTATTAAAATTTAATCAGTGATGTGCATATCGTGAGTGTTTGAGTGTTCGCAATGCCCGGGTGTTGGCATTTACCGGAGCACGTGACCAGATGGTGGCTTCTGGACGTCTGTACCCAGCGGCTATTCGGCGACGTAGATGCCACGGATTCCCAGATACCTCAACGTATGCATACATTATACACATACGTAGTTTAAAGTAAACACCTATAGTTCATAGTATGTTGTATTTCCATTTGCCAAAACCACATTTCGCTAAACCGGCGCTAGAGAGAGGTCACATGTGTGCATGTGCTAATTACGTGTCCGGTTGGTTATTTAATCCTGGGAATAAAAGAGCTGTTCCTACTATATGCGGTCGTACTGTGGCGTACCATAAAGATATTCGCAACGTTCCTACTTTTATAACGAAGGGTAAAATGATGAAGATTTTTTTTTCTGCTGGAAGCAAAAGCGCCATTGTTCCTAGGCGGATGCAATTCACTCGGTCCCCGCGCAATTTGCGCGAGTGGAGTAATTTCGAAGAGATTTGTGTCGTGGCGCTTATGCTGGCTGTGCACGTCAGTTAATGAATGAAGAGATTTAGAGGAATATGGCCGTACTTATTAATATGTATTTTGTTATATTCGTATTGTTGCCAAGAGCGTCATGAGAAAAATGTGTCAGTTTAAAATATTTATCTATATCTCACATTCCTACGTCATACTAGCCGTGTATGTCCTTGATTGACTGTAGCAATCTTTATGTCTAGATAATAGCTATCGGGAAACAAGAGGTCACTTCAATTAGACCTCCTTTTGTTCTCACCAGTAGGCAATAACGATAATAATGTTTTGAATATCTGATATGATTCATACGTTGGTACATAAGTACTTGATAAGTTTGCCAATTTATTGTACTACATTACATCACAAGTCGTAGTACTATCTGCCAAGGGCAATGACTTTCATTCTGTGGCAAAATATGCCAGATATAATAAAAAGTCCCTTACAATGGAAAAAGCGCTATTCATCGGATATCATTTAAAATCCTAGAACTAATTGCCTATAGACTGGGCAAGCAATTAAAACCTTTCCGGATTTAACCTGAAAGGAATATTACTCTTGAGTTTATTTTTGCTAAATCCCACAAATCCTTCACAGGGTAGAATCGAAGGCTCTATTACGATGCCACATAAATACACCAAACATAATTCATAAATCAGAACCAACGACAATATACATGATATCTGAAACAATGACCATGGTTACAATATTACAGTGTAGCCTTAAAAAAAGACCATTACACTTGGAATACTATGAGACCATAAAAAATAAAGCCTAGGAAATGCCTACTTCATCGTTCATACCGGACTCAACAATTCTGATTACACATTCCTTCTCAGGCCCGCATGAAAAAACAAACCCTCAGTAGTACTGAAAAAGTTTGTTAATTCTCTCTCCCGTTTATTAACTCAACATTCAACATTGAAACTTGGAATATACACATCGTTGGTTGCAGAGCTATATTATCTATCTCTATAGGCATTCGTTAAAAAGCGAAGGTGATACTGTACATTGCAAAAAAACAATACGTACATAATAATAATGCGCATTGAAGCTCGTCGAAGTATCGAATGACGGTATACATTTCCGTAATTTAATATGTGATATCGATACAGTTTTGAAGGTGTAGCTTAGTTGACATTGTGCCAGTAGTCGGTAAACAGTGCAATAGTGTCGTGGATTAATCACGATATCAGTAAAATAATAACAAAAAACTGGCGCCTGACTTTGGTCAGCGCCTGGTCAACGTGGAAGTGTTCAAGACTTCTAAACCCGGTGTCTAGACTAACAACGCGTCAATTGCAAGGGCCGGTCAGGGAATGTGCGCGAGCCTCACCGTCGCGGCCGGCCGTCCGGGCGATCGGGAGTCGGCGCACGCTACAAGCCAGCCGGTTTAACATCGTTAAACTATTCCGTGAAATGCGTGACGTTTTCTTACTAAACAGATGCGACTGCATTGAGCAGCGATCAATGCCTAGTAAGTACCGACACTGCAGAAGACATACACTTCCAGGATACTAACACGTTTCCTTGCTTGTATACAAAACGCTGTGCAAATCTCTATAGCGCGATTCAGGAAATTACGTAACAAGTTGTTATTGAGACGATTTGAGCCACCTGAATGCAGATTTTCTATTATAAATTCGTCATGAAGTATAACTTAAGACACGTAAAGTCCATATTTTTGTAAGATATGCTTTGAAAGCTTTTATTTTTCCCTTTTTCTTTGAAACGCAGAGCGTTACTCGAAACAGCGACATCTGTTGTGTTGCAGAGCATTCACCTCTCTGCTGCGCAATAAGTACTTATTTTGTCGCGTAGGTACAGCGTTTCCTTCCTTACGGAACGTTTAGGGGAACAGATTTATCATACATTGGTTTGTTTCTTATGCGTACTACGTAAAAGAGTACTGTCTTAGATATTTTTTTTATGGAGTTTCTTGCCGGTTCTTCTTCATAGCAATGACATTTACTGACCTCGCAACTAGTCATTATTATAACGTTTCGAATTAAAAGCAAGAAAGCTTTTTTTGATTTAGTCCTAGAATTACAGATCCTTATGAATTGTTAGAGTATCTCAAGTATTAAGTATAGTGTCTATAAATTGACCAAGAACCTAAATACTATCTTTTGGTTTTCCAGAGGCAGGTGGTACGGGCGCGGGAGGGGCTACACCCAGCGGGCCGGGCCGAGCTGCTCGCGCCAGGGCTCTAGAGCTGGCGCAGCAGCTGGCCTCGTCGCTTCAGCATGCGGTCCCACCCCCGCCGCGTCCAGACTTCACCACCGCCAGCGCCATACTGAGGTGGCTGCAACAGAACAATAACTCCGTCGCCCTGGTAAGCATCTGATAATGTTGCTGTAGTTAGTTCCTAGTTTCAGATAGCGAATATTCACGAATTCAATAATAACACTGCGATTAAATTATTCCTATTATAACCAGTAAACGCGGTTTTGAAACAATTGTTCGTAAACCGCAGAGACGTTTTTCCGAAACCCTTCACTTTAAGCATCTATTGTCAACAAGAGACACAAGACTAGTTGATGTGGCACTCTTTCCTTAATGCCCATCGTCTTGAGGTATTCCCTTACAATTTGTTTCAAAAGAAAGGGTGACATATTTTATGCCGAAATAAGAAACACGATATAAAAATTGTCGCGAAAAGAATTCTAATTCTTAATACAGCTCTTATTCTAAATCTGATCTAAATTTTAATTTAGACCCGCATTGTAAATCTAGTTAAGATGCAGTGAGGGAAAAGTTTTAATAAACTTTTTAAATTTCGTGCATCTCAAAATATTCAAGCCTCATTTTACTGTAGCTAACAAATAAAAGGAAAATCGAATATGCTAATTATTCAGCATGAATCTGATATGCTTGAAATCTTGGTTAGCCTCACGTTTCAACTCAGACCGTCATAAAAGCCTTTGGAAGCTGTGTGCGGAAGGGAACTAATTGCACACCCATGGTACGTTTGCTCGCTGACGTGAACACATTCGCAACAAGCATACCTACATACCACGTGCTACTTCGCTCTCCCTTCTGTTTTACTTTTTCTGGCACGTCATTAAACTAATATGTCGTTGCACACAATTTGTAGGCTACTCGTTACCCTATTTCGTGTAAAATGGTATTCGAAATTGAGGTATAGACACACGCTTATAACAAGGCTGGTACAATCGTTAAATATTCAACGCATATTCGAAATGCGAGCGGTATATGGGAGTTAACTTGGTTACCTGTCGGTGGGACACCTCGCAAGTGGAACTTAGAGTAGAAGTTAACCATGGATTCAATTAAATTAATTTCACTTGTAAGCGAGTCGCACAATATGGAATTGTGAAAGCTAATTGATTTTCCTTTACATTTTTCTCGCCATAGATAAGTAAATTAGCAGGCTTCCATTACAAACGAAACTTCCTTATTTCTCAACCTTGTTCTTATAAATTTAATTATGAATTTTAATGAAACTTCCCTCTAGGTTGCCTTTAATTTATACAAAGGAAACCTGATGACTTCTTTGTAAAATTGTACCTTTATCTTATTGTAAAGTGAGAGAAGACACAATGTGCATTTAAATGAGTAATTAAGTGGGTATCTTCTTAATGGGTTTTTATAAGGGTCCAACTTTACTTATGATATATTTCTTACGTACACCAAATAAAGTGTTGAGCTCAAAAGATAGATCGATCATATAGTTAAAAAAATATTAGAAACAGGAAGTTATTTTATATTTTTAATTTACTTAAAAACGGGGCGCTCTACATGCAAGTCCTTGCTATTTTCATTAGATTAATGTTGCACGACAGCAACTGTATATTGATATTGATCCTTATCAGCGGGGTGGATGAGTGACGTCGTTCCTTTAGCCAAACAACGGGCCGTCCCCGCAGTTTGTCGGCAGCTGTCTGCCGTGACTACCCGAGCTTACAGCTCAATGAACACGCCGTGACGGCTTCGTTATGACATGCCGACGTGACAGATCGCACAGCTCATGATTTTAATAATGCTCTCTAATTATGATTCTGATCGCAAACGTTTTAGTAGATTAATATAGGTGGATTACTCTACGGAACTTCTATTTCGATTAATATTATGGTACTATTTTGATAACATAAATCCAAATAGAAACCTTAATATTAATAGTCCAGTTAGAATGGAATGAGGAACCAAATAGATTTCTAGCTATCAATCAAACGACGCAATTTTACCTTTACTGGGGCAGCAGAATTGCCAAATTTATAGTTTCGATACGAAAGCTGACAAATTGATCACTATTTATTTAGCTTCGTAAATTGTGTTACATTTTATTTATGTTACGTGTCTGAAAAGAGCAGAATGTGCATCCGTGAGCTCGTGATGTAATTCACATGTACACGTATATCAACCTGTATGTACTTCGAGTCAAATTATTCCAATAATTCGATATTGTGATATGAACATTGGGTTGCTAGGTGACACGTATGCGATGAATGCGCCCTGTTTACTGACCAGCATTGAACCCCGTGGATGAATGGATCTCATAAGCCGTGTGCGCCACTTAGGCATTCATTGCCGGGTGCCTCCCTCACAACACACGGGGTAACTAACCTCGCTTGTACATTGCATACACCTAATCGTATAGCATATTATAAAACAGTTGAAAGCTTCGAATAGTTTCAGTGCAACTTTGTAGAATCCGTGCACCAATATGAAACGTATTCGCTCGTTCTTTTAACTTGAACATTTTAAAAGTGTATCTTTAAATACAGTAAAAGTTGCTTACAATGCTATGATATTAAATCAAGAATGTTCTGGTTTTATCGCTTTGGGCTGTGAAAATTTTAAGTCGCACGATGTGGTGCTTTGTATAAGCAATTCTCCGGCTTCAGGCAAAACGAGCTTAAAGATAAAAAGATAACCGGAGCAACAAATACTTCGCACTGATTACTTGGGTTCCCAACAAAAAATTGCATTTACTTAAATGTGTTTGCCTGCTATAAAACATGCTATAAAATTAAATCATGGATTCTGATTTCTTTAAACAAGTATTGTAGATAGGGGAAGATCGGGTAGCCCCGGACACATAAATGAATTGCAAATAAGAAATAAATTAACGAAATTATTGACTTTAATTTGTACTTAAAATAAAATTAGGAACTTCTTTAATCATATTTTAATAAAACATTAGTAATTAAATAACATTTTGTAACGAATAGAGTAAGAATTATTAGGTGTTATTTTTTCGGCATCGCAAGAAGTGGCGGGTAGCCCCGGACATCATACTTAATGGTGGCCCAATCGTTTTTTAAGCCTTACAAACGTCACAACTATAACAAGAATTCGATGCATCAATATAAACGCAATCTTTATGGGCCCAGTCTTTGCATTCCTGGCATTGAATGCAAACACTTACTTAATTTTAAAAATGTTTGTGATAACTTGCGTCGAAGTTTGACAGGAGCGGCGAAAATTTTATGGCCGGAACAAAACATTCGCTCACGGCTAACTTACTCCTCACTCACGCCGCAACTGAACGGCATTCGTTTTTGTTCTTAATTACACAAATTAACGATAATAATATATCTATGGAATGCGTTTAGTTTCTTAGATATTAAAATGTCCGGGGCTACCCGCCGTCCGGGGCTACCCGACTTTCCCTTACATATTTTGCTCCCAATGAATTCAATAAGTACTTCACTAAGGATAAAAAAGTTAATTTTCACGAAAATGTTTTCGAATAGCAGAACTCTTGTCTAAAAGTTCCATTATTCAAGGTTCCATTGTAGCATACTAAAGTTGACAGATGGTGGTGTACCGAGATTCCTATGGGGATAGGCCGAATAGGCAGTAGGCTTCTAAACAGACCGTAAGTTGTTCAGTAAACTTTGTTGTTACATTATAACTTTGTGGTGCCTGCCATGTTATGTTAGACTTTGTTAATTTTGTGATTATAACATTGTAAAATATTGAACATTAAGTTCACGAGGAACGGAGCGCTCGCCGCAGACTAGTTCCAGGTGAACGCGCGTTCCATTAGCGCTAATTAGAATTTCCCAAGTCCCCGCTCTCCCTCGCACTCTGTAAGTACCCGTGTTTCACAGCTCTTATCTTTACCAATAATATAAGAGGACCAAGTTAACGTTTCGTACGTGCAGTGCGGAGTATTTTGGAGACTTCGCTCCCTATTTAAAATGTGCGGTTCCGTAACCAGATTTTTGATATCGCTATTTATTTTTGCTGGGGGTACAAATAAGGGAAACTGGTATAGACTGACTAGATTTTTACACTAAAAAGTACTGCAAAAATATTTACGGTAGAGCTTAGATCTCTTTACTTGAATTTTTAGATAGATACCTATTTCATACTTTAGGAAACGAATAGAATAACCACGTAAAGCTATTAAGGATACATTATATAAGAACTTTATTGCTTGAAGAGCTTAGTTTCGTACGTGGACGACCTATTATTAAGCTGTAGCGAAGCTTCGGTTAGTTAATTACTTCTGTAGTCGTAATAACTTCAAATGTTTGGCTGTTTATGACACAACGCCTGACTGTTTTATCGTATATAAATTATTACAAAAACAAATAGTAGGTCAATAAGCAAATATTAATTTCTCCTGTAACTCCTGTAACCTATTATCGGCGTATCCTTTCAATTCATAATGTAAAAATATGTTGTTGAATACTCAACTTTTAAATTACAAGATGGGATCGACATCAAGAGAATTTCAATTAAAGTGTCGAGGACGCGGCGTTTGATCGGAAAACTCGGGCGGTAGCGCGAAATGAATTTATTTCAACTAAATAATAGGTTATAAATTGAGAGGTCGATGCAGCGAGCTCACACGTTACCATCGACATGACATCGCTGTAATATCGCTCTATTTATAGGCCACCTATGTACGCAGTTTGTGGTATGAGCTTATTGGTTTCTGTATCCGCAGTTCGACCACTGCCCTGATGTTTAATATTCAGTAATTACGTCATGAGCGTCCGTGCTTATAAACATTGTACGCTGCAACGTTTTGTGTACATTCTAGTTACAGTTACAAATTATTGATTATACACAGCTGATATTAATTATTTATAAAATCAGATTGTTATCACATCTATTTGGCACGGAATAACAGAGAATTGTAACAGTACAGCTCACATTTAAATTGAGTCATAAACTAATTAACAAGCTTCACATGAACTCGAATATTTTATTCTTAATTAAAATACTTAATCTGCTTACAGATATTAAATTGGAAGCTACTAAACCTTTTAACGACTAATTGCGTTATTAGGGACATTCTCCGAGGAACGGTTGGCTTCTTATTTAATTAGGATAAAAAATGCGAACATGATACTCCCTTTCTGGAAAAGAGGATCGATATTTGAACTCTTTGACGAAACAAATAATTAATGAACCAGTGTTTTAAATAGCAGTAAGAAGGGTCATGGTGATAATGTCGTGGCCGTATCGTAAATTTGCTTATTCCGTAAAATGTTCTTGTATTTCATAAAATGGTTGCATTTCATGAAATACAATGAATAATATAAATTGAATAAAATCCCAGAATATAGTATAAGTCTTAGCATACTTATACCGGATTTTGTTAAATATTTTATAGACATACGGCCAAACGTGGATAACAAAATCGAGAAATGAAGACAAGTGATCAAATGGAGTGAGTGGCCCGCATGACCATTTCATGAACTAAGTAAATTAACGATAAGGCCACGACAATTAATATGTGTTTGAAATGCCGACTAATGACTATACAAGTAAGTCGATCTCGTATTCGATTCTTTTTAAATCTAGATTTCTAGACGTCCATAAACACGAATGTAAACAAATAATATAAATGAATACAAAGCTTTGCCCTCGGCATTGGCCTCATCAGCGCGACAGGCGTGAAAGTAGGCTCCGCTGTGCTTCCGATGCCTGCCACCCGTTTCCGCACAACAATATTCTCGAAACGACCTATCAAGCAAAATCACTTGGCAGTTCTATTAAATATTTACTGCTAGTAAGAAGCCCGTTATTGTTAATCAGTGCTTGTTTTAAATAATTATAATTTGATCATAGTCAATGTTATTGGATTCAATAGACGTCTCTTTATATCCCAAAAAATACATCCTTAAACTCAATTACCATCCTTTTGGTTATTGAGTACAAAAAACATATACATATAACCGAATTTCTTTATCATTCAGCGCTTTTTGTTTAAATAATAACGTAGCAAAAACAGGAGTAATTAATGTGAATTGATATTGCTTACGCTGGTTTCCGATCCGGTTAAATTTGTTTTCGAGCGTCAATGTTGGTGTTTCGACTAGGGTGCCATAATTAAAACCCCTCCAAATTGGTTCCGATTTTATTGGCACGATTTGGCAAAGCTCACAATGCTGGTATAATATCAATATGCTACTGTATACTCATTTCGTACTGTTAGCTATTTGTGAGTTGCGAACGTCTAGTTACAACGCAATCGTCTGGAAAGTTAAGCTAGAACATTTTTTATTTACTTTTTAAAAAGAGCCAGCGCAAATCGCATTATGGGAGGCTTTCTCGCTGCTTGGGTGCTTACGGAAACTAAGGAGTATTATAACAATCTAACAACTTCTAATATTTTTCATTGATGGGATTCTAACCAGACTAATAGTTGGAATTTATAAGAGCTTAGTTTGTTAGATAACTATTTTTTGTTGTTTCCGACGAAAAAATACGCGAAAAGGGGTATGTTTCCTTGCGTAGACATCGACATAGGCTGTTTACGAGCTGGCTCAGCGAATTCGCCTGTGCAAAGAGTAATTTAAAATTCAGAGCGCCTCAGTCCCGTCGGGTCGGTCATTATTGCCTCATTGTTATACATGCTGTGTTATGTTGTTTTTAAACTATTACGAAATGTTTGTAGGGAAAATAGCGTCATGTGAACTTTCACATTGTTTGCGAGACAACGCCCCTTTTTATCTCATAAACCGTTTTTCTTCGAAGGACTAGTAGCGTCTTATTCAATTTTGATACGTAGGTATGTAGGTATAGAGTGAGACTCGTTTTATAAAAAATGTGTTCTAGGTATTTCATGAAAAATATTTGTAGCTACATATTTTGATCTACTGTGAGGCTTAAGCCTCTTCCCTTTTAACGCCATTCTTTCCTGTTTTCCGCCTAATTCAATTCGTTCACATAAACTTCGCTACGGCATCCACTATCCCTAATGTACATTATTATTGAATGAATGACTTCCTGACACGTTTTAACCTTACTTTATGTTTTTATCGAAAACACCAGCTTACTGTCACCGGCACTTTGTTGAGAAGAAATTTAAAATTAAGTCAGATATATTAAAAAATACTCAGTTGTAGGAATTCAAGACATCAGAGCATTTTCTAACGTCTTCAAAATAACCTTGACATTGAAGCGGCTGCAACGTACACATTTTACGTTGAAGAGTCGTTTAGCATAATTATGTAAATAGATTTTGGTCAAGGAGCTACCAACAAAGCATACTAAAATTAAATCTCAAAGTACTAGGTCAAGTACTGGCCGTCGTTCCTCTGAACACTTGTGACCATTGCATGTTTAAATTTAGTACATTACACGGGAGAAATGTTAGCAGCTCTGATATACTAAACTAAAGAAATACGTAGATTGTAAGTATTTATAAATAATATGCATATCACGCAGCTGCTTCGAAACAAACAACTTTTTCTGCAGAAAAAGTGGAATGTCTATAACGTGCTTTAATGAATGAAATAATAAAACTATCTGCGCAGTTTTCATTCTCTCTCTAAATGAGAATACGCCTTTGTTTTACGATGGAGATTATTTTCATAATACTTTTTTCATTGACAATTTGTCTTTGAAAAGATACGTATAAAACTGTATGTAAGGTTTCATATAAATGCTGCTGCAACTAGAAAATTCAAGATTTAGTACTCATACCTCATATTCGTTACTGGATTCCATTTCTGTAGCATCATAACTCTTTCACAAACGGATCGGATCGATTCCATTTATTTGGCTAGGAACCTTTGTGGTCGGTTATGAGTACAACGTATTTGTAAACGGATCAGCCGTTTTCAAACTCATCTCGCTTAATGTTAGACATCCTTTTGATCACGTGTCCTTTGACCCCGCAATTCTACTGAGGTAAATGCGGTATCATGTGCGGTATGCGGAGTAATGCATCTCGCATTCATTTTGTTTACTACTTTATGTAATGTGTACCAAAAAGTTTTTCTTTTTTAGGTTTATAGTGTCTCCGATTCCTAGTTTTATGGCTGATAAACCGTGTAGATTATTACTTTGTTTATTTAATGCGTGCCACGTGCCAGTCTTAACTTTCTGATTGTCAGCCAACAAACGAAAATAAAAGATCTTGTTTTTATCATTACTGAATTTCAATTCAGCCGGCTTATTTATAATAATGTCATGTACCTACTTCTTAGCCACTGTTTCGCAACTCACTTCCATGGATTTCGATTGCAAAGTTTTTTATTTATGGCGTCTTCGAAACTCAATTAATTTAACTTTACGGATAATAGGGTAATGTTGATACCTTACGCAGCTTTGACACTTCTGGCACTCGGTTAATAAAAAGTTATTAAAAGATTTTCATGAGTAATGGTAACAGAGATTTGATGAAAAATACGTCTTTATTCTGAACCCTTATAATTAAGTCTAAACTAGTTTGTTGCCGTACTAAGCAAATCCATTTTACTAAATTATCTGTTTACATATGTGATACATCTCGCGCTAACCCTACCAGGATTATACGCGTGGCAGTAGTTTATGTTACTCCCGTCCTAATTTACGATTACAAGAATGCGTCCAGGAAATATCGCATTCTTTTTGTGTTCGAGAACGTTCTGAAAATAGGAAAGGCACGCTTCCGTGATAGCTGATATCTCCTCAATGTATAAACAATGGCTCGATTAACCCATATAAATTGGTATCCCGCGGCAAACATTAGGTTCCTCTATTTCAACAGTCAATAATTAAGTAGAGCAGTATATTATAGTAACAAGTGATATATAGTCACCGC
Organism: Chrysodeixis includens; assembly: GCA_941860345.1. Classification (NCBI taxonomy): domain Eukaryota; kingdom Metazoa; phylum Arthropoda; class Insecta; order Lepidoptera; family Noctuidae; genus Chrysodeixis; species Chrysodeixis includens. Next base: position 8,941,937 of record OW796099.1, on the reverse strand, counting down.
CCGCCCAAGAGTCCATTTGCCGCCCACCGGGCCGCAAGGGTGTCGACCCGCGATTTGCACACTGGGCTTGTTACATTTTATTGTAGCAAAAAACTGGCGAAATGCTTCCATTCTTTTTTATTCCTCCGTTCTATTTGTGTAAGTAATGTAATCTGAGTTTCATCTTTCTTTTATGCATTTTTGTCTGTTATTTCCTTAAAAGAAGATAAGTGCTATATCTTTCTTGTTATAAATTCATAAGAAGGATGTTTTAAATTTTGTTTTAGTCAGCTATCAATTGTTTGAGTTAAATTTTCTTGTAAAATTGCAAAATACAAATAAAACAGAAATACAAAAATATATTCAAAGTTAGATCAAAAAAAGAAAACTGGGTGCTCGAGTTAAAAAAAATCTTAAACCAAGCTGGTGCAATGAGTAATTAGTCTTTGAAATACAGCAAAGCAGCGAAAAAATATTCTCGTAAAACATTTTTCTGAGATCGCGCAAGTTTTGTCCACTAACGAACCGCACCGTTTCCGTAGCGATGTGACGAATTTTTAGCAGCAGTTAGAAACATTCAGCCGCGTAACGTTCATAGTCGTCAGCTTTTATTGTGTGCGTCAACTGTGATACCGTCGTGAATCTAGTGATTGTGTGTATATAAAAAAACAAGTGGATAAAACTTACTGACTCATAATTTATCTGTAATAGTGAAAGTTCTTGTAAGTATAAGGGTGGACTTGTGAAATGAGTCATAGCATAACGGACAGGCTAATCGATTGTATCACAAAGTATAAAAGGAGGAACGGAGGATAAAGTTGCGTCGTCCTCGCCAGCCGCACCGCGGCAGGCAGTCACTCCCTGTCAACTTCAGGCTAACTTGCCATTAAGTTTTATATTTTCTTTTTAGAACACACTAACCGGCGTAGACTTCCACTGAACCGTTTACTGAGTTACAAAGACAGGCTTCCACAAAGAACAACGTTTTGTTCTAGCTGACGTATGCCATTGTAAACACATATCTACAAGTATCTAACTTCAATCGTGATTGTGTTTTGAATAGAGTCATGGTAGAGCGACCATGTTGCCTTTCAGTCGTATATGTTTACAACTTGACTTTTATTTACCTTTTTTCTATCTTGTATTAAATAGCTAAAGTCTATTGCTACCCTATACAACGTGTAACGGAAATAATGCACATCCACAGACACCCCAAAAAGAATATCCTTTTTTATCCACAATTAATGTATTGAAACATTTTTATCATTTTCTTAGATATTTGTTTTTATTACATATTGTCAGAATAATTTGTACAAATAATTGGCAAAACGCGTGGGCGCCCTATTGCTCAATACGTTACTTATAGCCTATAGCCTTATAGCCTTATTGCATCGACTTAAGGCTCATTTTCGTTTACTTTGAGTGCTTTATGGAAATAGTGTCTACAATTTAATTATTTCTAAATAATTTTTTGGTAAAAAAAATATTTATTTTTATTAATGAAATGGATTCTGTTATCGATTCTGAACAAAGTAGTTTCAGGATGTGCGTTAATTATGTTACACGGTGTATATGCAACTTAGACACATAACCCGTTATAATAATTAGATAATTACAGAAAACATAGGTTAAGAGTAAGTAAACGTGTACTACAATAGCTTTTCTTGAATATGAATTCTGTAGTAAGGTACAATTTTCAAAGTTCCATTCTTCTTGTACACCTATGTATCTTGTGAACATAATCAAGACGTATTGCGCTTCTATACGTTATGACCAAGAATAACACAATCTTGGTTATTGGAATAGGATACGAGATTTCAAAACAGGGTTATATTGAGAAATATTCGATTTACCATTCACCTCCGATCGTGGGCTCATAGAGCTTGCAATAACTGATATTATACTAAATCAATAGGGCTGATACGAACTCGAATTAGAGAATTATGTTCTTGGGAAATGGGTTGTACAAGGGTCCACTGTATTATAATTCCAAATCGGTGGGAATTGCTTGCTCCGCTGAGCCTATGTCACGACGACATTCGGTCCCCGGCCTTGTTTGCCAATTTTATTGAATCTCAGCTTTATACATTCCACGCTTTACTGCTTTTCATGTCAACCTTTACAAGACGTTCGTTTTCAGTTTAATATCTTTTCTCATCTTACTGACACAAAATGGTTATGTAGAACTCGCGCCATTAATCATGTGTGAAAAACAAAACACGCAAGAATAATACCATTTCTCATTACACACACGTCATGATGTATATGAATACATAATAATTATGAGATAATGATACGTGCTATACGTTTTCTAACAAATTTGTTGGCATTGGTTGGCATTTACTGTAATTATCTTGCACGCATACTGAAATTTTAGTGTTTTTTTTTCCTCTCTTTATACTGGGGCGTCATTAGTCATTACGAACAAGAATCAATTAGAAACTATATAGGCCATTAAACATTCTTTGGGGTACTCTAGTTGCAGCAACAACAAATATCTCTTGAATTTGTAACAACCTAATATTTAAAGTTGTTATTATATTACTAGCAGTGTTATAAATTCAATGGTACGCCAATATTGCACGCAATACTTGCTTGTACATGAATCATCTGAAAGTTTCGGTCATTGTTTATGTTACCAACAACAATTGCTTCAGGCAAGCAAAAGTTTTCAACATGTGTCTATTTTTAGGGCTTCGGTACACGTGCTCGCCCTCTGTAGAGCATTAAAATGGATCTTTTGTCGGATATTCACAACGGAACAGCTGTCGTGTTATTTCCGACACGAGGGGAGTTACTTTATTTCAAGATGTCCTGTTAAGTTTGCTGTCGTTGATAACAATTCGTATATCAGAATAAATAATCACTAATAATGTTTGTTGTAAATAATTACTGTTGTCGTAAAACTCGCTAAACCTCTATTAACAGAGGTATGCCTAATTTGTATTTTTATCTAATTTTGTTTTCCTGGAATTTCTTACAATAACAACAATACAAATTACTCGATTTATTTTCTTAGAGGATCTTTATGGAGAATTAACTACGTGAAATTAAAGACGGTATCATATTTATGGAACAGAATCTGTTGAACATTGGTTGTGAATAGAGAAAGAAGCCAATATGAATTGCTTGGGTTCGTGTCAGAGCTACGAATTGAGTCCCGCAGAATCAAGTGTCACGCCTTACTACCCACCTCAATTACCTTACAATCCTGATTACATCGAGGAACAAGTTCAGTATGACCCGTTGACTGATCGTGCTTACTTATGGAGCTCCTGTGACACAGAACATTACACTGGAAATACTTTCGAAAACTATGACGAGTGGGGGCGAGCCCGCCGTTCCCTGTATGAAGGCGTCAACTGTATACCGGTGAGTGCGCCAGCTTGTGTGCATCGCGCCGCACGCTACCTACATCAATTACGAATTACTGTCGTGTGTTGTGTGAACATAAACAAAACGCTGTATATATTCTATCATTATTATGTTGTGAAATTAACAAACTATGCGTTTACTACTGACGTAATAGAAAGTGGATGTGTTTACATAATTAAACTTTAATTACTGTTTTACCTAATAAAACCTGAATCAAAGCGGGAAGGGTGTACAGAATGCATCTTGCGTATACACCGCGATCTATTTCCGGGCGCGGGCGTCGGCCCTATTCGTGCGAGTCTCGTTCATTTTGAACTAAAACATGCGAGAGCTCGGCCGCGGGGGCTCACTAGTGGCTGCCACCATCGCAGCATTACACAATCGAACCGTAGCCGAGGAAAAGCCTCGGCCGGTCAAATCACGATCGACCTCTGCGGAGATAAGAAATGTTGCGCGGTCCATAAGAGAAGAAAATTTTGGCGAAATTCGTGCTCGGAGGGCGTCTGGCGGCAGCGAGCGTCCTTTATCCACCGCGTCCGAAGCCTCAGAGCGGGACTCCGCTTCCGTGCAGTCCAGCGAGGAGCCGCCCCCACAGGAGAGTACGTAATTCGCGATCTGCGGACGAGTCACTGACGTAGCGTATAACTGGAACGTAGCCAAACTTTAAAATAGAGACTCGTAGGTGACTCGTACAGAGTTTGTCGCGCAGTGTCGCATTTGCAGAGCCTCATGTCCGACTGCGAATATCTAACGGAGCCCTTCGATGAGGAGCAGGAGCGCGCGGCGGCGGGATACGTACACCCCGCCGTGCGCTCCTACATGTACTCGCCGATGGGTGAGTTTTTGTCGCTCATGAGGCTCTATCGCGTTCTATTTACTTTTCAACGCTTATCTCGTAACAGGCGGTGATTCGGACAGCCCTGATGAGGCGACAGTGAAGTGTACTACATGGCCTGAAGGCGCTGTGCCCGCGGCGCGAACAGGATCATCGGACTCAGAATCCAGTTCATCTAGTGGAGATGATTCTGATGAACAAGGATATGAGCCCCATGATGGCGATGCTGAATACCGTACTTTAACGCCTAGCAGGCGTTTGGATAATTCCACTAGACGTGATGATGATTTTATGTGGATGCCGACGGGAAACATGGTGGATGAAGGAGAAGAACAAATCTCAGAAACAAGAGGAGATAACTTTTCAGCGACAAGCTTGGAAAGACGTCGACGACCTCCCACCGATCGAGTAGACCGTGATCGCAAATCAAGGTCGTCCTTAACATCCAAACCTCCACAACACCCATCAAGCGTACGCGCATCGCCCAGGCCTCGTCGTTCTCGCAATGAAGATACTCCTCCTGATTTGCAAAGGCGATGGAACTCGTACGAACACTTCCGATGGCCACCAGAGGGTGGGTGGTGGCCTCCTATGTGTTGGTGTCACGGACCTCCAGTGCCGCCGCCTTGCTACATGCACGATCGAGCTTGGCCCTCGAATCCATCACTACCCCCAATGCCTACTCGCAATTACAAGGTACGGGAATAGACAAAACATTCACGAAATTCAAGGAAACTTCGTATTGTTAACGGTTCGCTCGTATTCATTAACTTGTGTGTGTATAATAAGATTTATTTTAGATGGTAGTGAAAGATCTCAATTCGTGTTTAGGTCTAGTGTTCATTTAACTCAACGGGTGTTTAATATGATTAACGTCGTATTTTGATTAATAACTGACTTCTAATGTTATGCGTCTGTTTTGTTTACTAAACTGATATTATTTGTCGTATTTACAAGAGCATGGAACACTAAATTCAGATCGTTGATTAATATCTACCTGTTTACGTGTTGGTTTTGGTAATAGAGATTATATTAGTACCATGAACATTACAGAACGATGCAGAAGACCGCGTGCGTCGCCTCGAGGCAGACAAAGAGAGCTTGCACCTTCAAGTTCAAGTGTTGTCCGAACAGATTGCTGCCCAGTCCGAGAAGATGTCGGACCTCGAACGAGCCTTGCAAGACGCCAGACAAAGACTCGATGACTCCGAACAAAGGCTGCAAAAGGTACAGTAACAAATTATAGTATTTTATTACAACAAAATAATAACCTGGTTACAAGTTACAACGTAGCCCCATTTTCACGCCAGTCGAAAATACTAGGTTAACAACAAACGAACGTAAATTGGGAGTGTTTCGGCCTCGTGCAGGATTCCACTTGCAAACGAATGAAAATTTAACTGGAATGGAGCTTAACATACTACACATTCTTTATTTGTTTTGCTTGTTCTATCTCACATATCTATGAGTTTCACTGTTCGTCGACTTTTGTAAATGCTTGTTTTCTAAAGTAAACAACCTTTTTTTGTTATCTTTAAAGCCCTTAACACGATCCGAATTGTAGGACAGTACTTTGATTAAGTTACGAACTAGTCACTAAAAAGGTCACGCCAGTTCTAACAGACTTGCTTGTCTTGGAACTCAACTGTGAGCGTCTTGCTACTTTACAAGTTTCGTGTTTGTGCCCGTTATTTACCGTGAAACTTTACAATCTCATTTACTTCCTACAGTACCTACATAAAACATTAAAGACCCGCAAATTGATTAATTACAGTTATTTAAACAATTCGTGGAATAAATCCAATTTGTTAAGGTAAAGTGAGACATTGTTAAGCTCGTTTAGGTTTGCAGTTGAATTAATAAATATGATAGCAAGACGGTAAACTGTTTAACATTCAGTACGGCCTAGATCCCGGTGGAACGGGGCTATTGAATAATCATGATCGGTGTGGGTCGCACAATTTCTAGCGCGCCTCAGGCGGTGCCCGATCTCTTTATCGCATTGAGCTCGGCGTGCCCGTCACACAATCACTTCAAACTCAACATTAAAGAATAACTCGCTGCCCCGAACGTGCTGCGCTGGTTTAGCGTTAACACGTTTCAAAATTAAGCTAATAATTATATTATCCAGAGTTAGCGTGAAGTTTCATCTAATTATGGGCTTTCATGTATTCACCTGATCACGTTTTCAGGTAATATTTACGTTTAGTATTTCACAAAAATACACCGTGACTTTTAGGTCGTTTTAAAAAAGCAGCCCAGTTCATGTATCCAATGACTAGTAAACGATTATAATAAAAAAAATATGTTTTTTAAAGATTTGAATGAATAAAAATATTATTCATTATTATGACACAAGGCAGTCTTACGAACACTCTGTAGTGAGCGCGGTCCGAGCCTTGTGCCAAAGGGGCCGCGCGGGCGGCGCGGCGGCGTCTTATCATAGGTCATTCACCTTAGCGTAAAACAGCTGTCTTACTATTGCAATCATAATGTTCGCAGTAAGTATGTAGCATGTATCTTCAACAGTTTGATACGTAAACATTTTTAACAGGATGTTTCATATTTCCAATGTATTATTTATTTTTTTCATGCATATTATTTTAATTAATGATAAAAAAAAATTATTCGCGCCTAGAGGTATTTTATGACGGATACATTGTGTGGACGACTTTTTTAAAACGACCTAAAAATCACGGTGTATACAAACTGTTTACTGTTTGTGCTATAACGGATTGATGAAACCGACTATTTCCATACGATAGATGTTAAATAAATAGAAACATTGGCCATGTGCGTTACTGATGTTATCAAGTTTCAGTTTATCTGCATAGTGCATACGGATTACGAATATGGCGACTATTATTTCATATTATGTAATACCAAATACAGTTGCACAGTCTGATGCCAATTTGATAGGCGAATCAGTATTGTTGCGTGCCTTGTACATGCAAATTTGTGAGCCATGCGTGAGCGTGCGTGAATGTTGTTCCCCGTCTCAGTCGAGTTACGACAAGAGATTTATGTCTCCTGCCATCTTACTGCGCATAATAATTAATGTATTTGCTTACACTTAATAATTTACTACTTACCCATAAACAGATAACTAGCAGTTTAATAGAAATGTGGTTTTCTTAAGCTCGCCATTGACGAGTTCGATTTGAATGGAATCCAATCGTTGCTAAAAGTAACGATGCGTCACATCCAGACATGGGGCTCGACAGAATAGTCGCTTCACAGAAAATAATGATTGCTTCACACACATGGCCACCCGCGAATGCCAACGGCCCATTCAACCTGACAGACTACGTAGTCACGAGATAAACTACAAAATTGATTTTAATTTTAATGGATTCATATTCTGTATTCATTTACAGTACGTTGAAAAATAAATACACAAGATACTTTGTTTGGCATATTCCATTATCAATCCTATTGAGCTAAAGATAGATCCAGATTTTAGCATAGGCTGGTAGAAAGTAATCAACGTGTTTAAACGAATTTAAAATAAACAGTTTCTTTCAATCGTTCTAATTCTGTCCATTTACATCTCCAGTCAATATGTACCAGATGTGGGTTTTATTAATCAACCGTGATACGAGAAGAGACAGCTACGTACTATAAAATTCCTATCGGATTGAACTCTAATTTCGCACGGGTCAATGCTGTTTAGACGTTTCGATTTAGAGATCCTATTAGAGACGGAGTTGGTTCAGACAGATCTATCTCATGTTTCTTTATTTTAAAGTAGTAGTTTATTTTGAAGCGAATCGAATGTTTTGGCTTAGAAATATTTATTTTGTTATACGGGTAAAATGTTTTAGATTTCCTAAAGAAGAACGTGTTCCAATGTTATAAATACATTTATTGTTCGAGCCAGCACGGAACGCCATAACTGATCTAATTATTTGTTCAAGCCACGTACGAGTAGTTATCTTTCAGTGGGTACTTAAGTGCCTCACTGCCTTACGCCAGCTTAAAATCCCAGCCAGCTTAAATCGTTTCTAACGAGTAACTCAGCGTAGTACTTGCTCGCTTTTGTTTTAGTTATGTGTTTAAGCTTGCTCTTGCAGGAGAGATAAAAAGAAATTCAATCTTAGTATTATTTTAAAAATTCTTATATTTTCTACAGTGTTGTAGGTACTTGTGTACTAGGTTTAGGTTCGTGAGTAAAATGCTTGATTATGAATGTATCCTCACGGGCGTATTCCGAGACGCTTGACTAGTTTGCGGCTCGCTCCTTATTCATGAGCTCTTACACGTAACACGCCGCACTCAAGTTCGTTCAATTCAGTTCGAATCGTTTCACATAATATTATGCGAGGATTACGCACGTAAAGTAACCGTGTTATGATATTTTTACACGTAGTCTTGAAAATTTGTTTGTTTACATATTTTCATTTTCTCAGATCGGTTTTTTGGCAACACAATAATGTATCGAGCTACAAGTCAAGTGCCAACTACCATCACAGCTACATGTCTAAGTTTAATATTAGATCATGAGTTTAACAACCATCCATAGTTCTTATTGGTTACAAGTACTTAATGATTTTAAACTTTCGCGACTTGAACACATAGCCGACAAACGGGACTTATTCGCGATATAAATCGATATTTCTTTTTTCCCGACGTTTCGATCGAGTTGCACTGACTGTGGTCACGGGTGGAATGAGATCAGTCCACCCTAAAATACGAGTACTTAATTGAATCAGTTTTTTTACATTGAGCAGCCTATCAGACTTAACTTTAGTTAGAAAGATATATTTAGACGGGCCTGTTGGTCTAGTGGTTAGTGACCCTGACTGCTAAGCCGGAGGTAGTGGGTTCGATTTCCACACAGGACAAATGTTTGTGTGATGAGCACGATCATTTGTTCTGTGTCTGGGTGTGATTTATCTATAATATGTATGTATTTAAAAATATATAAGTATGTTTATCGGTTGTCTAGTACTCATAACACAAGCTACTAAGTATGCTTAACTTGAGACTAGAAGGCGTTGTGTGAATGTTGAGAAATATTTATTTATTACAAATATATTTTATTTATGTTTACAGGAGATGCTCCAACGTTCGTCACTTGAGACGCAGAAGTTGGAGCTGCTGTCGAAGCTGAGCGAGGTGCGGCTGCGAGCCGCGGAGCGCGGGATATTGGAGCGATCGCCGCCGCCGCCGGAGGTCGTCAACGCTATGCCTATTGCTAGGCCAGCGCCACCTAGGGTACGAGTTAATTTGTTAAAATAATTACTGTTATAATAAAGTAGTTTTGTATTTTAATAATTAATAAGATCTAAAAAAGCATAGCTTTCAGTTCTGTAAATGTGATTGTAGCCATTAATTTATTTGCAATAATTGACCGAAAAAGTTCGGTTTACAAGTCTATGGAATCTATCGGTTTCGATTATTTATTTTGCAAAAATGGCGAAGGGGTGGCCCGTTATACATAACGATATAAGACCCGAAAATCTGTGTCTGCGCATCGCCATTTCAGTTCAACTTATTTGCCTCCTATTATAACTTGTGTCATCTAACATATCCGAGTTTATTTCTAATGTTCGTACAATATATTACAGACACCACCAGCAAACTACGGCCGTCAGATCGAGCGCAACACGCACATGTACTCGTCGCTGCCGCGGTCGTCGGTGGTGACGTCAGAGGCGCGCGCGGCGCTCGGTAAACACGACGTGGTGGTGGCGCGCGGCCGCGGACACTCCGTGCCCAACCTAGGTCTCTGGCAACACACACATGCTAGCACACATACCTTGTAGTGGTGCCATCTGTTGTCAGTGTTACTAAACTAGAGCTCCCCTGCTCCACCTGACCTTCTAGTGGCCTCTAGTGGACCATTCTGAAGCTAAACTCACGACCTTTGCATTGGTCACTAAACAATCGTTCCCTTACCCTGCAGTGGTGCCATCTGTTGTCAATGTCACTAAACAAGAACTCCACTACCCCACCTACCCACTCTAGAGGTCACTTTAAAGATACTGGTCCATATTGAAGCTAAACTCACGACCTTTACATTGGTCCATTCTGTTGTCAATGTCACTAAACAAGTGTTCTCTTGCCCCACCTGACCATCTAGTGGCCTCTAGTGATCCATTTTGAAGCTAAATTCACGACTTTTACATTGGTCCATTCTGTTGTCAATGTCATTGAACAAACGCTCCCCTGCTCCACCTGACCCTCTAGTGGTCTCTAGTGGTCCATTCTAAAGCTAAACTCTCGACTTTAGATTGGTCTATTCTGAATCAGTATTTTCGATCATGTCTCGATCTCGATCATGTCCTTCTAAAATGAATGATTGATATTTTCTTTTGCCTGAAGATTGGCTGTTTGTTGATTTATTTAATAGTACTCTGTCCTGTTACCATGGTCTAAACACAAATCAGTAGTGGTCCATTTTATAACAAAATACATAATTTGTTGGTCCAATCTATATTAAATGTTGTCGACACTAAACACTTTCCTAGGTGACCCCGCTATACCTTAATGTGGTCTATTCCATAACACATTTTTGTATCTCTTTATTTTGTTCCTTCCACAACAGTAGTCATCTACTAACATTTTCGTTTTTTAAAGCTTTTGGCTTCCCTCACCATTATCAATGTTGTAACTTGTTGTTGTGAATAAACTATTTAGATACCCATTGCGAGCATGTATTGCGTACTGCCTGAGTCCTAAACTTTTAGTATTATTGCTTTAATTATAGTATCATTATTAACATAATGTAGCATGTACCGCTTTTGATGTTGTGTAAATAAGTATATGGAAAAATTCGAATCGTAAATCATTCGATTTACAATTTGAATTTTTGACTTGTTTGTTTAAACAGGCCAAAAAATGTACTGTTTGTCCTTGTTATAACGACAGTCACAACTGATGAAGAAACAAATAGTCCAGTCATTTGGTAGTTTTACCTGGAAAGTTTTCCGGGAGTTTTGAAAATTAGGTATTTTATAGATTTCGATATGCTCTTTTCGAATTTTAACTTTGCCACCTCGTACCACCGCCGCTCGCGCCGCCATTTTGAAAAAATGGCGCCCAAAAACGGTTTTTTGGGAATATCTCCTTTCCGACGCATTTTACGAAAAAAATGTTTTCTACAAAATTAAACTAGAAAAAATTTCCTACACTTTATGACTTATTCAGTTTTTCATAAAATCAATAGTTTTGGACGTACGAGCGCCGCAAAGTATTGTTCATTTGCACCACTACGAGTGTTTCGTATATTTTTCTTAACTGTTCTATTACTGCCGCCGGTTTTTAAGAAGTAGGTGTCAGGGTAATATGTCACTTTTGTATCGGGCCCTTTCTCTCGACTATAAACGAAACTTTAACGAAAAATTTGTTGGTAAAAGCTATATTAAGAGAAATATTTAGTTTAGACTGAATCATCAATGTACGTTTATTGACGTACAGTGTTGATTATGTTCTTAGATCTATGGCTTCTTATACGGAAAATTGTTTTATTTGTGACAATTCACTTGAAAACCGGTGGCAGTAATGGAACATTTTAGAAAAATATACAAAAAACACGTGGTGGTACAGATGAATAAATAATACTTTGCGGTGCTCGTACATCCAAAACTAATGATTTTATGAAAAAGTGAATAAGACATAAAGTGTAGGAATTTTTTTCTAGTTTAATTTTGTAGAAATTATTTTTTTCGTAAAATGCCTCAAAAAGGAGATATTCCCAAAAAACCGTTTTTGGGCGCCATTTTTTCAAAATGGCGGCGCGAGCGGCGGTCGTACGAGGTGGCAAAGTTAAAATTCGAAAAGAGCATATCTAAATCTATAAAATACCCAATTTTCAAAACTCCAGGAAAACTTTCCAGGTAACCCCCTTATTTTCTACCAAATGACTGGACTAAAACGTTTTACCATTAGGCGCCTTTTAATTAGAGGCTGGAAGAAATGCTGCATTGGCGTCATTGCCGACAGTGCTATTAATACTTATTCGAGAATATGTAGTGGCGCCACTGCAGCGTATCTCCCACTACTAACTTTAAGGCGCCTTTATAGTAAAAGTATGCATAATATACTCTTTTAAGTACCAACGCTTGTACTATTATGATTACTCGTGAGTTGATCTTTCCGGAATGCCCGACTAGTTTCGTACCCAACCGGAGTCATCAATCATGAGCCGACGCGGGGACTAGTTCGACTCGCGATCCCGCCGCCTACTCAGCTTATGAATTTAGCTGACAAGGCGGCGGGATCGCGATTCGAACTGGAGCCCGCGTCAGCTTAAAAATTCAACAAATAACAATCGCTTGTCTTATTATTTGACTAGCTCGTACAAATCTATACTAATATTATAAAGCTGAAGAGTTTGTTTGTATGTTTGTTTGTTTGTTTGTTTGTTTGTTTGTTTGTTTGTTTGAACGCGCTAATCTCAGGAACTACTGGTTCGAATTGAAAAATTCTTTTTGTGTTGAATAGACCATTTATCGAGGAAGGCTTTAGGCTATATAATATCACGTTGCAACTATTAGGAGCGAAGAAATAATGGAAAATGTGAAAAAAAACGGGGAAAATTGTTCATCCTTGAGGGTTTCCGTTGCGTGCGCTGCGAAAACGGTTCAAGATACACACAATATATGTATGTAAGAATTATTCCTATTGAAATGATCTAAAAAAATGTCCGCAACAGTATATGTCTATCTTTTAAGATTAACTCACTAGAACCGTTTTTATGGTAGGTAATCAAATTCGATCGAAATTAATGCATTAACGCACAGCCCAAACTACTGGACGGATCGGGCTGAAATTTGGCACGCAGGTAGATGTTATGACGTAGGTATCCGCTAAGAAAGGATTTTGATAAATTCTACCCCCAAGGGGATAAAATAGGGGATGAATTTTTTTATGAAACTTTGTCAAAATTAAACCGATCGGGCTGAGACTTTACATGCACATAGGTACTATAACGTAGGCATCCGCTAAGAAAGATTTTGATAAATTCCACACATAAGGGGATGAAATAGGGGATGTTTGTAGAAATCTTCTTAGATTTTTGACTAGCCATGACTATAAACAAGTCTCAGGGGCAAACTCTCAAATTTGCGGGTATTGACTTGAGAGAACATTGCTTCTCTCATGGCCAGTTCTATGTTGCTTGCTCACGAGTAAGTTCTCCCAGTAGCTTGATAGGTTTAGCGCCAAATGACAAATTAGTTAAGAATATTGTGTACAAGGAAGTTTTGTAGGCCCTAATTTTTTACACTAACTTGCTAAACAATAATACTTCTTAACGCGTGCGAAGCCGCGGGCAAAAGCTAGTGATTTAATAATATCTATCGTGTACATGTACCAGCGGAGAAGGAAGAGGCGAGCGGTGTGGGCAGCCCGGGGCCGGCCGCGCTGCGCGTGCGGCTGGAGGGCGCCGAACCCTCCCCCGCCAGGGCCAGCACGCCGCGACCACGGGGACAGCCCATGGCATGGTAGGACACTGCATAATATTAACCTTTTTAACACTGATCGTCTACTGGTATGACCGTAGGACTGCCAAGTCAAAGGTCTCGAGTTCGATCCCCAAGGCACGCAGAACTTTTTGAATGTTGTGTGCGTTTTAAAAATAAATATCACAGTTTCTGTGTATGGGAAGGTATGTAAAAATGTGGGTCATGCGCCTGATCTCTCTTCGGTCGTGTCGGAATACCGCCTCATTGGGCTGTGAGGCTGCACCTGTGATTGCGCACACGCATGTGCACAATAAATTGCTTCTTTGAAGCAATTTCTGTCTGTTTTTATAGATAAAGTCGGAAAATTCGAGTCCTAGTCTAAGCAAAGAACAATATTTTTTTACATTGTATCCATTCACTCTTAATAATCATTTTACAGAAGATTACAAAATAATCATCCTCATGTCTCTTCCTCAATCCCCCCACTCTATAGATCTATTTGAGTCTAATTCTCTTAAACATCATATATTTGCAGGGAAACAATAGACGTCCGCGAGTGGGACTGCGAGACCAGTATCGGTTGGCTGGAGAGCCTCGGGCTGGAGGTGTACGCGGGGGCGGCGCGCGCCTGGCTGGGGGCCGCGCCTGAGGCTCGCGGGGTGCTGGCCGCCGCCTCGCACGCTGCCATCGAGAAGGAACTCGCCATCAAACATCCGCTGCACAAGAAGAAGATTCTTTTGGGACTCACTGATTTGCTGGTGAGTGTTAGAAAGAGGATTATTTGAACAAAAGATCAGTATTTTGTGAACTATGAATTTGTTTCCGAGTGTAGTAACATTATGGCTTGCAACTACAGCACACAGGCCGTGGTCAGTATCTGTCGTGTTGTGAACAAAAATATCGATAGGTATATATTGCGCGACGCGCGTCTGCTGCAAAAGTTGTCATTTAATTTAAAAGTATCCGCTACCACAGACCCCAGTGTCGTCCATGATTGAAATCAGTAGACCTTTTCAGACTTGCACCTTAAAGGTTTATACCGCTACCGCGCTGATATCGATTAGTCGTCGCTTGGTACCTACTATTCTAGTGCTGACGGGGTGGCGATGTACTCGAGCCTTGATGTATATTGATGGTGGTGTGTGTTTGCAGGGCGGTCACGGCGACCCGCTGCTGTCGCTGGCGGGGCGGCTGGACGGCGCGTGGACGCTGCGCTGGCTTGAGGACGTGGGCGCGGCGGGTGCGCGCGCGGCCGCTGCGGACGCTGCGCTGGACGGCCGCCTGCTGCACCGCCTCACGCACACAGACCTGCACGCGCATCTGAGGGTCGCGCACGCGCTGCACGCGCTCTCCATACGCAGAGGTACTGCCTTGTTGCGAATACTAGTTAGTGCCCATGACTGTGAACACTGTGACATACGACAAATGTTTGTGATGAACATGATTTTTGTCCTGGGAATACTGATGATGAATGTCGTCGGCAGGCATCCAAGTGCTCCGCGACAACAAGTTCTCCCCGGACACGATGATCCGTCGCGCAATGGAGGGCGAGGCAGCAGGCGGCGGGCTGGGCGCGGAGGGTGCGGCGGCGCCGGTGGCGGGGGCGCGGCTGGCGCGCTGGTCCGCGCACCGCGTCATGCAGTGGCTCAAGGAGATCGACCTCGCCGAGTACGCGCCCAACCTACGCGGCGCAGGTACCAACACACATTTTACTAATTTTTGCCCCGGGGTAATCCCAACTTACGGGCACCCGACGGCCCAATCAGGACTCCTGGTGTGGGGCTTGGGTCGTGAGGCGGCCCCGTACCCACTAAAACCCCCGGGTCTTCGGCGTGCTCCACCGTGGAGGGGTCACGGGAAACGAAGACGATTACTTCCGCGACCCCTCCGGTGCCTGGCCGGGCGTCGGATGTCCGGCTCCGGCTGGGGGAGACACAGTTGGTAACAGCGAGTCCTCCCCCGTTACTCTCTGGTAGGCGCGCGTAGAGAGTGCGCGTGCGCCCCCAGTGACGGAACACATACCTTATTCATGTTTTTTTTTAATTTTCGCGACTTGTACACATATCGCGCTACAACAGTGGACTGTTGTCTAAAATAATTTCGCGATATGATACGATATTTCTTTTCTCCCGACGTTTCGATCGAGTTGCACCGACCGTGATCACGGGTGAACTGAATTTCAATTTAATTGCATAAATATTATATTCTAGGTACTAATACATAATTTCATCTGACATCATAAAACATTACTTAACTTGCAGGTGTTCACGGTGGCCTAATGTTGTTGGAGCCGCGATTCACAGCAGAGCTTCTGGCCGCGCTACTAAACATTCCAGCTAATAAGACCTTGTTGCGGCGGCATCTCACACAGAGGTAAATACACACATAAAAATATGTACTTTTTATGCTAAATATTTTAACCTAACCTGCCTATAACGCATTGTGGAAATCATCACTACAAAAGTCTTACTAAAAATGTATCCTATCGTTTTAGATTTAACGACCTCCTCGGCAGAGAAGTTATACAGCAGAAGCGTAACGCCGAACAGACGCTCGGCTATCAACCGCTTACTGCTACTACCAAATATAAGGTAAAAATTTCATAATGGCAAAGAAAAATAGATAAAGGGGCTTACTACCGCCTCTCAGTACTTTTAGTGTTGCATATGAAAGTGGCGCTGTATATAGTGTAGTGCGCATTCTCGCGTCCCCAAATATAATGCTTAAACAAGGTATGCCCCAATTTCATGTCTATTAATGTAAATCTTCTAATATTCCGATACAGGTACCAAAGAAAAGCCAGTTCTCATTGAAACGCAAGAAGAGCAAGGATGACCTGGATCTAGGCGACCTCGTGTGCCCGCTACACGATGACTGCTCAGGTGACATAACAAACTCGCCAGTAAGTCGCCTATACTAACCTCACTAATCTGTATAGATGCACATCTACCGATATCATCAGCTGTTTGAAATTGTTTGTAATGTGTATATAGATGGCGCTGTAAAGTATAGTGAATAGCGCCCTCTATGAAATCAGATGAAATTGTTATTTTGTAACTCGATTGTTTCCATTTAGATCCATATATGAGTTCTTCATATACCTCCATATTTGAGGTTTGTTACAGCTTTTACACATTATCTGATTCGACATCGGACGTCGATCTAAAATTGGTGAAAGTAAAATGTATAAATTATGTCGCTCCGATATGCGATTTCGGGTCGGACAATGTGAAAGACAGACGCATATTTCTTACATTTGACTACCCTCGATATCGGATCAAATAATGTGAAAACGCTCTTAGAGTCAACATTTTCAAACTTACTGGAAATAGGAGAATTTTAATCACAAACAAATGAAAGAAAAGTATAGCCAGAATCATTAACTAAAGTAGATTTTTTGTGCTATCGTGATACTGATGATATCGGGAAGAAATATTTGGCTAGCTTTTATTTATTTTTTTGGTTATAAGACACAGCTGTAGACAAACTTGAGGAATTACAGATCAAAATCCGAAAAGGATGCAAATGTTTGCAGGAAAAATGAAATCATCCCATTTAGCTGTGTGAACAGCTAGCTTTATTTTTGATTTTTGTTTTCGTTTGTTTTGGACTTATTTACATGAACAGAAAACGTGCATATCATATAACTTTTTGGCGGAGTAGTCAAAGTTAAGTGCACACGAACATAGTAAGTTTTTTTAAGTATCATTCTGTATTTTTTTCATCTATTTCACTATCGAATCGTAGAGGTGTGTGTGTTTTGCACTATTAACGAGTGTGCACTGTAGTTTGGTGATTGTTTACTTCGTAACAAAATTTAACAACGGCAATAATAATTGGGCTTTTTGGCTTTTGGTGGTTCGGGTAATATAGAAAACGAGTGTAAGTTTTTTTTCTTAAAAACATAGTCTTTTTTAATTACAGACAGTTGATTTTCGACGGAATATACCGACAAAACATTTTGTAACATATGCCTCTAGTAGACTACTAAATTATTTCGCCAATATTAACATAATTATAAAGTGCATTGCCAATATTTACAGACGATGAAAGTAAAATCAGCAGTAGCGGACGTCGCGTCGGGTGTCTCTCCCCTGCGTGACGAGGCGCGTGCGCAGTAACCTTGGACAATCTAAACAACGGGAGAGAGGCGCTAGTGACTACTGTAGACAAACTATACGTATTGTTAACGTCACTGTTGTGTAAAAATAACTTTTCCTTTAGGGATCGGGATGTTTAGGGGTTTCAAAATATTTATCACATGTACATGAGTAATGTTTCATGGCTACCCAGATTAACTATATTTTGTGGATCCCACAAATATAATATATGTATTATAGTGGTGACAGTGATCAGGCTACCTGCGTTGTCGTTAGATAAACTTTCTCAAAGCTGTCAAATTTGTTTAAATTTTAGTTCCGATTTCCACCACCGACAAAAATCTTTTTGTCGCGCTTCTTATATGCTTGACTTATAAATCTAATTGCGACGTCAAAGATACGAATAGTTTGTCAATAGTGCAGCTAGTGCCTCAAAACTGTAACTATCCACTGTGTTCTAAATAAATCATGTACGAAACGGTTGAACAAAGTATCATGTAGTCTATCAATATTCGTCTTTTATATGAAAGAGAAATACTTGTTAAGATTGTGGCGAGATAATGTTTTATTGATGTTGAATGAATTGCCTCTAAAGCTAATTTATCGATATAAATGTCGATATAAATACATTTTAGTTAAGGAATGATGAAAATATTAATGCATTTTCTCAAATGAAGTACAGAGGAGACAATAGTGTTTAAAAACTTTGAAATTTTAATAAAATTGCTGAAATTAAATATATTTTCCGTTGTATGGTTAATGTTTTAAATGTTAGTTAATATAATCGAGGTATTAAGTCTTATTTTGAGAGTGTGTTGGTGCTAAATTCTATATTTTGGCGTTTCAGCCCTGAAAGTTATATTTTAAGACTTAGTCCTCGAAATAGTGTCCAAGGTATTAATTTAAAGTAAAATATGATGTAGTATTTAAAACGAATAATAATAACTAATATTGAATGCAACTGCCAAAACTTGGGAATGAAGAAATTGATTTGTCACTTGTTTTGTTAATGGTTGTCGTATATTTATTGATAGATTTTCAACTTCAGCTATAATTTTGTGTCTTTATTTTAATTCATAGCATTCTCATACATATTGCTATCAAGCTATTAATGTCACAAGTAATAATAGTCATTGCAGACATATATTTAATACACAAATCTGTGTTTTAAATCCTTTAAAAACCTTTTCGAATATGATATCAATATTTTAGAATATACTGTTATAAGTGACAACAACAACAATAAGAGATTGTTAGTTCAACATGTAATTAAGAAAATATTTATTGTAACTTTATTTTTTTAGTTTAGTTATTGAAAGTCTTGCGTGTAAGTGCTGGTTGAGTAAATGTTATTAAATATACAAATAAAACAAGCAATAGACATTCCATAATGTTTTACCAAAATATATAAATCACTTTCGATTTAAAGCGAATGCATTCAACTAACTTCACATATTAATAAGTAATATACAGTTGTTACAAATTTTACCGTACTTAGCTCTTTTTACAAGTATTTAAGTAGCTTATTAGGAATCGACTGAAAGGCGACAATATTAATCTGGTCTCTTCTCCATTTTCTGAAAGTAATTTTCATATAGTCATAAGAGATATACCAGTTTATAATATATTTTCTTAGATAGGTATGAGACGACTTGAGGAATCGTTCTCCTAAGTCTTCTTTGATTATTTATCGTTATGAATACACTGTAAGCAGTCGGTTACATGAGCCCTCTGATAACTATGTCATAAATATTGCATTTGTTTCATAACTGTCAGTTCTTGTGAACCAAGCTTTATATAATCTCTATACCTCAGTTCGCACAATGTTAAACTATCAGTAATAGTTTCGTTGATTTTTGAAACATTTACAGATTTTTTTGAAACAATAGATTTATCCATAATCCTGTTCCTACACGTTGTGCCAAATGTTATAAATGATGTAAGCCCTTTACGATAGTCCCTCGTCTTCCATAGGCTTTATAAATACGAGTTATAAACTAGTGAGTGAATAATTTCACCGATGTATATCATTAAAACAACAAAGTCTTTGTACAATTACGTATTAAAACAATTTTTACAATACCTTAATAAAAATATAAAATATAGAATTTTAAAAAGTTTAATAAATACAGAATGAACACAATTACTGATTTTCATTTTTATTATTTTAATATTCTTTATTATCAAATAACTGTTGTGATTTGTCATAGAGTGCTTCAGCGTTTTTCAATACTTTCAAGCCCTCTGTAAAAGAAACATAGAATTTGCTTAACAATACACGACAGAGGAACGAGACAGCTGTTGCATCACTACTGTCAACTGATTAAATACTTTACTGCTAACGCAATAAAGCGCATTTTTCCTCGCATACATACAAATGTATATCAATAAATAAAGAAAACTTCAATTACCTTTACCACGTCCTTTGCGACGTAACTCTGCTATTCTCTCGACTTCACTTTCTTCTTCTGCCTCACGCTCTCTCCTTTGTGATTCCTCCTGCGCTTGTTTCAGCAAGGATTCTTCCAGAAATGTTAACTCTACAAAGATTCATTCACATAAATTTAGTATTCAAACTAAAAAAGAATATTAAATCAGTTTCAACTGTCTTAACCATAGAACAGACACGTAGCGGGAAGTGAACCTCGTTTCAAATCTGTTTTCTTTTCCGTACGTTTTAGTTTATCGTCATCTCAACGGGCGGGCATGTTGGTCTACTGGTTAGTGACCCTAACTGCTATATCGAAGGTCGTGGGTTTGATTTCCACCCAAGCCAAATGATTGTGTGACGAGCACGATCATTTGCTCATGGGTGTAATTTATCTATAGTATGTATCATCATCATCATTCCCCTGTCCTTATCCCGATTATTATTTGGGGTCGGCTATTATTATTATCTATAGTACGTATGTATTTAGAAATAGTATGTTTTTCGGTTGTCTAGTATTCATAACACAAGCTACTAAGTATGCTTAACTTGAGACTAGATGGCGTTGTGTGAACGTTAAGAAATATTTATTATTTATTTAGTGACATGCCCACGTAGTCTGAGCGCCACTCCCTTACACTATTTTATGTTCCAAGATCTAATTTATGAAGTGTGATAAGTATTTACTTGCAAGCCTCGGGTCCATCTGGATCCAGGGACCGTTAAAGATGCTTCCGGCGCTAGGTCGGCTCTTGGGATCTGGCTCCATTAGCAGAGTTACTTGATGTTTGCATTCTGATGATAGTTGGTTGACTACACTTGTACGAAAACGCCACTTACGCATCACCTTACAGACAAATGGCCTTCTTTAAATTATGCATAAATAAAACAAAACTTGTTGATACATGTTTACTATTACAATAGAGTACCTGTTTCTCATAGAGCTTCTTGACGGACGTCTCATTAAACGGTAACGCTTTGTTGAGCATCGTGTATAGAATGATGCCGATTGACCACATATCCGCATGCTTGGGCAAGTAGGGCACACCCTTCAATACTTCGGGAGCTGCGTAGGACAAAGAACCACAATACGTCTCACTCATAATGTCGTGATCTTTTGCCCGCACGTTCCGGGCAAAACCGAAGTCGGTTATCTTCACGTTATAATTCGATGTTATTAATATATTTTCACATTTCAGATCTCTATGTGCAATATTCATGGTGTGTATGTAGTTAATTCCCGACAAAATTTGCCGCATCCATAGCCTGCTCTGATTCTCAGGCACTGCGCCGTTTTGTGTCAAAAAATCTAGCAAATCGCCGTTCTCTGCGAAACGTAGAAAAATGAAGTATTTAGCTCGCCGTTGAAATATATTGGACACATGCACTATGTGAGGGTGGTTGATTCTTATCAGAACATCTAATTCGCGGGGTAAGAATTTAGTGAGGTAGTCACGAGGGGCTTGTGCTGTGTCTATCACTTTACAGGCCATTATAGCGTGCCGAGTCTCGTCTACCATATGTGTTGCTTTGTAAACCTGCAAAAAGCGTAATTTATTTTTTAAAATACTTAATTTACTAAATTTACTTTAATCGATCTAAAAATACGTTCACATTTTCATTTACCTTAGCATATGAACCTTCTCCGACCATTTTCTCTAATATAAATCCTTTTTCTTGTAAAACCATGAGATCGGATTGTGTTGTGCTAAGATCTACCTTCTCGGTAGCAGAACCCATTTATGTTACATTCTCAAACAATAATTACTTCATTTTCACTTTTAACGGTAACATACTGTACACAATTTGTAGTGGGGAAATATTATGGTCTATAGATATTCATTTTTAGTGGAGTTTTTGTACTGTAAATGTTGAAATGTACGTATGTATTCAGGTATCTGTCAACACATGTCATTTTTATGTCATAAAGCAATATACCAGTCCTAAAATGACAAGGCCTAACTAACAAACCTATTTAGACCTGCCGTGCGTATTCGTGAAAGGTTGCTACCACAACCATAAAAGTAAAGAGGGATACACACCCAAACTTGTACATGTGTACCTGCCTATAAGTGTTTCCCAATTACATAAAAAAAAACGCTAAAACTCATTACTAATTGATAACTAGTCAAGAATTCTAGTTTATAGAGAGCGGAAATGAGATGAATACTAAAATATGATAACTTTAAATTCGTTTGCTTATTTTAAGGTGTTAATTAATTGTAGTCGTTTTTACCAAGAAGTCGTCGAGCTGTTTACATCTGGTTTTACAATAGATGTGTCTGGCATGCCATTTACGTCTTTAGGTGGCTCTGGTGGCTTAGGAGCGGGCTCAGGGCCGTCCAGATTCTTTTGAAGTTGAATTCTTTCCTCTTTTGCCTTTTTATAAGCTAGAGTTTCCTGTGGCGTCCATTCTGTAACAAAATTCTCATATTTAGTAATGTCGAAAATGTGTTTATTTATTGAAATAAAACTACTAGTATTTACCTAACAATCTTGAGTCCATCGCTATCCACTCGCTGCTTATAATATGATCAATTTTTATTCTATTCTGGTAGTTCGGCTCTAACATTAATGTCACTAAACGTTTACAATTGTCTGAAAGGGAATCAACATATCGCGAGCGGAACTTCCAATTTCTGTTGATTTGAGCTTGATACAGTTGTTTTATATGTTTGTCCTCAAACGGCATCGCTCTATTCAGCATGACGTAGACAACAATACCAAGCGACCATATGTCTGTCGGCTTAGGGTAATACGGCGAGCCCTGCAATATCTCTGGGGCAGTATAAGATAAAGAACCACAAAACGTCTCACTGTGAATGTCTTTTAGTCTTTTATCGACACATGATCGTGCAAAGCCGAAGTCTGACAACTTGGCATTTTGGTTAGCTGTAAGTAAAACATTTTCGCATTTGATATCTCTGTGTGCGATTTCTAGTTCGTGCATGTATTGAACGGCGAGCGCTAGTTGTCTCGTCCAAATCCGCGCCTGGTCTTCTTGCACAGCGCCTTTTTGTAGAATGTACTCTAGGAGATCTCCGTGCTCCATGAATCGCATAAAAATGAAATATTTGTATCTTCTTTGGAATATACTATGTGTGTGCACGAGGTGTGGATGGTTCAACTTTATCAACATATCTATTTCCCTTGGTAGAAACTTTTTCACAAAGTCCTTCGGGGCTGTGTTGGTATCGATCACTTTGCATGCCAGCACAGACAACTTATCAGATTTAGCTGGGTTTTTATATTCTGCCAGATACACCTGTCTCGTATAATTGAAATACATAAATCACTAATTAATTATTCATGTAATTAAAACAAATATCCATTGAATACTACCTTAGCATAGGATCCTTCATTAACTTTCTTTATCATTTTGTAACCTCGTGTAGCTAGAGTTATTTGTTCAGATCCAGAAAGTCTTAGTTCCTCATCCATGTGATGAGTCTATAAAAAAATATGTAATTTGGTTTTATTCATAGGCTTAATTATACTCCACATAAGCATAGTATAAAACACATTAGTACTTACCGCTTTACCGTCCATCTACGATTTTTGCCTAGACGTTATATTGGCCAAAGACTTTATCATCTCACTTGCCTGAAAAAAACAAGAAAAACATTTATTACGGTTTCGGTCATTTATGAATACATAATATAGTTCAACACTATCGCCCACGTCAGCAGATGATCGATTAAAGATTCCTGACTAGTTTGGTGGGTCCGAAACTAGTCGGGCAATATCAAATAATAATTTTAAAATACATAATTTTTTGAATTCAATTCATTTTTTTTTAATTAAATGACTAGAAATTCAATATTTACTGACTTCAAAGTATTAATTACCCTATAAGCTGAATCCCTTGCCGGTCCTTCTAAAATATCGCCTTGCTTTTTATGTGGCGTATTACGAATTTCCGAAAGCTTTTGTCGTTCCTCCTTTGCGCGCTTTAGTGCTGATGCTTCGACTGCGTTTAAAGCTAACGAGGTATAGGTTAAAAATAATAGAACATATTTACAACTTATAATAATAGTGCATTGCAGTTACCTAGTTGGGGCTCTACGAAAACTAAAAAATTAACTGTTTTTTTTAATATTGGCCATACCAACTCATAGACCTGACATCAGCTCATAGGCTGATCAGGTGTAATAAAAACCATCGACACGAAGAAAAAGCTCGCAATACTTTTTGGTAAACCAGATAGTCGGTTAATAATAATATCCATACCCAATAACGCATCCAAACAATTCACGTGGTACAATGGCAATACAGTATTAAAAGACGTGTATGTCCGGAGCTAGATTAATGTCGGTATTAGACATAATAATTAAGACTCCTCTATAAACTCACTCGTAAGTCTACTATCCATAGCAATCCAATCAGAGTTGAGCACCTGTGTGGTGGTGTGGCGAAGTCCTGGATCAGGCTCCAGTAAATGCTTTACGACGGTTTTACACTCGATCGAGATGACGCTAGCTACTCGAGACCTGAACCTATATTTTTTGCCCATTTGCTGCTCATACAATTTTCGCATACGTGTGTCGTCAAATGGCATAGACTTATTCAACATCACAAATAAAACCACACCCAAAGACCAAAGATCTGTCGGTTTAGGCGTGTAAGGTTTACCGCGAAGAATCTCCGGGGCTGCATATGACATCGACCCGCAGTACGTCTCGCTCAGAACAGGTTGATCGTCGTCATCCACGCAAAACCGCGCGAAACCAAAATCTGATATTTTAACGTTGTAGTTCGCCGTCAGGAGGACGTTCTCGCATTTGATGTCGCGATGTGTTATTTCTAATTCGTGAAGATATTGCAAGCCAAGTGCGAGTTGTCGAAACCACACTCTCGACTGATTCTCTGACACGCAGCCGTTTTTCAAAACGTATCCCAACAGATCACCGTTCTCAGTAAATCTCATAAAAATGTAATACTTCGTTTTTCTTTGAAATATACTATGCACATGAATAAGATGCGGATGATTCAATCGTACAAGTACATCAATTTCTCGTGGTAAAAACTTCACGACGAAGTCTCTTGGGGCCTTCGAAGTCTCTATGACTTTACATGCGAGGATCGCCTTGTGACTTTCGTCTCTTCCAACAAATTCAGTTAAATATACCTATTAATAAAAAAAGTGTATTTGATTTCTTAGGCATCGTTGGGTATTCCAATCAATAAGTACTTATAATTTTGAGTTGTATACCTATGGAATGGTAAATACCTTAGCATATGCTCCTTCACCTAAAAATTTAAGCAATTTGTATCCTTTCGTAGACAAAGTATTTTCTTCAGATACAGTAGCTTTCAGTTCTGACATGATAACATAAACGTGCGGTAAAACATCGAGCACTCAGCTTCCCACACTCCACCTTCCAACGCACCCTTACGACTGGCTGGTAGGCTACTCATATCCAGAAGGTACGTAGGCATTTTTACGTTTTTTAAATAATTGTTTTCATACTAGAATTTTATTTACATTTTTTCAGAGTGAATCGGAATTGTCAAAAAGTGTCACATCCGTCTTTATGACAGAAACCGCAATTCTTATTCTTCTTCTAAGTTCTGTTTATCGTGACAGACTATAAACAGAAAACATACTTACTAAAATTCACCTCGACAGTAGATCTGTGACATTTTGTGTCTGAGATTTTTTCGCACAAATCTAGTTAATATATTGTTTTTAATATCTAAAAATTGAGCTGTAGTCGTAATTTAAAGCCGCATACAGACATTACGAGGCATGCATCGTGAATAATTCGTCACATTCAACTGAGGCCTACGACGGTACATTTATGCGTGCTTCCCGAACGACACGTGCACAAGCTGAGCACGCAAACCACCACGCACGGTGTTCGCTCCGGCAAGGCATTTTCATAAAGCGCGCATCGCAAACAGCACCTGTCCGTCCACACGGAGCGCACGGCTCGTATTGAGGCGGCGTTCGCAACGATCGTATGACGCGAATGCTCACTATGAGCATACACGTCCACACAGCCCGAGGCATGCGAGACAAACAATTCGCGACGCATGCCTCGCGATGTCTGTACGCGGCTTTAAATAAACTGCACTATCTACTTGTTCTACTATACCGTAGTCTATATTTTATATGAAACAACTGTATGTAAACTTACAATTTACTGCTCAAAGCCCCAAAACTACCTAAATAATGAATAAATGGCTACAAATTCGTCCAGAAAAAAAATACTACGAGAGACGTGTCAATAAATATTTTATTTCAACAGAAAACAAATAAATTACGCATTTATTAACAACTACAATTCAAGGTGTTTCTTATTTAAAAACTCTCCAGCTAAGGATATCCTCTGCAAGAATGACGGCGCTGGTGTTAACAACAATTCGTATTTATTGAAATCTGGATGTGGTGGGTATCTATTTTCTTTCCGTATTCGTTCTAACATGTGTTGGGGTTCACACTTAGTCTTAGATTTCCAATCGCTGCTTAAAAAGTCTTGTATAACTTTCGGCAGAATTTTGAACGTTTCCTTAGCTTTCGTTTCGCTCGGTGTCTGCAGTGGCTCCTGTTCTGGTTGACTTTGTGGGACAATTATATCGTCAACCTCGAATTTACCTTCGTAATTAGTGGGAGTATTATTTTCTGTTGGTGGCGGTATTGTTTCTATGTCAGCTTCTGGAGTTGTACCATTATAGTAACTATTGATTCGTTCCTTAACTAAGTCTCTAAGGGTAGATTCATTCTTTGTTTTTTCTCTTTCCGTCCCATCAATGTTTACATAGCCAGTTCTTGTTTCAGTCTTAATTAAAACTTGATTTTGGTCAACTTTTTCAACTGTTCCCTCACCTTTTATTTCTTCTTCTTTAGTTTCCGAAGCAACAGATTCGTTTTTCGGTTCGTCATTTGTTGAACCTTCTAACGTTGTCATAAATTTAATATTGTCTTCATCTTCGAGTATTTGATATATTCTATGAACCTCGCTTATATTGATTCTGTAAGGAAAAACCACACTAGTTAAAAAAATCTTATCTCATAAATCTTCTGTTTGTATCGTGTGTATTAGTGATTTCAATTCAAATTTTATACAGCAAATATTTATTTCTTAATTACTCAAATATTTACATAAAAAAGTCTTACCCTTGTCTAGCCTCATGGCAGCAGTAAAGCATAGTGGGATCAATCGGGTGCGCTTCAGTATTAAATATATATCCGCCGACGTCCACAATACATTCCCCATTAGGCGTGTTGATGACCGTGCCATGAACACCAGGGTTGTGGATAAAGTTGTCAGGATCGAACAGTAAGTACAGATACTTTGTTGTCTCGGCAAGGAAGAACGATTCCATACGGTCTTCCTTGCGGTGGTCTCTTACATCTTTGATCTGGAATAATAATATAGCTTTAATTTAGACATAGAAATCCTTAGTGTTAGTACCATACAAAACTTATTGCCTATTGTTAGTAACCATCAACCTCGGCATAAATAAATGAACGAATATTTTTAAACATTAAAAACTGAAAAAAATGTGTATTAATTGGAAAGCCCATTCAGAAAGTGGTTACATCGTTTTTTTTGCAATTTTTCATTCATATCCTCAATTAGGACATCTTAACAGGAGAAAGACAATTTTTGGTTTTTTTTTTTGTAAGCTTACCGTAGCATACCCACACGGCGTCCTCGCACTATGCTGTATACTCCTTAGTATATCCTCCCCCATTTGCAGCAATATCGGGTCTCTAGTATCTCTGTACAGGTACATTATAGACTCAATGAGTTCCGGACGTAGGGGGTAACTTTCCCGCGACGATGAGGCTTCCCCCGTACCAAGGTTGTACACTTCAGGTGTAAACCCGTACTGCCTCCAAACGCTGTGGTAGTTGTGTATTATCCGCATTGCTGTGTCGCTTTCACCTGGTTAGTTTGAAATGTGTTTAGGGAAAATTATTTCGTTTGAAGTGAAAAAATTATACACAATTATCATAATGGTGGTAAACGTAAATGCAGCGGAAAAATATTCTAAGTCTAGGAGATAAAACATTGGGTAATATTTTTTTCAGCCACACAGTGGACCTTTTGACATAAAACTGTTGCAGTAGTTGGTAAACAATTAAAGTGTTGAGTATTGATGTTGGAACTGGTCCAACATCAATAGGTACTCAACACTTTTATTGCACTCCATAATATGTATAAAAGGTGTTGTATACGTCGTCGGAGAGTCGCCTAATTATGGACTTTACATATTTATAAGTATAAAAAATTCACATATTTATATCTTTTTTGTTTTCAATACTTACCGACTAAACTAAGTACACCAGGCCAGTAGGACTCTAAGGATTGGAAGACAGGCAACGTGACGTGGCCTCTCAACATTGTAGCCCAAACGAACCAATCGTCTTTCTTCAAGTACTTTTCTATCGCTTTACGTGCTTCCACAAACATCGACATTAGTTCTGGGCGTTCTAATAGGATTGCACCTAAAAATACATTACTAGATTAACACAATAAAACAATTAGTAGGTTTAGCAGCTTGCATTACTTAGCACACAGTCTTAAGAATCCCTTTTTCAGGATCGATAAAATATTCCTAGACCAGTCTTAAACTAACTTAGCATATGGGCATAAATTCATTTACTTAATGAGGAAGTTACTATTATTAGTTTTCTGTGGTGAAACGCTAATGACTTCAAACCACGCCGAAGGCACGTGGGGATATATCGGACTCCCGCCCACTAAAAACACCCCGGGCCCCTTCTACTACCCAAGCCAGTGTCACGGGATCGCTTGCGCATGCTCTGACCCTGGCTGATATAATAGTGAATACCTGCATTACCTACCCTTGACTAGATATTCATAGTAGGAGTCGACTCCGCCACCAATTCCTGCGTCTTGTGCCGTCCACCTGCCCGTCATGACGTCAATGTGGTTACCGACTAGACCGATAGGCGACTTCGAATGGTATAATGCTTGTAACGCGTTGTATGCTATCTGTAATTTGTAAGTTTAATTACTTCAAGCCTTCAAGAAAAAATGTACGAGAAATGTCTGTGTGTAACTTAATGATAGAAATAAAGTTAAGCAGTATCTAAATTTACAGTAGTCATATGCAAAATCAAACAGTTTATAATATAGTTTAAGCCTACATCTATGGTGCTCCTAGGCAAGTCTCTTTTTAATAAGTCTTCTTGAATGTGAATTAAATGTCTGTAAAATCTCCCGTGATGCAAGAAATCAATTTCTTAGTGCGGGAAGCATTCTTTTTTTTATGAAAAAGGGAAGGTTCTGAATTCAAATCAATCAAAACAGAAAATTACATTACCTCCTCATATAGTGGGTCTCCTGTTAGTCTACTTAAAGTACCAAACTCTATAATAAATGTTCCCACTCCTGCAGTACAAGTCACACTGGTCTCACCGGGAGGTACTCCTGACCTCAGATTAATGGTACCGTACGGCATGCCTGTGGTTGTGTCGAATGCCGCAATAAGTCTCTGAGCAACATCCTCCGCGAGGCGCAAAAGTGGCCCGTTACATGGCCAACCTGGTTCTAATTTCATACCAGTTCTAAAAATGGACATTATAAAGTATAGTAGTGGTCTTATACCAACATTATTTATTTGGTCGTGTGTATTTTTTTAATTTATGATTCAGGACAAATCATTAATTTTTAATTTCAAATACTAATAGAATATACAGTTGACAACAATATGTCATTATAGAGACAATACAAGACATTTCTTAAAATATACATGCTCTTATAGATACTTACTTATGAGATAATAAATGAGCACTCAACAATCCTCCAATAATTCTAATATTAGTTTCAAAAACTGATACATTTATATCAGCATCAAAGTTTTTCTTTTGCAGAACAATATCAACCACCCTATTGAACTCTGTGTAGTTGCCCATGATGGCTAGTGTGTCCAGGGCATCTATGAGGGTAAGGGAGTAACTGCCCCAAGTGTCCACACCGTCACAACTGAGTGGCCGCAGCTCATCATATGGATATGCATATCTTAAGTAACTGTCATATGCATGTTGGAACATATCCCTGACTTCTTCTCTGAAATATAAGCGCAAAATAGTAAAGTCATTTCTGGTAAAAATCAAAATAAAATGAGCCTTGAAGTTGATGAATTTATTTTAGCTATTGTTGATAGAAAATAGGAAAGAAATGGCAGGTAGCTACTACCTGTAGGTAAATACAGTTAACAAGGTAGATAAAACAAAAGCGATAAAGTGTGCACTTACCTCAGTCTCAAAATATCTGCCTTTTTGTAAACCCTAACAGCGAAACTTGTATCACAGCCATACCAAACCACGAAACACAATATAAAAATCAACTTAGTCATGTTTCAAAATATTCTATCGTGCTAAGCTCCGTCATATAAGTTTACTAAGCCATACAATATAGGCCAGTTAAATTCTGTTAAATACTAATGTTTACTAGCATACCACTCACTGACATGATGAAGTTACATCTGTCATTAGGGTTTTGACTGACGTGGTGCATTGCTCAGCCATAATCAACTTTATTGTAGTAGTTTACGATTCAAAATAAAGGTGTCTCATAAGCTGGTTATGTCAAAAACACATGTTGCTTACTAGTTTGGGTATCGTGTAATTTTAGGAGCTTTTTTTTAATAAATCTATCATTTCGACAAAATATATTCAAAATATATGTAAGGAAGACAATAATAAAAGTATATTTCGTCTTACTCCAGATTACGTAATAGTTGTTTTATAGATGTTTTAAGTTCAAAAAAAAAAACCTGTAAACAAAAATTACAATCGCAAGGCTTTCTTTTGTTTGTTTTACTCTAATTAACGAATTACCTAAGCTAAGTGCAAATTTAAGTAAACATGAATAAATATTTTGTTCGTTAGTACCTAGGTCTTTTTTCTTGTTATTGCTTTTTCACATTTAGACGGACGAATATCTACTGGTTTAGGGTACGTATATTAAGTAAGGCTTCTTTATTTTCAATTTGTATCCTCTTCTACTCTTCCTAATAAAAGTAGGACCTGGACAGGGCGGGCATTTGTTTTTTTTTAAGAAATCCGTTGCACTCTCGAGGCAAAGAGTAAAAACGGCAAAAAGCATAAAGTTTCTTGTTTCCAGAGACTAAGCTTTGAGTATAGACTTAACTCCTGCTATACGCGATTTCATTGGTCGAAATTCAAATTAACATAGACAACAGAATAACGTAAACTGCAACAGCTGAAACTTCTAAAATGTCTGTTGTCCGTTGACGCTTCGCTTGCGTTTCGAGGGTGGATTTTGTCTAAAACGGCGATTATATTTAAAACTACTCACAATATTATAACAAAATGTGTCTTTAGTTTCTAAAGTTTGCTCAATTCCGCTTCGGTTGCCATTACTGCATTCGCGTTGCCCGCGTTAAGCTGATCTGGTTACTAGTATTTCGTTGAGTGTTTACGGAAGCGAGGGCAATGGCTTTTAGAATACATGAAGATCAAGAAAATGCCTCTTTGGGGCTTAGAAAAGACAGCGCAGATGTATTTACTGCAAACCAGCGGCGTGCCCTTGGTGATCTCAGCCAATTCGCATGCAACCAAAGTCGGAACATAAAGCTCGTAAGTAACTTCATTTTGTCAATATAAGCTAGTTATTGTCCTGTTTTTCACATATATTTCATTTTCTAGCCGGGATTGACGAATGGACCTTGTAAAGTTCAAGATGAAAACAGGACAATGCGCCAGATTAAAAATGAAAAGAACATCGTACCACCTGTGGCGCAATTTCGCGCCTTCAGCGTTTACGAAGACAAACCGACGGAGGCTGAGGTCAAGAAGCGAGAGCACACATTCAAACCATTCGTCGCTAAGGAAACTAAGAAAGACAGCATTTTCATCAGTAATGACGTAGTAAAAGGTCTGTGCCCACAAGTTGAGAAAAAACCAGATCGGCTCACAGAATCGTCAGTTCGGTAAGTTATTCAAAACTAACCTCTCTTTGAAATGTAGTACCCATACATTAGGAATCATTATATTTCACATAACATTACCACTAAATCATATAATGTAGGATGATGAAATAAAACAGTTTGAAACAGTTACAAATTCAAACTTTTCTCAAGAGGTTCAAAGTTTCAACTATCAAAACATATACCCCTCATTACATTAAACCATACAACAGACAGATCATAGGCTAACCAACAACCTAACATAGTAACAAACTTTTTTTGTACCCAAGGCCCCAGTTACAAGAAAAGAAAAATGTTGTGGAATCTCCAATGTCAGTTGTGGACACCAGTGTGCTCTCTATGTCCATATCCAAGAATGAAAGCCAGATTATTGATGATGAAGATGATGCTACCACGGCACAGACTGACCGAGAGATGTTCTTCCATGTGGTTGAATACAGACAGGACATCTATGAATACATGAAGGAAATTGAGGTAATATTATTTTATTGTTATTTTGGTAAGTTTAGTCATGGTTCATGAGGTAACAAAGTATCTTGATGGTCCTCTCAATTGAATTACATTTTAGAACTGTTTGAACTACACAAGTAATTATTTATATGTTTCAAATGTGCCTAATCAAAGGGGTACTTGAATAAAAACTAAATTGATGATTGAATCTTGAGATTCTAAAGTTACTTTGGAAGCCTTTTAAGGTTGATTACCTTGAAAGGTTTTCATTAAACACAGATGGGATAAGACTACCTACATCTTTCTGTTATGTAAAGAACATTTTGTTTAATTAAAAAAAACTTGTGAAACAGAATTTTATTTTTTCTGCCACATTGCAAATACTATAATGATCTTTGTTTATAGTATTATTAACTGTTTACATGATATCAGCAAACTAAATTTTGACCTTTGTAACTACAAATTAGGTCAAGTTGTTTTAGTTCTA
This sequence comes from Chrysodeixis includens, assembly GCA_941860345.1. Classification (NCBI taxonomy): domain Eukaryota; kingdom Metazoa; phylum Arthropoda; class Insecta; order Lepidoptera; family Noctuidae; genus Chrysodeixis; species Chrysodeixis includens. The sequence continues at coordinate 8,908,942 of OW796099.1, read as the reverse complement.
AAGTCATGTCTTAACCTAGAAATGCAATAGCTTTATTTGTAAAGAGGTTTTATACTTCTTACAATTTTTTTATTATTAAAACTTTGTGGGGGGTCCCATTTGTTTCAAAGTAATAAAAATAATTAATGCATAAGAACATATTAATGATATAAAAATACCAGCAAATAGCAGATGTTACTGCTAAACATAGCTTTTTAGTTTTCACCATAATTAATAGTCTTCATACATTTTCGTAGGCTAAGAACAGAGCCAACCCTCGCTACATGCGTAAACAGCCTGATATCACTCACATCATGCGGTCAATCCTCATCGACTGGCTGGTTGAGGTCTGTGACGAGTACAACCAGCAGAGTGAGACCCTGCACCTTGCCGTGTCCTATGTCGACCGCTTCTTGTCCTACATGAGTGTTGTGCGCACTAAACTGCAGCTTGTGGGCACAGCTGCTACATACATTGCTGCGTAAGTATTATTCTTTATTGTACACAACCATCTTACAATTTCTTTGAAAAGTAAATTTTATGTACTCAGGCAAACATAATTCAAATAATAGAGAAACTGGGGCATTTCAATGATGTCATTGTTTTTTATTATTTTAAATTTTATTAGGTAGTTAACTATTCCTTCTATTGTATTGGTGGTTTTAGTATTCGTTTTAGTATCTTATCTCACAATAAAAATTGTGGTAGACCATGACCAAGTTATTTAATATAGTGTTTATGGAATCCACCATAGCACACTAATTTCGAAATAATATGATTTCACCTCACGAAAGTTGTTACAAAGATATGAAATCAATTGAAGTTGTTTAGGTGAACTTCTGCCCTTTAACATCATGTTGCTACGAAACGTATATGTAATTTGCTACAAACTTTAAGCTTTATTAAGACAAGAATATATAAACCAAACACACATTTCTATGTCTACAACAGGAAATATGAAGAAGTATATCCACCGGAAGTATCAGAGTTTGTGTACATCACCGACGATACTTACACCAAGCGCGAGGTCCTGCGTATGGAGCACCTTATTCTGAAAGTCCTGTCATTCGACCTCTCCACACCGACGTCCCTCGCCTTCCTCTCCCACTACTGCATATCTAATGGGCTTTCTAAGAAGACATTCCATCTGGCTGCTGTAAGTATAAACTAGGCTTCAATATAACAATGTTTATTATTTTTAAATTTTATAGTTGTATGTAGTTTGAAATACACAATGTTGGTTCATATTATTACAAAACATTGATTGTGTACATTGTACCTTTAAGTACTTAGATTAAAACAATACAGGGTAATAGATAGCTTAAATGTAAGGTTTCCTTCCTGTTGTTGATTTGACTATCTAACTAGTTTACACAATCAATCAATGTTGTGACTTTTCTGATAACACAAACCGCATTTCTAACAGTATCTGGCCGAGCTCTGCCTACTGGAGGCAGACCCGTACCTGCAGTTCAAGCCTTCAATCATCGCGGCGAGTGCGCTGGCGACTGCCCGGCACTGCCTGCACTGCGAGCGCTGCACTGGGGAGAAAAGTGAGAAGGACACGGGTGACAGCAAGGAAGCCCGCGTGCACTCGTCATGCGCTGCGGCGGCCTGGCCCGCAGCCCTCGTCACCTGCTCCGGCTACTCTCTGGATGATCTCGACGCGTGTCTCCGTGAACTGGCTCGCACGCACTCGCACGCCTCTCAACAACCTTACCAAGCTGTACCCGACAAGTACAAGAGCAACAAGTAAGTTATAAATGCAAAATTCGTATTATTAATTTGGATTAACCATCATAAGAGAATGGTTTAAAAGATAAAACAAAAATTTTTTTCCAAAACTCGGGTAGACCCACGATTGGAACTAGCTGTTAGCTCCCCGTGTATTGGTGTAGTTCTCTGTATTCTGATCAGCTTTTCTATTTTTTCTCTTTGAATAACAATAGATATAGATAAGTTTTGCATTGGTTTAACCCAACTCAAGAACTGCGTTCCTAATTTAAGTCTCTCTTTAGTACTGGTTTCTCTTAACGTATATTCACGCTATATTTGTATTCCAGATTCGACGGCGTATCTACAATCGAACCTCGACCGATGTTCCCGGTGTCGAAGTACCAGCCGCCAGCGCCGGCCAGCAACACGCGCCCGCCCGCTGACAGCACACGGAGCAGCTAGTAACATCACACCTAACGCGCTACTTTATAGGCAAATGACTTGTGTGGGCAGGATGATTTATCCGAATTAGTGTTAATGCAGCATTCGCTAGCTACGTTATTTGCTCAGCCAGTTGGTTATTTCAGTTATACTTATGTTTAACAGCTTATAGCAGTCGCTCGTCGACAGTACAAATAAACCAAATCATGGCCAGTAATTATGAATTTGTCGTTATAATTTTTTGGCCCAAAGATGTACATACACAACCAACTATGTATACTCCTTTATCGAACTGAAATGATTTAATTTAAAGACTTTGGTCAGGTAAACGCTTATAGAATAAATACTAGGAACTTCATCGGCGGCGCCATTTAATCCATTCACTTGTGTTATCAAGATGATTAACTAATGCAGATACAACAGCTGTAGGTGAGTACTAAACATTAGATAGTATTCCTAATTTTATACTTATAAGACTTTGCATTTGTTCTATTTTGATATAAATGTTTCAAATATTATGTATAAGTGATTGGGATATTCTGTAACTTGTTATGCTAGTTTTAGATTTAACATTTTCCTATGGAAATAAAAACTTCGACTTCTGTTAGCATGTGCGAACTTAAACGTAATATAATGTGATTTAATGGTTAATTGACGAGTGGTCCGCAGGCAACAAACACAATTTGAAATGGTCTTAAAAATTTGTTCAAGTATTAAATAAAATAGTAAATGAATCTTTCAAACAATTCTACAATTTTACGAATTTTCAATGTAAACTATTTTTTAATTATATTATAATTAGCCAAACATTCGCCAAGACCATAATTTTATGTACAAATGTTAAAATTAAGTCTGTGAGAGCTTTCGCTGTGTTCAAATGTCCTCAGAAGTCTTCCTCTACTTTCAGGTCTTTTATAATACTTCGTATTCATTGAAATTCACATTTAAATACCATGAAGCAGTTGTTTACTTATAATTACTACGATATTAATAATTTAATGTACCTTTGTGGTTTATTGAATTGGCATCTTATAATACATGTATTAAAATTACATAACTTCTTATTGGATCGCGATCACTATTAGAATAAAATTGGTTACGTTTTCATTATTCTACACCAATTGAAAGCATTTCAATGCGATGTTTGTTAGTAAATTATTATTTTTGAGATGTAAGGTATGTTTTTAATATTGATAAGTAGTTTTTAAAGTAATTTAATATAATATAATCGATATTTTTCTCCAGTTTTGTAAATGGAGGTAAGTACGAATACCTTTATTGGTAATATAATATTTTGAATAAGTTAATTGTTTTATTTCAACTTTACACGCCTGCTCAAATTAAAGATATCTAAATCCAGTGATAGAATTAATTGACATTGTGCTAATAATTTTATCTCAAAAGGGAAATGACTGGTTTTGCGCACGAAACGCGACTCCAATATTATAAAAAAAAGCAATTTATATGGCAGTAAAATATGAGATGTATGTGTAAATACTGCTTATTGGTGGTTATTATATCGTGTAGGATATAAGATGTGTGCTAGACGAGGTACGGTCAAATCTATTTGGAGATCGTCTGCGTCAGCGGTGCCACGCGCTGTCGCGGTGCGCCCCAGAATGCGAAGCCACACTCAATATTGTACATTGAAATTAAGAAAACAATTAACACTATGAATCCATATATTTTATATTAAGAAAATATACTTTTCTCATTTCTTTTCTATCTTGATGTGCGAGGTCATTTAAAATAATTAAGATATTTGTACTGTAGATTTGCTGAATGATTTCGGTGGTTCAAGAGTTGTGCTTCTCCTGCGTGTACACATTGCCTAATCCTTTCTTGATTGAATTCGGACCTGGAACAAAAACAAAACGACCGTTACATAAATTAATGCACACTTACAGAATTTGCAATTACTCCGTAACCACCCATTTGTGATATAAAAAGTTCCTCTGCATATAGAAGGCAATGCTAATTGCGGTTTGTAGCGGCCATATTTGAACTTACGGCATGTGCGCGTGCGCATGGCATTCTAAACGAGCTCCAGCTGCAGATATTATTCGCGGGCAACCTGTCGTAAAATCTTACGAAAAGAAAAAATAAAGCTGTGGGTAGCCTAGCGAGCAATTCCGTAGGAGTGTAATTTTATGGATGGTTAATGAAAACCAAACTTGTTTTTGATATATAGTAGCAAGTTCAATAACCATTTCGCATTAGTTATTTGGTTTTCTTTTGATCTTTGAATGTTTATTGTAAATATTTCCTTAACAAATTAATGTAGAAAATACTGTTTATTTTGTAAGTTTCGGCGTTCTGTTTTATATAAATAAAGTTGGCAAGTAACGCGAAACGTGTTAGAAACATCCACACGCTGTGTATTTCCAGGAAGCCTTAAGCTAAACACTGAGATTCCCATTTCAATTTGATTTAACCTTCAAACACTCGCCAATTCTTCGTTCCGTCTGATGTGCGAGACAAACAATTTAAATCCTATTTGAAATGAGTAGCGGCTTGAGCGTAAGACGCGGTGCATAAACATAATAAATCATGTGCCGTTCAGTCTGTGTGTCGCGACGAGATATTTGTAGCGTGATAAGAGGACTCCACCGTCTACTGAGAACGAGTCGCACGCGTGCTTTTGTTTTTGTTTTTATCCTCTATTTAAACATCATTCACAGAAACCCGATAGAGAACCACAAATAATTTCATATGCTTTTTTAAAAATACCGTTTCGTTTATCGGAATCTTATTGCATTTATATCAACAAGGAACTATCGTAACGTTTTATTGGCCCTGACTTCCTCCCGCTCGTACTCTTGCTATATTATATTGATCTTGTCGTTATTATGTACGCACGTGTTTTGAAAATTAATAAACAAGCACGCATCTATGATTCGATGGATGCATACAAAATTATATTTATCACCTTGAATTAAATTCGAGTTTGTCTAATTTTGACTGTTTACTAGGATAACGTAGGGCTTAAGTATATTATAGGCATGACCTTTAATCTTAGTATTAATGCCGTACCTAATGCTGCCGTCCACGAGAAGGGGAGCGCTATGTTAGTTTGAACCAGTATCAGTTGACTATGTAATTCGTTATGCATTGGACAGTTAGATTTTAGCGATGAAGGTTTCCCCAGATCTGTAGAACACATAGTTTTCTTACTCTCCTAAAACTAGTACAGCTGGTAATTAAAATGAAATTAAAATAGAAACGAGGACAACATCTATTTCAATACTCGTAGGAAAATTTCAAAAACTGAATATTAACATGCGCATTCAGTAATACATAAACGTATACAATACCGCCCGATGTTTATAAAATATTAAACATAGGATTTTATTTATAACAATATAGTGTTATTGGCTTCACGCTCGTGCATGTTAAAGAATACCACCATAAGGAGCCTACGAGCCACTTCCGGAGCCCCGAAAGGAAAGGAAATTCACTCGCGAATTTGCCATTCCGTGCACGATCGTGACATTGTCCCGAGTGCTCCACTGTTCCCATGCTATCCTGGTTATTATTATCCAACTAAACAAGCTTAACGCGTCTAAAATAGATATGTAGTAATTGAAACTTGATTAAGGAAAGTTACTGTACAATAAAATGAAAAAATCGATTGAGTATTTGATGTTCCATTCTATTAATTACCCATAGTTCTATAATAAATTATGTATGGCAATGACTGGACTATTTTGGAGTATCGTAAATTCTGTTAGTATTTTCGAAGTCTATGATTTCCTAAAATTATTGAAGCCAGAAAAAAGATAATTAAATTTCTGACAAAAAAACCAGTTGGCTTGCAATTACTTTCGTGCCTGATAGATTTTCTTGCCGAGTTTAGATTCGTTAGATTATAATTATTATCTATTCGCCATGGCTCATGGCAACGAATCAATATCACGCTTCAGTGCAATTTGAAGTCTAGACTTGTCTGTTGTCACTGTGACGAATGCATTATTAAGACGTTTATTATTAGAGCAACAATACGTTTTTAGAAGCCTAATCTCTTCGTTTCATAACAAATTTACTGTTAATTTCAATATAACGGCGCAAAGCTTTTACTAAAATCATGCATAGACGTTAGGCAGATGCATCTAAAATCTCGCTGCTTGCGCCAGTAAATTCAACATGCTTTAATCCAGTTAGTATATTTATGATAGATGTATAAAACAGATAGTGAGGAATCTGATGGAATCTATTTATTGACTGCGCAAACATCGTGTGAAAGGAAGCTTTTGGGCCATTTCCTGGCGGTGAGTGAAATGGGGCCGTGCGTTCCGTGACGCATGTTTTTACCTCTGCATCCGTTTATAATTATGTCTTTTTTATGATCGGGCATCGTGATCTTTTCTAGACACCTAGAAGTTGAATCGAAACAAATGTCACACGTAATAACCGTTGGATGTTTTAAATTTAAAATAAACTGTCAAGCAAAATGAGTATGTAGATAATATAATAAGCTATATTGTACGTGCTACAGTGGACGTGGACATGTGCAGTTCTACAAATTACATAAATGACTTATTTTGTGGCTATTGTGCCTTTTTCGATACAGCTAATTTTTAAATGCACAAGCCCAATTTCCAAAGCTCTACAAACGAAAGAAGACAGTAGGTACTTCAGAAAAAATAACACGATTATTTTAATATCCTTACTAGTTAGATACTTCATACTGTGTAGTAATAAGTGCTTACAAATACACTATCATAGACACGTCTAGGTAGATAATAGTACACTAAAGATATTCTAGTGTAAGCTGAAACACTAGTTCTTAATTAAGACCTTTCAAAACACGGAAACGATAAAGTTACGTTTGTTGGTAGGCAGTGTTAGTATCTACATCGAGTGCTGGCTAGAGTTAGCGCGAATGTTTGCTTTGTAGTTTTAATTACAGGCACGTTTCCAGCAGCATTCGTTCGCCGGTATCGGGAAACCTTTCAAGAATAATCTTCCTTGTATAAATCGTTAAACTAATCTTTATGAACTAAGGATTATAGGTGTTAAGTGTGAAAGTAGGGAAAATAAAACGTGTCGATATTGTAAAGTGTATATCGGAAGGCCAAAGAATGTATCAATAATAATAAGTTATAAGTGGAATCATGGAATACACGTCCTTTCCCTTAATACGAATGTCCTTTGAATAATTATTACGATTTAGTCCTTATTTCTTTATAAATGTTTACGTATAGTTGACATTAACTATGTGAGGCTATTATAAATCGTGTCTGTTTGTCAGAAATCCCGAACAACTATCATTTAACCGTGATCACGATCTTAGTGACGTGACTCGACTTTCAGTTGTAGGAACCTACGCTTTGTGTCCATTGGAACAAACCCTTACGATAGAAACGAGCACTCAATACAATAAAAGTTGTCTTTGTTTTCTTACATTTATTTGTTTTGCTGTTGAGAAAAGAAGTATGAAAAAATATGAGTAATAAATTGTTTAATCCTAAATCAAATAATTATAGCCGGTAAGCAGGCTGTAAGTTATTTTTTTCAATGTTTAGTCTATTAAGTTCCTTCACAACCAAATTACGATAAAGATTTAAATCAAACTGAACACAACACCTAAAATGAGTACCGAGTTACTAAATCTCACAATAATAACTGTAACTTTGGCAACGGTTATTCTCGTACCGCAACTGTAATTGAAAACATGAGTTCCACCGAAATCGAACGTCGATCCAAGAAACGAGACCACACTTTGATCCTTTATCCCACGACGGCGACGCGCCTCACAGAATAATAAGTTACGGAGTTCAATGCACAAGGTTGCGACTACGACCACTAGGACTAGCCCGCATCTCAATTCCACTAGTTCATAACGTTCGTATTAAATGAGCATGATTCTGAGATGTGTAAGTAAACAGTTTTTTGCGGTGGCTCATTACCTTGTATCCCAGTTTTTGTCTAGTCTAAAATTAGCTTTCCGGCAATCCGATAGTAACGTAGCGTTAAATTGAATTTCAACTTTTAAGATCTCTGATGACTGTGTAGGATTTTCGAGAATCGCTGTAATTACGATTTTATGCAGGAACGGTAGATGTGTAGGTGTTGGTCTATGCAGCGTTTCCTCTTGGAAATATTTGTGTCAGCTTGCGGATTGAATAAAAATTTACAGTTCAACATCCTAATAAATTATCAATCGAAAGGGCTATTTATTGTTAATTAAAATTTATTGTTGTCAAAAATCGGTAGAAGCAGGAAGTGTGGGCCTTCCCGGCGGCGCGAGTGAAGCCAGGGAGCGGAAGCAGCGGCGGTCGCTCGGCGACAAGCTTGCATTACAAATAACCCTCTAATGAACACACGTGCGTTAGTTACTGCCAGATTGGGTCGATTACCTGCCGAAGCGGCCAGGATTATCTATCCTAGTTGGCTAGAGAAATGAAAATTTCACAATCGATAGCCGGTTGAAGTGACACTGAGTACGATGGAATGACTCTGCTTTTGTACGTTAAGTTCAAATGTACGCCTAATCGCTTATACCTCTACTCCGGCCGGTTAGTATAATTTCACCAGTAGACCCTCGGTTCAAAGTCCCCGTGACGTTAGTGGATGGATAAGGTCCAACTGTTTCATCTACATCGTTGAGACATCAATCGAATCGGCCATTAGAAAATAAAAGTAATCATTTTCTGGCACATGGCCTTAGACAAAATAAAATGTTGGCAGCTAATACCAATTCTGAAATTGCTGAAGATACCAGATGCGGTAAAAATATTTTTAGTTTGGCCTCTTTCGCGAAAATCGGTTTATGATAAGCAAACAACGGCGGGAAGCTAGTTTGACAGGCATAGTGGGTTTACCGTCATCACTCCTTTTAATTTGGCTTCAGTAGACAGTATCTATCGTAACTACAAACTTAGCTCATTATTTAATCTGAAAAAACTATCCTCTAACTACTAATGGATACTTTTTCTCGGAATGAAAACAAGGTCTGATGTGTTCCCAGTTGTGCCCCAGGTACGCAAAATGATAAAGAAATTATTTACATACGCGAGGGGCCAGTCCAGGTGCGTGCATTTCTCGCTTCACAAACCATCTGTTTTTATGTTGTTTATGTTTACACGATGAAGGTAAAATGTGTTGCTGGTTATTTTTAGGTTTGTTCAGACGTAGGACTTACAGTATTAAACATATTCTTAAACACATTCGTGTCCAAAAACAGAGCTGTGTATATTCTCGTATGCTATATACTAACGTCTAATGAGGTATATGTATAAACTGCTATAAGGCACTCCGCAGGTTTTGAAAGGCATTCCACAGTACTTTGGAAAGCGGTCATTGCAACACCATTCCCGTTGTCAAAGGTATCGTTGTATAGAATGAATAAATGTATCGACAGCGCCATTAAAATTTGATCGACATCGAGCACACGCGCGTGATGGCATCCCGTGGCCTTCAAGCATCGTCGTGGAGCCATATACCAACAATTAGGAACAAGGCGCTTGGGTCGTTGTAGGACAATGCGTAACGGCTGCGCTAATACGATACGTATCGAGTATCTAGGCAGGTGCGTAACACAAGTGTCTAGCTGTCTAGGCAAGATACTTAAGTGTTGAAGGGAAAATCTTGAGTTTTAGAATAGTTATGTGAAGAATAAAATTACTAAAAGCTATGTTTAGGTAGTGGGATCCTATCAACCCTACGTCAAGATTTGGGAGTGGTAATTGAACGACCTATTTACAGTACAAGAACCAAATTTTGGCACAGTCTGTTATGTAAGTCAATTTCTGAACTGATAAGGGATACCCAGAATTATGGCATAAGTACACCGAATTTGACCTCGAGGACGTTCCGATCGAAAATAAATAATATGCTGGCGCCACCGCCAGACAGACGCAAGCGCAACCCACGCCCGTATTTTAAAGTTGACTGGGAATGGCGCCAGACACCGCAGAGGATCCACACTCCCGACCTGCGCGTTAATGAGAGTTATGACCGCGTAAACATTCCCTTTTTAGGCACGCTTTTGTTCTCTGAATATTCAAAGCATCTTATTTGTAGCCAAAATTAGACAAACGTTTAATTACTTCGGTCAGAACATTATTATGCAGCTCACTGCAGACCGTACTAAAGTAGGTATACAATGTATAGGTACGTACCGAGTAACGCCTCTTTGCCCACGTGAATGTTGCAGTAGATGTGGTGGTCGGCCGCCACGACTGGCTCCGCCGATGTTTCGCCTCCCGCCTCCATTAACTTAAGCTTCGCTGTCAAATCCTGTACATCTGCAAATTGCAAGATACTTCATTAATATGTCAATTCGTCATAAGCAACACTTGTAGGAAGGTAAGTAAGTACTTTTGGCGGATGAAGAAAGTAACTGGATTACATTATTACAGTTCTAATTTTGGAATAGTCGAATGCAACGAAAACCGTTAGCTATTGTTACGCGTGCGGTCCGCTACGCAGGTCAAAATTAGTAGCGCACATGTTCAAACAAACTGGTATTGTTTACATGGGATCGGTGCGCGCGCGCCGCTGGAGAATTGGGTTTACGCCTACGCCTGCGAGCTTAGCTCAGATTTATGAGTTTTTACTTCTATTATTTTGATTGATACCACGATATACTGCATCTTAGGTCAGTACGTATGTATGTGGTAATACTGATGGAAGCGGTGATGTTAACGAATGAAAAATATTTTCCTTAGATTAAACAGTTGCTTTTAGGGTTTGTTGGAAGCTTTAGGGCGTAGGTTGTGCCCTTATGGAATGTGATAAGTAATATTTGTATTGAAATAAGTTTAAAATCATTAGTTAACTTTATAAAAAATATTTGCAGTCGACATTTACCTACTTATGAATAAGTTGTTATCATGTAAAGTGAAACATAACAACATCAAGCAGTGAAAATACGAAGGCGATTGCAATAACAGCCTATAAGAACCAAAACCATCTTTAAATAAATAATTCGCATATTATAAACACGTTGGCCGTATAATTTGTGGTTTATTTATTCAGGATGAACGATCAGCTCGCGCGACCTCCGTGTAATGTAGTTTTTATGATCCAGACGCCGATGACGTCTGCCGCATATCAACAGTAGTGCCCGTAGTCAGTGGAATAACGAACTCTGTGGGCTGTCTACTTACGAATAGTCCGAACAGACGCTAGTTCGGTAATAAAATCATGCTCTACAACAATAAAAGCTTTGTTGTAGGTACCGTGAGTGGTGAGTACGATGAAAACAAAAAGGAATTACAATTTACAAAGTCTGGGATTGCCCATATATGCTTTCGCTTACGGGACGGGACCTAATATTTAAAAAGTATTTTGTGAATGGTATCTAATTACTAAGTCTAAGTTAGTTGGAGAAAATTTCCCTTCTGCATTTATTCATGCTAATATTATAAATGCGAAAGTAACTCAGCCTGTCTGTATGATCCGCTTTCACGGGCGAAACATTGAACCCATATTGATGAAGTGTGGTACGGTCTACGGATTAGTTTTGACCCCAAAGGTTGGATGTAAACATCTTTTCACAATCATAAAGGTCCCGTTGACACTGTGAACAAAACCTACCGTTTGGATAATTTATTCAATACGCTTTGTGTTGCAGATGCTTGATGCTAGCTGCATCATAAAAAGTATTATGTCATGATTATTAGTGATGCTCTTAACGAACGACAAAGCACGGCCCGGCCTGTCATTAAAGTCTAAAGAATTTATATGAAGTATTTTTGCATTCAAGCATTTGATTTGAGTTTTAGGGATCGAGTACTATAACTGCTCTCCGGTTATACTTGGTTGAAGTTCTAGACCGTAAAAGTTTCTTAAGATCATAGGAAGACCATATTATCATCTTGGTAGTTTGAGGCTGGGCGTGAAAACGAAACGCTTTTGGCTTTTACGATGCATAACTGGTTATTAATAGGTAGGATGGTACTGTTGACAGGCAGTACATATTTAGCTATGGTAAAAAGATAACACACCTGACTTAAGCGCTCTCTTAATAACCCTCCACTGCCGCGCATGGTAGAGCGACATGACGAGCACCACGACAAAGAACACGATGCATCCACTCGCGGCCAGACTGAGGCTGGTCGTCTGCAGGTCCCACGTCACTTCATCGTTACTAGCTGTCACTTCACTATCGTAGTCCACATATTCGTACTCGTAATCACTGGGTAGCAGTTCACTCGTTTCATTGTCTTTTTTATGCACCTGTTTAGGTGTATTGAAGGGGGCGATTTGGGCCTCATAGAGCGACTGGCAGATGGTGTCCCGGTGGATCTCGCACGGGTATCTGACGACCAGTCGTTTGGCGGGGTCGCAGCGGGTGCATGGGACGCAGATGCCGCGCTGCCGGTCCCACCAGCTCGTGCCGCGCTCGCACGCCTCGCCTCCCCACACGGAGCCCAGTGCCAGTGTAGCAACCAGCCAGCACAACTTGCTTATGTCTCCTCGCATTACCTGCAATGTGTGCGATACATGGATAAGTATTGTGCCATCTATGTGGCAAGTAATTAATAAACAGCTTAGCGTCTGCGCCTGATTTTATATGTATATTGGGTAAGCATTAGTGTATGATTAAGAAGTCGAATAATAATTATTTATTGAACTAAGTTTAAGGGAAAGATTATCGGCCTTTCAAACTGGACTAAATATTAATGTAAAAAAAACTATTGCAAATATTAGGCACGATAATTCTTAGGACTCAAGATATCCTTAAGATGATTTCAGATCATGATTACCACATTAATATTTTTGCATTTGGCATAGTAAATTCGTAACTTCTAATTAAAAAAAATAAAATTGTTTTTAAGTTTCAAAAAAATGTAGTTGCACTATTTTTACACTGATCGACTAATAATTATTTCGATTATAAACATTTCATTAATTAATTTTAACAAGACTGTAATTTATTATTATTTTTTCCACAATAGTAGATAATATAATATTTATATTCATTACCTCCTTGCTTACACTCATGTATGCTGCCTAAGTATTCATGAAGGACCACATCTCAATACGGAATAATTATGTTCGTTTAGAAAGCTCACTTTCACCGGTGTCACTGTCGTTTGATTTATTATGAATATTGTATAAAACTTCTGTGTTAAATCCATTAACACTTTGATTTATCACGTCACATCCACAATCGTTGTTACTGATATGTTGGTTATTGAGAGCGAGCGCAGTGCATGCGCTGTGTTTGTACCGCGGTCGCCGTGCGTTCTGCGCTGCGCGGGAGACGCGGCATCACATTCGACTGCTCCGAGAGTCCCCTATCCCTCCTCCCACGCAGGATGCGTACGCGTTACCCGGCAATAGAAAATGTGTACACAAGTCACTAGATCCGTTTGACGTTTCTTTTTAACCGGTATCAGTTTTCATGTTATAATATTCGCTACATTTCGATACGAAGGACTTTGATAATACACCATTTACTTAATCTAACTCAGCCTGGAGTATCGGTATATTAATTTGAAATGTTTAATAGACTGTTACATATCTAATCAAAATACTTGATGCATTAAGTACTTTGCATAGTACAATGAGAAAGTTGTGGATCGCAAGTGTTTCCGTTATCCATAACGGTTTCAAATTACGTATTGTTACAGGAGCCTATAAAGATAATCACCGTCGCATTAGACTAAATATAATCTAGATTCACAACTGGGTAACTTGTTATTTCAACTGATCCGTAGTGGTAGAAAAACCTTCTGCATGGAAGAAAAGACAAATTAGCTCTTATTGAAAACCTTGCTGTATTTGGTGTACCTATGCATGAATATCTAATAAACTATCAAGTCTTAATTAAAGGAAATGCCACGCGCCTGCGCTGGTTGGCTTCATCAAGTGCTTGTACCTTCTTCAGTGTTGAAGGTTAAGCAGGTCTAACCATCTTTAAGCTAGTTATCTTAATTTTAATCTATTTTCGGTGAAAAACACTTTTCTCTAATAAGCTCTGATCATGGTTATCAATTCAATAGGTTTAAAAATAACAGAAAGCCGGCCGCAACATAAGCTTTACATTTAGCAGATATTAGTATGTATTTTTTTTTATAACTCTATACCGTGCTGTAAAGACCAAATAACATTCCTCTTTTGCGTCGGGAGTTAATGCAATTGAAATTACAATAATATGCGTTCGAAGAATAATAATTGGGATAAGGCAGGGGAATGATGTTGTTGCGTGCGAAGAAACGCACCTATCATCGATTGGTGTGCTGTGTGACAGTGACAACCTTTGACAGTTTTCGAATTTGTCAATGTCATTTCCATTGCTTCAGTTTATCAGTCATCCATCAGAGTTGTTCCAATAATTGGGTTTAGGTTTAGGTTAGCATTAATTTATCTGCAGCTCTGTCTAAAGCACAATATTAGAAAGGAACTAAAACATTCTATATTTATTAGTTCATCGATATCAAGCGCCATATCAAATTGTCATGTCATTTATTCGAATTTCGAACATTGTCAGAGTGTACTCATAAAATTTTAGATAATTAATTTAATAGTTTTTTGTAAAGTGAGTGATATTGTATTAAACATATAGGATAGGTAGTGGAGGTAGAGTTTACGGGTACTAATATTACTGAATAAATTAATTTGATTTTATTTAAGCCACAAATATGAGCGCAAATAATCCTAGAAGAAGGAATTCTCGTGTTCGAAACATTCAAGGTGATATTCAAGATCCCTCTATTTCCTCCACGGTCCATATCCTTCACCAAACCATAACTAGACCAAGAATAAGAAATATAAGAACCGATTGTATTGGATTGTTTCATCCTATGTCAAGTACCTATTCCTAATGTTCCTTTGTTGTTTTATAGCAGTATTTTATGACTTAGTTAGTTGCTATGTAAATTAGATTTCCAATACTCCTATTCCGTTGTGAATTCCTTGTCAATTCTTTGATAAATTGTGTTCAGTGCAGTGTTTTAATATGAAAAATGTGTTTCAGATTCTGTGGTTGGTGTAACATCCAGCGCAGAAGACTTGTCGACGTCTAAGGCGTTAGTTCTAGTTGCCATAATATTTATATCCTCAATTTTGGCTTTGGGTCTCCTATATAAACAATTTCCCGATTTAGAAGAGTAAGTAAGCTTTCTTATTTTATGAACAAAACCAAAATTCCTTGTTATTAAAACAAAGAAATATCAGATATTTATGTCAGTACTGAATACATTATAACAAAATATCTTCCATAACAAATATTTATCTAAGATAACATTTCATCATAACATTATTTAACCTTCACCCACTAGTACTAGTCTATGACCTAAAATAATATTGATTGTCTATAACTTGAATGTTTTTTTTTCAGAGAAGAACAGAAGCACTTGCATTTACCATGGGACCTTGAGGATGCCAAACAACTAGGTTTAGTTCTAGACCGATATAAGGAGAAATATTTTTACGAAGTATTATTTGGAGTCTTCCTAGTTTACATATTGTATCCTTTTGACATTCTTCTAAAATAGTTTTTGAAGTCTCATACTACACAATACAATGAACTTAATTTAATTTTTAGATTACATTTTCATAAATGATTGTTGCTCCATTGAAATTAAATTTCCTTAACCAAGGTCTCAGTTTGCAAACATTTGCAATACCTGGATCAATTTTTTTAAGTATTCTTTCAGGGTTTTTGTTCCCGTTTTACTTAGCATTACTTCTGGTTTGCTGTTGTTCAGCGATTGGTGCCAGTTTATGTTTCTTCTTATCCAACCTTCTTGGCAAGAAGTTGGTGAAGAGGTTCTTTCCGGAGAAAGCCGCACAATGGGCAAGAGCAGTGACAAAGCACAGTAATAACTTGCTCAACTACATAATATTTTTGAGGGTGACACCGTTTTTACCAAACTGGTTTATTAATATGTCAGCACCTGTGATTGGTGTGCCATTAATACCATTTGCACTTGGAACGTTTATTGGTAAGTGTAACACAATTTTATTATTTGATAACCCAAAGTATTAAATTATACAGTTTTAGTCCAATGTACCTAATAAATGGCAGTCTTAATTTTCTCACACGTTTTTGTTTAAAATCTGATGACTTTGTAACTAGTTTTATGTAAAAATATGTAAATGTTACGCTTATTAAATACGTAAATCCATTATTGTAACTTGAAACCATTATTATTAATTGTTCAGAAAACGAAATCATTAAACATAATAATAAATCTACAGCACCATTTTGTGCTGAGCTTGTAATTACAATTTTATTGTGACCGATATTAACTTGCTGACCAAACTAATTAATTTTAACTATGTTTTATTTTTAAATTTCTAAATCTTACGTAAAATAAAAATTACTTGTGACTACAGTCTAACGCATTTTGTTTTTATCTATTCCAGGTGTTGCACCGCCATCGTTTGTAGCTATCCAGGCTGGACAGACTCTACACACGCTGACATCCACCAGCGACGCGTGGTCGTGGACGTCTGTCACAGTCCTCAGTGTGTTCGCACTAGTCTCCCTAGTACCAGTATTCCTTAAAGACAAGTTGAAAGCGAAGTTTGAATGAAAGTAGTTGATTTTTAGTTAATTTTATTTATTTTGTTAATAAATTGGTGTTTTGTACATTCCATTTCATTGTTTTATTGTTTGGTTCTTGTCTTTGTCAGCAGTATGAGCCGACATGGGCAATGAAGGTGTGATTACCCATAGACTGTTGTACAGCAGGTCGCCAGTACCACCAATTGTACCACACTGAAAAAATATAATTAATTTTGAAATAATTTCACAAAAACACTAAAGTAGCCTTTCAAATGAAATCAATTATGTTCAAAAGTAAACTAATCGAAAATGAAATAATTCGTGAGCCACGACGGAAAAAAAAACTTGCAACAAAAAGTTATTAATGTTTCTGGTAGCAGCTTTTCAAATAGAAAAATAATTAAAATGAATTCATAGTACATGACAAAATGTATTAATTATGAATATAAACATGCACTTACATAAATAAGTCTCCTTTAGTTCAACTTTGAGAGATTTACATTGATGTTTACATTCTTCAGCTGGTACTAGATTGATTTCTCTAGATCCACTTAATGCTAGTAGGAAGGAGAAACTGCACTCTGTGTCTGGTATATTGAAAGTCTGTTGACTACTATCTACTATGATAAATCTTTCAGTGCTCTGTCCAAACTTGGGCACTACTTTTGGTCTAGGTATAGTTTGGCGAAGAAGCTTCGCTACATTCATATTATTAAATTTCCTGGAAAACAAAAAAATATTATGACAAAATCTTAACAATTATATGTAATTTTAATAAATAAATTCATATAAGCTCTGTACCACTGTATTTTTCAGAGATTAGGACTAAAGAAGCTCAGGATAACAAAATAGGTAAAAAAATTACCAAATATAAAAGTTCTTGTCATCTATTCTCTGGTTAAATAAATCATCTGGGCTTATATAATATTTATTATTTGTTAAAATCTTAGGAGATTCTTTATCAAATAGGTCTTTATTTTTCATATACATTTTCTTTAGGGCCTCCATATCTATTACTTGTTGTTCAGTCTGAAACACCACAATCAATCAATATGAATAATTCATATTTTCATTAGCTAATGCTTCAAAGTCAATATTGAAGGCATTAGTATCCAAGGAGGGTTGTTACCTCATAAATGAAGGGTGCTGTTTGTTGTTGATTAACAGGGCTAGGGTCATTGACTTCCCGGATATTATTGACTGTGCTGCAAGGCCAGCAATCCATGTCCACCACAGCAAAGTATGGGTTTTGAATTAAACATGTCTCATGGTAGTATTCTGAAATAATAAATATGATTTTTGCTTTATATGGGCATCCACTTGCAGCTTTAAATAGTAATATGAGTATGGTCTCCTCTGCCAAAGACGAAACATGTTTTGTAGAATTTAAATACTGGCACACTGGGCATCATAACATTAAATTTTAAAAGTAAAAAAATAACTGGCCTGCATGAATTCCCTTTTAGAAAAATGATATTGAAGAATATTGTTTACTCACCAGTCAAAGATGGGAATAAAGAAATAAATGGAATAGATATTCTTCTGAGAAGCTTCAAACCAGGATAAATATACTCTTGAAGGTTACATATTATACTACTGTACACAGCCTTAGAATTATACAAAGTGTACAATCCAATTAATACGCCTAAAAGTACGAGAGTGTATTTGAAAACAGAACGACGTATATTGTTATTTTCTGGCCGGCTAGTATTCTCCAGCGTTTTTAGAGTTTGGAAGTACATCTGTTTGAATTCTTCTTCACTCATTCCCGCGTCAATACACTGTTTTTTGAGATTCTTAATAGAATTTGAATACTCTTGTAATACTTCTTGATTAGGCATGATGCTTATATTGTGTTTCGCCTCAGATCAAGTCATATTCATTAAATTTGGACTTATGAAGATCCTTTCGGCAATCTTTCATTGGAAATTGCTGATAAACAAATCAGTTTGCAACAGCTCAACACTGTAACAGCTGATTCAATAGCTGTCAAAACATAAAATGTCAATGTCAGTAATCGAGCCAACCATAGATTACACAGTAATGTTAACAAGTTATAGTCCAACAAATCTAAGAAGTACCGTTTGACGTTTCATCATTTTCAAACCGAAACAACTTTGTTCATGCGTACAATACTCAGTTTCGACAACCTTTGTCATAAAACCATGAATTTAGAAAGATTTTATTATTGTATCTAAAAATTTACAATTTTTAATATCCTAATTTAATTGAAAACTTTCAAACAAAGCAAAATAACACATATTTACATAGTAAATAATTTCTAATAGTTCTATTTTTGACCTCATTGCAAAGTCACGTAGTTAGGTCACTGCTTGTAGTGTTGTGACTCTTCAGATACACTTTTATGCGAAAAAATCGATTACATATACGAAAAATCGAATGTATTACTTTCAAATTATCAATTGACGACACGTTACTGCGCGACCGAATTATGCGCTTAATACATAGGTACCCTAAAATAAATTACGACTTCGACAGAGACGTACACTTTGATAATTTCATAGATAATCAACTAGTCATTAATTTAAATGACGATGATGACGAAGACGATGACGATTCTAGTACTAGAAGTGTATAAATAAAATATCCTAAACATAACTTTTATTTCATTATGACAATTCAATCTCTTAAAATTCGGATGTTATAGTAATCGATCTCATAAAAATCGGATATTATAGTAATCGTTTTTTTTACTCCCAACCCTATTATCCTATTTGTCATAACTGTCAAACGGTACTTCTTAGATTTGTTGGACTATAAGTTCATATTGTAAAATATAATTGTATGGTCAGCGCCTGTCTTTAGACAAAATATTTTTCATGTTCATACATTAAAAATGAAATAATATTAGCGTTTGTTAAACAGCATTCTATTTATGGCAATATCAGATTTCCCTACATCTTTGTTGCTTACAACCATACGATTAGTATTTACGTATTCTTCAAACTATCATATCGTTTGAATGCTAGATGGATAGGTAGATGAAATCTGTGTATCTGTGCCTATCTATGTAAGTTAGTACACACGTTACTGAGGTTACCGATTACATAAACAGTATTGACTGGTACCTAATCGGTTAGAAGATAGATAACGCTTGGTTTCTAAGCCTACATCCATACTAAGTAATTAGCCATGATTATTATCTGCATGCAATGTTGAGCATTGGCCTCTTTACTCTTTTTTAATTTGTCGCCACTTATTGATATTCTAATACTAACTTATTAAATTATACCTTCTAATTTTAACTTATTAACGAAACTGAATTGATTTTGAAAAAAATAAATTGTTTGCACGAGATTAGTGGGTAGGCTTGAATCCAAAAAGGGCGTTTTAAGGCAGACGCTCGAGCGAATGTAAGTGACGCTACGTGACACATCTATGAGAGTAGATTCAAAACAAAATATAGCACCATGACACAATAATGCGTGTAATAGGTACACAACATTGAAATTGAATATCAAGGACAGTCCAGTAACTAAACTTGAAGTCAGGCTAACTGTATACCTACTACTAAAACAAATGAAATATCAACTGGAAAACGTACGCTGTAAAACAGAACATATTTAGATAGCTTTACCTACATTGCACGTGTTGATAATGCCTATCATGCACTTGAATTCGCACGGTAGCCGCTTGATTAAATGCGTGCGCAATAAAGAAATAATTTAAATATCTACTCAAATACACGTTTACAATGAAACTATTATCCTCAATCACCTAAACGCAACGATTACACTTGAATGAATAATTACCAATCTCATTAATAAGTTGAAAAAAAATAATAACAATTAGAAACTAATATTGGTTTCTTTCACCGAGACGATAAGATAAGACAAAGTAACTACGTGTTGGGGCCTTTTGATAACACGGCTGATGTATAGAATGCTGTCAATACGACGATATGCTCTCTTACGACTACAAGTTTTAAAATAAACAACATATTTTTTTTTAATTTCAAAACATAGTGCGGTTACAGTCAGTGGTGTTGTAAAGCGGTTGCGCTGAATCATGTGATTGAACAAGTGTCGCGTATAGTGTGAATTTATATGGATAATATCATTATACTTCGGAAAATGCAGGAAAAGAGAAGACTAGATGGAATTTGATGCAAGAGCGCATGGCGCTACGTGGCGCTGGCCTCTCCTTCTGTCCGTCGTGTTCTTGAACGTGCGTATTTCTAAATAGCATTTAATTTAAATTAAAATATTGCATAACACCATACATTCCCACAAATAAAACATTTCCACAAAATTAATAATAATTCTTAAACAAAAAATTACTCATACACTCTTCAGAGTAAGTTATCTCGTATCTAGTCCGAAATACAGATGTTTTGATACACCCATGAATTGGTATCAATGCCACTGTGACGTCATACAATATCGACAGGCCGTATGAGAAAACACTAACGCTTCAAATGCACAGGTGAATGATAACGTGCCTACTGCGTGATTTGTTTGTCACGTCACAAACAAAAACTCCTTTCAACGAAAAAAAAATATAGGATAAAATATAGCGACGTTTTATTTCCAATTTATATATTTATTTCTATGTAGTTCTCGGGATAACTTCAAGGAAAGAAACCTTTTTTAAAGGCTTGCACGGGGATAGAGATCCAACATGCAGAGGCCTTGTTGAGATTTATTTCTGTTTTTATTATTGTGAAAAAATATTATCTATACTTAGAGAGACCTTCAGAGACAAAGGCAGTCTTAACTTTTCAAAGTCAACCATTTATTGAGTTCATGATAAGCGAACTACATACTTCTAGTTTATTGTAACGAAGTGTTTGCCGATTAAATCTGATGTAATGTCGTATTGCTATTCATTTAATACAAATACGTAAGTAATTGTGTATACTTCTTATTACAATTCAACAGTTCATAGACCCAAAAAAGATCCTTACGTTATCAATAATCGTAATTTCGTAATTTGCAAGAAGATTTGGTATCTGTGTCTAATTTTTATTTTCCTTGTTTGATACAATAATAAGATCTCGATAGCAAGAAATTAAAATCTTTTATAAAAAAATGTTTCAATATTGATTTGGAATGTACATAAATATCGTCTACGTTCTTTTGTTTTGACTAATTATGCTTACCTAAGTATATACTTTGAATATTCCAATTAAACGTTGTATAATGAGTTTTTAATTGACACTATGACGAAATTAATGACATTGACATCATTTGTTTATTACCTCATTGTCTATCTACGGTTTATTAGGATGGTACCATGTTTGATGTTTGTATAAGGCGCACTGGAAGGTATCGATATTTATGTAGGGCCAAATAGTGCACCTTGGAGAACCCTGTGCATAAAGCGGCGTAAGTAACTGTAGTTTATATTTCTAGCCTTCCAATCTTTCCGCATGACTGGCGCCTGTATCCATGCGATGATTACTTCTTGGCGACATGATCATAAATAATCATTTTCTATACTTTATTGACTTTGTCTTTGAATGGCGTCACGCGTAATTTATCGGGGCACTGATAAATCAATCAGTATCTATCAGAACGTTAAATGTCTACAAAATATTTAAGAGCTTACGTCGATTACAACAATCGCGAAAATTTAGCACGTGTTTTTATCAAAACAATAATTCAGATAGGCCTGGTGTTTTCTGTAATCCCAATTATAAATTTGTACTGGAAGAAGATCTAGTATAGGGTTAGGACCCAGGATATAACAGATTTCTAAAGCTGCCACTTTAGTGCAAACAATTTATGCCATCGGCAACTATGGCAGGAAAGTATTCGCGATTGCTGAATATCAGTAACATTACTGAGTCGCAGTAATATCACATAATTTGTTTCGTCGAAATATCCACTGGTGTATTGTTGTGGTATTTCGTATCTTTTTAAGTTCGGAAAGGATAGCAAACCTACAAAATGAACCAGCGTGGCAGTTATTTATTTGCTTTATTATTTTGTAAACCGCTAGCATTCTGTTCTAGATGACAAATGGCAATGAAACGTTTTTTATATATGCAGTTACTTTTTCTGGAATTTTCCTTCCTCACAGAGAACAACGTTATAAGGTGTTAAAACTTAAAACCTTCTTAAACTCATTTTCAGATCAGCTTGCCAAGTCTCGTGTACGCGTATGGAGTAATATTGGTGCATTTAGAGGAACTACACGTACCAATATGGCTTGGTCTATCGACTCCAACAATTTACGTACTCGTCTACAATTTAACACGTAAGTATTATTTTTTTAAGAAATAACTTGTCTGTTCTCAGGACCTATCATTGCCCCTTTAAGTAAGGGCTCCCACACATAAACACGTTACGACGTCGCGTCGTACAACGATGCGGCGTCGTTTCACGATACGACGTCGTGTCGTGGAAATCTACGATGAGCATCGTAAAAAAACACGACATCGTAACGTAATGTGCCACGCACGATATACGGCACGATGCCGTCGATACAGTGAGGTGGTGTTTTAGTTCGTTCCGAAAAATGGACCGCACTAGACGCATTCTGCGGGACGCTGCTCGACTAGGGTAATTAAATGATCGACTTCAATAACATCCGTCATCTTTGAATTTTGAATAACAACTGCGCAGGATTGCATCGTGAGTTTCTAACGTCACGACGTCGTATCGTGCATCGACACGTTACGACGTCGTGACGTAGATTTCCACGACGCGACGTCGTATCATGAAACGACGCCGCATCGTTGTACGTTGCGTCGTCGTAACGTGTTTATGTGTTTGAGCCCTAAGACTTGTAGTTATGGAAACAGGGTCGTCAGTCTTCACACCTATTTTTCCGTAGTGAAACGCTAATGACTTCAATCCACACCGAGGGCAAGGCGTGGGAATATGTATACTAAAAATACTCCGGGCCCCTTCTTCTACCTAAGCCAGAGCGTCACGGGATCGCTCGCGCATGCTCTGCGTGACCCTGGCTGGAAGTCTTCACCCCTTGGACTCTTTGTCTATGTTTTAATAGTTTAGTATAAATCCTTTTGGTGAAGATTTAGCTTGTAATAATCTTCCTCTGTAATCTTTTCCAGAATGTTGGTGCAGGGAAGCAGCCGACTCTTGGGGCGGCAGTGTTGGCTACCGCGTCATGGCGACCATTGGGCTTATGATGGTGGTAGCTAGTCTACTTATTTGCGCATTTATTCCCTTCCATACACAACCTTTCGTCTATGGAATATTAGGAGGTAATTAATTTTTTTAAACAAACAAAATAATTACGATTTTTCAGATTATTTTAATGTACATATCTAATGCGTTCGTTTATTGTAGGTCTGGGTTCGTCGATTATATCCGCTCAAGTGGATGCCGTAGTATTTGATACCTACGACTCCAGATTGGGAATCATTCGAGGAGTATGTTTTGCTGGTCAAGCAGTCGGCCAGTCCCTATTCCCTCATATAATAACGGCACTAATAGATGGCTACGGATATTCGTTTTCATATATAGTGCTAGGAGGAATAATGCTTCAAACGTTACCTGCAATCTTGTTGTTAAGAGTCGACGAGGGTATTAGCCGACCAATTTCTTTTTCAAGATACAGTGACTTGTCCAAAACGTACGCAGTATTCAGCAACGAAGGCATGGATAAAAATTACTACACGACTGAATTACAATTACATGACATGAGCAAGAAATGTTGGCAAAGTCCTTCAGACGATAATTTGCACAGGGATCCAGAGAATGGAGGTGATTATGAGTACGATGGAGACATGGCTACTATCACACCACCACCAAGCCCAGAAGAAAAGAGGAGGAATATATTTGGTGTAGAAATATTACCAGAAATACCTGAGGAAAGTGAAGAGAGTGATGTTGAGGAATATGCTAAAGATGTAGACAAAAGTAAGAATAAGAAGCGGCTTAGCGTCGCTATTAAGAGACTGAGTACAATAGGCGATAGTTTTGATGATTGTATTAGCAAACAGAAAAGACGTGACTCGGAATCGGACCAAGAAGGTACTGAACAAAGAGAGTATAGTGAGGTAGAAGTAACTTACGAGAATATATCGCCGGTGACAGATATTCAGCGAGAGAAGATATTCAATTCATTTAGTTTTCGTTGCCAGTCCGCCTACGCAAGTATGAAAAGAAGAATATGGATGCCGTCATATAGAGTTTACACAATTAAAAGGAGATTCACATATTTAATGTACAATATTAATGACACGTTTGTAAAGCCTTTGACGAGATCACTGTCAAGTTGGAAGTTCTATCCTTCGTTGATGCTATATTTCTCTAGGCTAAGTTTGACGTCAGTAGCTATGGTCTCACTGTCTAAGATCGCTTCAGAAATGCACCCGAAGATATCAATATCTGATTCAAACTTCCTGATGACATTGTATGGGTTTACTTGGATATGCTTCTTGTTAAGTACTCCATGGCTCGCACAAACACCAAAGAGAAACTTCAAATATGCTGCACTGGCTGGATTAGTCGTCTCTGCTGTAGGATGTTTTGGTAAGTTTGATAACATTTTTCTTTTATGTTCGATTGGGCACCAATTCTATTCTTACCAGACTACGCAAGATATTTCGGTGCACTTGACTAACCTGTGATATTCTTTTAGTTCTGGCAGAAGCCGACAACCACGACTCTTTCTCCATCGGGTGCGTCATAGCCGGCTTTGGGTACGGCGCTATATCTTGCTGCTGGGAGACAGCAGTTCAAGACTTCGTCGGCACTAGAAAGTGGCCGAAGTTCCACAGCAGTCTGGAAACGATCTCGGGTACATTATTAGCAATATTCGTAGTAGGAATATCATTCATAGTCGATCAAGAAAGAGGTTTGCAGTTCGCCATGTTAATTCTAGGTATCATTCTATCAGGAATTACTTTAGTGTGGTTCGTAATATGCATCACTTACTTATACCTTACTAAATTAAGAACAATGAGAATAGGTAAACCTTGGTCAACGTAATCTTCTGTGTATAGCTTAATTTTAAGATTGTGCTCATTTCTATGTAAATAATGAAATTGGAACAAAATATGCAGATTATTAAACTGTTTACATAAATGTGAGTGCCTCATGTGTAACATGAATAGGAATATTATTTAAAAATATATTTTGTAATTTAACTTCATCTTGTTTTATTTGATTCCTAACGTTGACTAATTCGTACTGACGCTGTTACAATGTAATTTCGATGTGTAATGGAATATTTAGTTTATTACTAGTTGTGTACTCAGTTAATACTACATACTTTTATTATTAAATTGCTATCAGCAACAAATAGCCTACTCGCGTCACATATTGCTATAACCATGAAAGATGTTTGTAATAATGTTACACTTCGAAAACATAATTGAAGCAAATAATAAGTTATTGACACCAAAATGAAACATGAATTAATTTGATAAAAATTAAGATGATAGATAATATTTACGTGTGAGTCTAAAAATATCGTGATAAGCAATATTTTGATAAGGTTTTCGTCACGTGCTGGGTGTAAGTGTGTATGAAGTGCTATTAAGTAAAACACAGTTTCCGAGGATCATGCGTTGATATCACGTTTGTAATTTAATGACTCAATTGTTTTTAACAATATTTTTTATTACAAGGATTGTTGGTACATAGGCAACAAAAAGGAATTTTGTTTCTAAGCCTACTATCAACTGGGTTTAATTATTATCAGGCCTGTTTATACAAATCTATGAAAAATGGGAAAGGAATTTTCACGTTTTCCGGTTATACCTTTCGCCGAAATAATTTAGCCACTTACCATTTTTCTTAACTTTAATGGGCGCGAATTTTAGTTCCTATCTTACTACCTTTTCTTGTAGTAACCCTTGCAACAAAGGATGAAATTCCTTGGCGCGGCTGCCTTTTCTTACAAGTTCTATTTTAATCAAATTCCGGTAAATGGATGTGAACTCCAGTCTCGAAAAAACGCTAGGTGTGGTTTATAGGTAGAAAAAAAATGTCGTGAATGAAGGACTGTTATAAGGTTCAGAGGTAATTGACACTAAATACCCTGGCGACGACTACATCAGCACACGATCCAGAAAATCCAATATAGATTAACTGGTTTCTAATATATTCTTATACCCATCACTCTTTACTTTTGCCATTTTATAGATATGAGCAATTAATATAAACAACAATATGTACAGAAAGCCGCAGGAAATAAGGTGTCAACCTTATTTGTCTACTGTCGGTCTAATCTTCTTCGTGATGTAAGTAAACGAATCGCGCTTATGTTAACAACGTTGTATGCCGTCATTCGTATTTGTTGGGGGAAACACAAGAGCGACATTCGCGAGAAAACCCTCATGAGATAAACGAGAAGTGTAAACGAAATTAAACGACTAAATGCCATTATAATTAAAATTAAATTTATCAAGATGGCCTTCGAAATTATCGACCCTAGAGGATTTTTATTTTTAGTAAGTTTTTTTTTCTATTAAATTATTTTTTTCTGATTTATATGAAGTGAGTGTTTTTTGGCAAAAGGACTAAACTTTAGTTCATTTTTTCAGGTACTATTCGCTATACCGATAGTAGCCTCAAGGAATATCGACTGCCACGGCAGAGGTTTTCACTGCGTCAACTCCACGCATTTCATGATATGCGTCGATTTGGGCATCGGGATATCAACAACCATTGATGACTTTATTATACCCTGTCCACTAACAACAGTGTGTGATGTGAATAATATGTTCGAATGTGAATTTCCGAGGGTTGAGGTTACTGCTCCTCCACTTCAAGTTATTGGTGTTTTTGAACAAAGTGTTACAAGCGAAGCAACTGTAGTGAGTACAAGTGCGACGTCAGTGCCGTTGATTGAAGTGTCAAGTGTAAGCAACAAGCCTGTTAGTATTTTATCAGGCCCTGAAGAAATAACCCCCGCTCCAGAGTTAGAAGTTTTAAGAAGAGTGAAGGAATATACAGAAGCTTACAGCGATACAAGTACAAAGTTGGAGGTAACAGCACAAACTACTCCTAGTTCTGTAAGCGAAATCGTGAAGCTTGATGGTATTGCGGCTTTAGTTACTAATGCCGTAAATAACTATACTGAATTAAATGCAGAAACCTCTCTAGACAAGACTGTGGCTTCACCAGACACACCTATATCGATTGATAAAACGACTTCTGCCACCGAGATTTTAAATTCAACAAGTATTCTTGCACCAGAAGTAAGTACAGATTCTGTTGTCGAAAACTCGTATCAAAACGAAAATATTCTAAATAATACTCAAAAGGATTATAACAAAACACTCAATCAAAATGATACAGGATTAAACTTAATTGGTGAATCTATCACAACTGACAAAATACAGATATCCAGCACAAGTGCACTTCCAAACATTACATTATCAGTTGAGAATATGCCTGGGAGTACTGAAACAGTACTTAGAATGGCTGAAGAGAATGTTACGAAAACGACTGAAATGACGCCAACAAGCGTGGATGTTACTGATTCTATTATAGCCGATACATCTTCTGTTACTCCTTTAGTAAATACTTTGCGGAGAACAGATAAACTGGTGGATTCAGATCAAGTCTTAAAGACAGTAACTAACCTTGTTAAACAAGTAGAGCCTACTACTTCTACGTCTCCGAATCTAAGCACAGGTTTCACCACTATACCCTATGTCAAATTTGAAATTTCACATACTGTTGTTAACGTAACAACTAATGCCGCTAACAATGATACATCATCGACTACAGTTTCTTTAAATATTAGTGGTATTATTGAAAACCATTCAGATCTAAATAACGTTTTAACAACGCCAACATTTAAGAATGACTTACCACCGTCTCTTACTGGTAAACACATTCAAGATCAGATTAAGTTGAATGTTTTACCAATTAATTCTACTATTCCTCAGAAAGTGATAGTACAGAACGACTTAAAGTATAACAACACTTATGTTCCAAAGAACAACATATATGGGAATAAACCTAATGTTACTCAAAGAATTCCAGACAACGTTGACCAACTTTCGCAACTTGTTCAAGATAAAGTTACGGCTACAGCAATTGATTTTAACAATATTGAAATTATTCCAAATAGTCCTGTCATTGGTAATGAAACAAAAGAAACGAAAGTTGGTAACTTTATTAGCAATGCTACTGATAGCTTATACCCGCTTGCATTTACAAATAATATTACAAATATAGTTGTGGAACCAAAAACAATTAAATCTACAACAATAACATCGAATTTTGATGCAAATAATCTTAATTCTACTAATCTTGAAAACCTTTTAACTTTTATATCAACAAAAGGAAGAACTATTGAAAATGCAACTGATTTCAGCTCAGAAACAATTCAAAACAAGAATATTTCTATTACGGATTTTAAAGAAGAAAATAACATTACTAAGCAGTTGACAGAAAATAATGAAGCTGAATTATTAACAAACCCAGGTGAAACAAACATAAGACATCGAGCTTTCGAACTGTCTAATCAAGTTACTAAAACCGTTGAGGAATTAAACATAAATGATCTAACAGACGCTTCTCTTAACTACACAGATCCAGTAAAAGCAATTAACTCTTCCATCACAAAAGTGCCTGAGTTAAACAGAACACAGGATGAAGTCAATAAAACAAACAGCGTAATTGTCAAAAATATCTCTGTTCATGAACCTACAATTGAAGTAAATGCCGGAGAACATACCATACCAGAATTAAGGACAACTGACATTATAAAAGACTTGGAACTGAATAATGCACTAAACCAGACCAGCTCAAATGGTACAGTTTTGTTAAACATGACTGATAAACCGATTTTAGAAGATAACACTAATATCTTAACCGTTAAATACGATACAAAAGAAAACAGTACTGCTATCGAAATTACGACAGAAGTTCCTATCAATGAAACAACGCGGACTGATTCAGGTAAAGTTTTAAAAGTTTATGACTCAAGTACCACTGTCGAGTACACTACACATTCTGTTGGTTTAAGAGATAATACTAATACCACAACAGTACAACACGATACACAAGATGACAACACTGTTTCTGGAAAAACACCAGAAGTTCCAATCCTAAATAATATTTTAAATGTAACCACACAAACTGACTCAAGTAATGTTCATAACGTCAACGAATCAAGTACCACTGTTAACAATAATACGCCTATTAGTCTAAGAGATAATACTAATACCACGACAGAACAACATAATACACAAGAGAACAGCACAACGATCGATGGAACAACACCAGAAGTTTCAATTCTAAATAATATTTCAAATATAACCACACAAACTGACTCAAGTAATGTTCAAAACGTTAACGAATCAAGTACCACTGTTAACAATAATACGCCTATTAGTCTAAGAGATAATACTAATACCACGACAGTACAATATGATACACAAGAGAACAACACTGTTTCTGGAAAAACACCAGAAGTTTCAATTTTAAATAGTATTATAAATATAAACACACAAATCGACTCAAGTGATGTTCTAAAAGTTAACGAATCAGGTGCCGCTGTTAACAATAATACGACTGTTAGTTTAAGAGATAATACTAATATAACGACAGTCAATTACGATACAAAAGAGATCAATACTGTTACCGAAATACCACCAGAAGTTCCAATTCTAAAGAATATTATAAATATGACTACACAAACTGAATCGAATAATTTTCTAAGGGCTAACGAATCAAGTATAATTGTTGACAGTACTACGCCTATTAGTCTAATACATAATATTAATATCACGACAGTAAATTACGATACAAAAGAGATCAATACTGTTACCGAAAAACCACCAGAAGTTCAAATTCTAAAGAATATTACAAATATATCTACACAAATCGAATCAAATAATGTTCTAAGGGCTAACGAATCAGGTATCACTGTTGACAATACTACGCCTATTAGTCTAAGAGATAATACTAATATCGCGGCAATAAAACAAGATACAAAAGAGATCAATACTGTTACCGAAAAAACACTAGAAGTTCCAATTCTAAAGAATATTATAAATATGAAAACACAAATCAAATCAAGTAATGATCTAAGGGTTAACGAAACAAGTACCACTGTTGACAATACTACGCCTATTAGTCTAAGAGATAATACTAATATCACGACAGTAAATTACGATACAAAAGAGATCAATACTGTTACAGAAAAAACACTAGAAGTTCCAATTCAAACGAATATTATAAACATGGCAACACAAATTAAATCGAATAATGTTCTAAGGGTTAACGAATCAAGTACCACTGTTGACGATACTGCTACTTCTGCTACAAGTCTTGCATCAACCACTTCATCAACAATTGGAAATGAAGAGCGTTTTGCAAATTATGTTAACATACTCCTTGAAACAACTATGAAGCCAGAATCAAAAAATGAGATGCATACCCCTCTTGATGAAATTAAAACTAGTTCGTCAGCAACTGGAATACTTGTCGCTGTGCCTGATTTTATTTCTGAATCTACATTGGAAACTGTTGGCACCACAGATGCATCACGAACTATTGTTTTGCGCGAAACTGAGCTTGCAGAAAATAATCAAACAAATAATATTAACCCTAACAATGGACCGTCCGAATCAGGTGTTGATTATAATAAAACTAAAACTATTGAAGAATTAGCAAGAGCTTCACAAGTAATAGAAAACCAAACCGGTCCTTGTACACAAATTGAAAGTACGACATCCTCACCGTCAGTCACTAGTCTTCCAGAAATACAGAGTACAACGGAATCTATTGCGAAGAATTCATCAAACAAACTTATGGATAATTTGACGCAAACAGAAGACAATGTTACAACTTTTGCAAGAAATACTTTTGCTACCAACGAGAGTAAACTTTTTGGTACAGACGCAAATGAAGCAACAACTTTCAATGAAAATAATTCTAGTTACACAACAATTAGTGTAGTGACCCCATCGCTTGATATTGTTGAATCAACAATATCTGTTACAAGTTCACCAATAACTACTACACAGATCCATCAGGAAGAAGTCACCACAACTACGGAAAAGCTGCAGACAAAAGCTACCCCTTCACCACAGAATGCAGCCCGAACAATTGTAGTTTCTAAAATTAAAGACATAAATGAAACTAGCTCTATATTATTACGAGACAGAATCAATAGCACCGTAACGCAAGACCCAGAAACAACAACAGTTAAAATGACCACTGTCAATAATACAACACTTAGACAAACGCCGATTTCAAGCCTAGTTAAAGAATATTTGCCTTCAACACCGTTTGCCGAAGAAGTGGAGAAATTGCGATCAGTAGCTAATACTATAACAACTGCTAGCACTAATGATAATGTTACTTTGATTTTAAGTGACAATAATTCTAATGATTTGACACCCTTGGATTTGAAAATGGCAACGAATTTGGACTCTAAAAATATATCTATTGTAAAACAAGAAATATTCGTACCCTTTCAGGATGTAATGGGAGATAACGCTGTTCAAAGTATCAACACTACTCCAATTATGAAATATGAAGAAGTAAAATTAAATAACGTTAACGGAAACGTAAAATTAAAACAGCAACCTCTCATTAAAAAAGTACCTGAAAGAAACACTTTGGTTTACGATGTTTCAAATTTGACACCAGTTGTCGCTTTTTTGACACCAACTGTCAAGATGAGTGATGCGTCTTTTATTTATATTATACCTAGTGTGAGAAGAATAGATCCTTTTGATCGAAGGTCAAAATCGATTTACAACACTTCACTCCGTAGCAAAGTTGCAACTCAACCAGGTTTGAATTCAGTAACTGCACCAGATTCAATGGTAGAAACTATAAAAGTCAACGGCGGGAAAACAATTAAGACATCTCATCTAGGACTGGTTCTCAATCAAACTGGCATTAAAAACGAGACGCTTGATTTAATAGCAGGACATAAATCTGCAAATCATATAGATCGTGAGCACATTGAGGCAACAAACGATGGTAATATAAATGCCAATAAAACTATTGAAACATTGTCTAATACTGATGTCGCGTCTAGCATTAGGAAAGTGATTCCAGATATTCAAAATGAAGGATTGCCAGCAAAATCGCCAATTGACGTAAATTTGGCACAAGGTTCATCAATCAATACTGTAGAATACGAAAAGATGTCTTCTACAACTAACATGCCTCATGTCTCAAAAGAAAAAGAAAGTAGTGAAATTATTATTTCAGCAAATAATAATGTTACTTTTGTTAAAACATCCATAACTAATGTATCGCAGGATTTTGAAACAGGTAATAAATTAAAAACGAGTACAACGTCAAACAATCAAAAGGTTAATCTTGCAGAACATAATCAAACACAACGAAACGTAACGGGTAACGAATTGAAACATAATACTACTAAAAAGTCTGATTTTGAACAAACAGTTACGAACAAACAATTACATGCAAGCAATAAAGACAAAAACAACACCAACGCTACTGCAGGAACATTCAATTGTTCAAACCACACCCGAGGCAAATACGCAGATAAGAAAGATTGCAGAAAGTTCTACACATGCGTAGGGAATCTTCAACCTTTGATAGGAATATGCCCAAACAATACCGTATTTAGCGATCTTAACAAACAATGTACCAGAAACTTATCGCATTGCGTAAGAAATAATCAGTTCAGATGTTTACATGAAGGGCGGTTTAATGACTTCTATAAAGATAATGTTTATTACATTTGTGTTAAGAATACAAAAAATCAATTTGTAAGGTATAAATTCCAATGTCATTCTGACTACCATTTGAATAAGGCAACTGTAAAATGCGAGAAAAATGTAATAAACTCGACCCGGTCGGCGACTTCTGGTAGCGAAAACTCTCGAGTTATGAACGACGAAATGCCTTCAGCAATAGAACGAGAATCCAGTAGAAAAATGTATAATACTAAATTCGAATGTGAAGATGAAGGAAGCTTTTCTCATTCCAATGATTGCAACAAATATTATGAGTGCACTAAAGTAAAAGACGTTTATCGTCGAAAGCTGAAAAAATGTGCTGTCGATGAGGTCTACGATAAGGACAAGAAAAAGTGCATAAAGTCTGATAGTTCAGAGTGTTAGCTCTAGAGAAATCATGTATTTGTTAGCAGGATTTACATGATTATATTACAACAACGACTTTAGTGTTTTGCAACTAAGCATTCAAGGTAATACCTTGAGTAAACTTTAGCACACGTTGTTTGTCACATAGTTCTGAAAATAGATGTATGTAATTATACTCGTTTTAACATTATTTTAATCCGTTTATTGTCTTATTAATTACTAACATAATTTATCTTAATAAAAATGTACCTGTATGCATGTTACGCTTAAATACCAGTGTGATTTTATTACCTATTTTCTAATCCATAAACACCTTAATTGTAATCACTTATTCAGTCTTTGTAAGTATCCTACTGTTTAGAATCAAATATTCCACACTCTTGGTTTTCGTGAGGGAGCACCACTTTCAACAATAAATTGGTCTTCGTCATCCCGTTCTAGTGTGACGCAGAACTGGTTAGAGAATATAGTGCACCGGACGGAGGTTTCTCCTCTCACTGGTCGCGGGGGGCAGAAGAACGTCGCGCGGTTGGGAGTATCATCCTGAGTCACCCTAAACTTGTAGTTCTTACATTCAATCGGTGTAGGGCGATTGGAACTAACCCTATTATTGGTATTCGTGCTTGGTTTATCATGCCCCAGGTAGGGATCCCTTCTGTTATCAGAACTGTACAGCGAGGGTCCTGTTTTTGTCGTGTTAGTAACTGGACATTTGTATTTATCTGGAGAGGTGCAAGAGCGTGTAAAGCCGTTGAAAATTGTATTTCCCGCGCACTTGAAGTTGATGCCTTGGAAGCGGTTTCCATTTGGCACACAGAGAATGTAACCTTTGCATCCCGGGACGTTGGGATTGGCAATTCTCTCGTTCCGATGACAGCGTAGCTTTCTTGTTAGAGCAGGATCAATGAAGTTGACGGCATCTTCACAAACGTCTGTTGATTCCTCGTTGCAGAATGTCCCGAGAGGACAGATAAAGGTAGGTCCTACTAGTTTTGTGCCGTCACATATGCGCAGTCTATTGTTTCTCTCGCATGTAAATCCGTATGACCCACATTCTTCGTTTGGGTTTATGTAATAGGCCTTCGATAAGCTGATAGAAGTTAGCTGAAAAAGAAATAGGAAATTTACACATTATTTGGGAAACATTACACTTTGTTTTGACAGTTAATAGCAATGATCTCGTGTGTGAATGACTCGTTTAGCAAATCCTTATGATAAAGAACGCAAATAATTCACTGTTGTTTGAACAGCGAATGAAATTTAGGACTACCGCAACAACTGCAGTATTTAAACTTAAATGTATTTTTTTTATTTGAAGTATACAATAATGACTCCGTATTATGGTATAGGAGCTGTAGCCGTATTTTGTACTAAGTTAAACAGTAACGTAGGGGTTCTTAAACTAAAAGTGAAAACCATGGGTGAGATAATATCAATCATACTCTCGAGATCGTTGGAAAATAGCTCAGAAAAAAATACCAGGTTGTTTAAATCAACGACTTCCACACTAAGGATTTAAATCTTTGTGTTTCACAGATATGCAATTCACACGCATAAAGACACCGAGACTCAGATCACGTATTTGGGTATCGCAGAAATGCTTGTCCTACGCGGTGATCGAACCCGCGACAAGTCCCACAGTGGTAATTAGCGTGGTGATCACAAGTTATCCATACAGTTAAAATCGCTTTCAAAGGGGGAAGCACTTTGGCAACCTTAAGTCTCCTAATAAAATCAATTTACTAATTTATTGAAAAACTACATTTAAAATAATGAAGAAATTAATTCATTATTACTTACCGTTAAAAACACTGATATGACGTATAAACTACACATTTTTGATCTAACAAAACGGTCGTTGCTCATTCGGAGTACAGTCCACGACTAGCGGACAATAACTGCTTTCCTCGGCCAGTGAGAAGACAATTAGCTTGTTTCACACCTACAGAAATAGGTGACACATTGTCACCGATACTCGAAAACGTATGTTTTTAACGGTGCTTTTGTAGGCTTGAAGTATGCGGAGTGATAAATACTAGTTTAATGTATCGTGTTTTTGTTTCAATCTGTTTTTTAAGTGTTTAGTTTCCTTAAGTTTCCAGGAATAACTGCAAATTTTATTCACTAAATAAATTCTGAAAATTTCGAGATAAAAGTAAGTTTGGAGGTACTGACGATGCGTCACATCCTAGGTGTTACCAAAATTAATTGCTTCCACACAGGTATAAAACAGATATTCATACAGTTCTTGTCGGGCGATGTCACAAATGTATTTAACGATAAAGGATCTTATTAAAAGTGATAATAAGGTTCAAAATATATAAAATAAATAACTAGTATAATACCTAAATGCATTTATTAAACTAAATCATACTGGTGTTAACACTACTCATCGTCTGATGATTCGCTGTCGCTGTCCGAGCTCGAAGATGATGATTCTCGCTGTATTGGAGCGCCAGTTTTAGCACTATTAAAGAAATGTGTATTAGTTTATTGTATGTATGACTGTATGAGAAATGAATGTAAAATACAGGGTGTTCTAGAAAATATGGACGAATGGACATGGATAGGATAGGAGGTGTTCGAGTCACCGACATGTAGGTTTCGCCATTTTTGGGACACCTGTTTAATTATTATATTAATATGAATTGCTTCTCTATTAATAGATCTACTTAATCAAGAAATCAAAGACATTAATGAAACTCTACAACGCACAAATTGTTTAAAACTAGAAAAACTATAACACTTTAAAACTATTACAAGAATTTTAGGATACATTTGTTAAACTATTGCTTATTAATGAACAATAACTACTTCTTATACTAATAATAATAGTTTAAACATAATGCTCCATTTTACGTTTCTTTAAAATGGTCTTTAAAGCTAACGCATATTTATACTAACTGTGCGTACGATTACTATGCTACGCAGAAAGCATGGACCGCTCAATCATCAATACTCTAAATGTATTCTAGTAGGTCACACGCTTACTTTACTGCATATACATAACAACTTTAGTCACGCACTTTAAAAAGTGTCTATTCAACATGAACTTTTATCTACATTTGAGTATTATGTTGTTATGACTTCGGTTTAATGAAATTTATTTTCTCATAAAAAAATTACAATTCATTTAAAATAAGATATGCATAACAAAATCATTAAAATATTGTATTGTATCTCTAGCGCTTATTACTATTTATAATACATTCACATGTTTCTTAATTAAATTCAGTTGTTCATATTAAATTACAATTCTATAACAATAATATGCTATTTAAGGTATGGATTTATTGATTCTACGTATAATATAAGAAATGTCAAAGAATATATTAAAAAAATATACTTAATTAAAATGTCCAATAAGTAAAACAATTACAAGTACTGTACTAATTTAAATTATAAAAACTTACAGTTTACACATTAGTAGTAGTAGTATTTATATCTTGTAATGGGTTCTGGAGGGATCGGGATTTTGGGTTTGGGTCGGAGGCGAGCTCTAAGGAATGAATCAAGACTTCATGAGTACTTGTAGATTATTAGAAAAGTAAATAAAAAAAAATATATAGAGGAAACAAAACTATAGAATTTAAATGTAGATGTTTTTGGTTAGTATAGTCTTTGTCACACATTGTAAAAAAAAGATAAAAGAAAAAATATTTTTGAGATGTTATTTGGGTTTTTTAAAGATATAATTATTTTGTTTATAAATATACCATACAGAGACAGCCTTAAGTATATTGGCATATTGTATACCAAAGATAAAATGAGGTCAGATTTCAATCGATCGTTTAACCTCATCAAATCTTTTCCGTTTAAGAAAAAATGCTTGAAATAATTGAAATGTGTCTCTATACACAAAAGGGATACTGAAAAATATCACCGGGGTCCGTTCAAAATTGTTGTTTATATTTACCCTTTAAATATCTAAATACTTACATATTATACGCCTCAGCGATAGCCAATGCGGACGGATGTAAGGCCCCGGTGAGGCTTGAGTGTTGCTGTGCGAGTAACGTTTCCACTTCAGACTCGGGCCGGTTCAGCATGGCGCCTAGTACTTGTACACTGGCAGACATCGCCTCTTCGAAACCGCATTCCGCTAGGTATGTTACTGCAGCCTGTTGGTAGTGTTTAGTATTAGAATTGTTAAATATGATTTCAATTTGTAATGACGAGAACTTGTACTGTCCTTGTGTGAATCTCTATGAGACATCGACATACTCTATCAGCCATATATACTGAGAGTATCGCTATTATTATTAGCATAGTATTGTGACTTAGTCTGTCACTTCTTAGACAAATTGAATATTCTTTATTGCAAATCCCATGAAAAGCAGATTCGACAAACATAAAAGTCACATAGTGCCACAATATCGCTAAAAACGTTACTTAGCCTAAGACTTAGACTCTGATTCCACTATCTTCCATATCTGTGATTTGCAGTTCTAAGTAGTTGTGTCAACTGCATTCAAACTGCCCTTGAACTGCAATTTGCAGTTAAAATGCAGTCCATCTATCTAAAACCTTACCGCAGCGATAGCCGGGTGTCCAATAGCCACGGCCTTCTGCGCGACATCGGCCAACACTTGCGGCTTGGCCGGCACGCCCGCGGCCTCCTCGCGGCCTAACTTCTGTAGCGCGGTGTGCACTGTCTGCCAACTCGGGTCCGCTTTGTCCTTAGCGTCGGAACACATGTCGACGATGTTGCATAGGGCTGAAGCTGATAGCCTGTTTGGAAAATGATGATAAACATTAATATTATTAGCAAAAATATATTTCCCGTTTTAGTAGAAGTTATAGGTATATTGAACGTGACCAGGGTCTGTGCAACTCGACCGAAACGTCGTGAGAAAAGAAATATTGAATTATATCGCGAATAAGTCCCGTTTGTCGTCTAAAATATATATTAAAAACAGTAAGCTTTAGGTAAATAGCGAACATTTGTTACAAATAATTTAGATAGAGACAAGTCACGTAGTAATACCCCTTAAACTCTCGTGATAACACAAAAATAAACTAGATGGCGTTGTAGTTGAAAATACATGGTAGGGTAAATAATTTTATAGATAAATGTTTTTAAAGTTATTTTTCAGACTAAAATTGACTTACTTTTGTGCGGGTGTCCTAAGTTCCTTGGTCTCTTCTTGTTCCTCACTCAATACTCCGAAGTTTAGGATGTCAGTGGCGGCAGCGCGCATATTCGCTTTCACTTCTTCATCTATAACCAAATAATGTTTCTTTTTATAAATAATTGCATTACAAAAATGAATTCAAAGAAAAAAGAATGCAGTTAGCATTCAGAAGAAAAAGCAAAATGAAACTATACAATTCAGAATCATGATCAAGTTTATGGGTTTCATCCGTATACAGGGTGGTGCTACCATGCCGACATTAATTTAACACACGGTTAGGACTAGTAGCCATGGATCATTTGAGTTATTATACGTTTAGATAATACGTAAACTGAAAGATTTTCTTTTTCAAACAAATTAAATAATAAAAATCTAATCTTTGTGTAGCAATAGAACTCAAGTACGATGTTATTCCTTTAATTACTTATTCCAAAAGCAAGAACGGTAAATAATATTTCACATTAACGTTTCCCGCCATTGACGGAGATGAGAATATTTTTTTCGACGCTTTGTAAATATGTATTTTTTTTTAGTTACGCAAGTTTAGTTATAAATGTAGATATTTCTTGTTTTAGTATTGTTTCTGTTAAATAAATAATATTTCATATTTAAAATTAACACATGCGTCTCATACCCTGTCCCTGGTAAGTGTTGCACATGGCATCTAGCAGCCGCTCCACCAGGCGTGCGCGGCGCGCGTGCCCGAACACCACCAGCTGCGACCACGCCTCCGCCAGCCGGGAGCCCGCACCACCCACTTCCAACGTCTTGATGATCTACGTACCAAATCATTTGATGTTAATATAATCTAATAGTGGGATCTCACACAGGCTATATAAAGAAAACATGTGTCTATAATAAATAAGAGAACTTTCGTTGTACATCAAAAGCCAATGTGTAATTAAAGAAAATATTTCGCAAGATCAAGCGCACCACCGATATCAGAGTACAGTTATGAGCAAAAACATGTATACTCGAGTAAACAATTGAAGTTTAAGTTCTAGTCCAATAATTAAGGAAATCGTGAAATTTTCTTTCAAGTTCAACATTTTATGTTTCGCTTTCAATATCAGGAATATTCCATCACAGCTTCAGAAATTTCGCATTGGTTATGTATTGCAACTGTTTAGTCGTGAATACATGCCTTTACTCGTGACTGTACACTTGTAAATAAATGAAACTGGTTCAGAGCACATTTTCCTTAAAATAAATGTGTAATTCACGTTAGAAAGTAGAGTAAATAAGACGTCAAAGTAATATATTGCTTCGTTACAATGGGTAACAAGCAGAAATAATTAATCCGTCCCAATTGTTTTTTTTTTATTTCGATATACATATTTATTACCTATAACTTTTCATGTTTAAATACGCCATCTACCAGATTACGCTGTAGTTGGCTAATGAGCGCATTGCAGAACAGTTATGCATTAAAAAATATGATGAAATAATTTTCCATTAATCAACAGTATGGTGGTCGAATAAAATTATAAGTCAGCATAACAGACACGTTCAACATACTGCATTGTGTACAGAAATAAATTATTATTTTTAGCTGTTCACGATAGCGGGCGATAATTTCACCATACTATTCAACTGTCAGGATGGCCGAGCGGTCTAAGGCGCCAGACTCAAGGTTCCCTTGCTCACTGAACGTGAGTGCGAGTTGTTCTGGTCCTCTCTGAGGGCGTGGGTTCGAATCCCACTTCTGACAAAACTTTTTGGTAATTCATACGATTTTTATATAAAATTTTAGTATATTTTACAGTATTTTGTTGTTAGTATAAAATGTTCTTCGAGGTTTTATCGAATAAGTCATAGTCGCTAATTAATGATTGATAATAAAACATAATTATTAACTTATTAATTAAATTTCATAATTATAGACTAATCTTACCTCTTCCATTACTGATGGCTCAGGTACATACACATTTGGTACTAATGTGTCTAGTATTTCTACAGTTTTTTCGAAAGGAGCATGTCTAAAATGGAAGATCGGAATTTAAAATTAATTTTAGTTTGTTTTAGGTTTTTCTATTCAGCTTTTACGAGTATTTATAGTATTTCATGTACCTGCAAGCGACGGTAACATAATGTCTGTAGAAAATACTTTCTTTGTAAGCGTCTCCCACCAGTTTGTAATTTTCGTCTTTCATTAGAAGATTGTGCAATCTTTCTGCCAGTTCCATATTCTGAAAAGGAAGTATAAATTATATCAGGCATTCAAATATAAAAAAAAAACGTGAAATACATTTTTGATTTCGATACTAAGCAACCTGTTTAATTCAATTTATCAAGCAAAACTTTTTTGGGCCGTATTTTACATAACTTTTCTTTTGAAATCAATCTAAAAAAACCGCATCAAAATCCTTTGCGTAGTTTTAAAGATTACAGCATACATAGGGACGGACAGACGCAGACAGCGACTTTGTTTTATACTACATATTGAAATAGAAGAACTTTAGTACTCTCCTAACCTGTAAATGATCGCTGCAGACGCCCATAGCAGTTATAAAGAAGTTGGTATCAGCAGGTTCGGTAGCAACCAGCGTCTCCTTCTTTTCCAAATCATTAATCATTGTTGACAGTAAATCATACCGAGGTCCCCCTGTAATGACGTAAGCAGTGCATTAAGATTATTTATTTACTTTTTATCTTAAATCTGGTGACATTGTAAGCCAGCTTAACATAATCACTCAAATGCTAGTCACATGATGCTGATG
Source organism: Chrysodeixis includens (assembly GCA_941860345.1). NCBI lineage: Eukaryota > Metazoa > Arthropoda > Insecta > Lepidoptera > Noctuidae > Chrysodeixis > Chrysodeixis includens. The sequence continues at coordinate 8,867,491 of OW796099.1, read as the reverse complement.
ATATTAAATAAAGAACTTGGATTATCTTAATGAAAATTGGGTACTTGACTAAAAAAAATAATTAATGCGATAGTAGATAAGTCAGATTTCGAAAAAATATTGGACACGGATTTTTTTTCGCGTAAACAATGTGTTACGTCACGTCAGTCTCTACCAACTGAATCTAAAGACTTAAAAATCACTTAACCGACGATTTTCATTTGAAAACTACGGCCGTTATTTGTGAATTTCAATCTAGGTTACTATACGTGAAGGGCAAAGAGTGAGCGATACAAAGGACTGTCTCTATGATCATCATCATGCCCCCGCCCTTATCCCAATTTTTACTTGGGGTCGGCGCAACACTTCTTCTAGACATGTTGCTTAAAGTTTTGGCTATGGTTTTATAGTCGGCCGCCTGCCTGACACTAACCCTCTTTGGGAATGCGATTGTTGGTTGTTTACCCGCCACCATTCGGGTGACCCAAGGTGCTTGGTACAGTGCACTGGGTCTTAAGGTCCATTAGTCGCCTTTTACGACACCCAGTGGAGGATATGTGGTGTTGCTATTCTTTATATCCGGACACCACACGGACTGTCTCTATGATCATTTTACGTGCTACTTATTAGCCTGTCTTGATTAAATACATTTTGATTTTAAAGATAGACAACTACGCGCGACAATCTTCATATATTATCCAGTATTGTTACTACTATACTTACTTTCCTTGCAGAATACACATAGCAAGTAGTAATAGGCGGCTAGACCTGGCTCTATGCCTAACTTTCGGAACTCGGCGGTAACTTGAAGCGCGATCTGCTGCAAGTTCTTGCCGCCGCCCCACGCTGATATAGACTTCAAGCAAGCTGACAATGTCTCGGTGTTTGGTGTTATGCCCTGAAAATGAAATAAATAAATATAGTAAAGATACTACAATTATCAACTTTAGAGGCTTTTTTGTTTCCTTTCTGGTTTAACTACCTATAAAATTTTAAGTTAATAGAGTAAGTAAGTTCCTAGATTTAAGTAATTGGTATTTAATTGTTGTCTTGTTTATTGTATTAGGTTAAATAACCTGTAAAGATAGATTTGAGTTTTTAGTAAATAAATAAATAAATATTATACACACTTTCTGAATAAAAAATCGCTATCGTGTTGGCATTCGCGATTTTATTATTAAAATAAAAAAAATGGTTGCATCTAAAGGTTCAATTAAATACGTTTTTGTTTGCCTATCCTTTCTATCACCATTCTACGCTTACAAGCATTTGGGCCGTGAGATATAGCGATCACAAAACATGACTTAATCGACCAGTACCAATTTTGCATTTTGAGGTCTCAACATACGAGTCCCTATTACAGCAACTGTTATAAGTATCTAGACATACATTTATTAAAGCTTTAGTCTATTACCTGTTCATTCATTTGCGCTAGCGTTGATTTCAGTGCTTCTATACGTAGTTGTGTACCCTCTCGTAGAAACCCGACACATCCGAGGAGAGAGTTGAACACACTTGTTGACAGTTGGAAACCTTTCTCTATCGCTTCGGACGCTAACATGTGAGCTCGTTCTGCCTAGAAATTATTGAAATGAAGTGAAATAGTATGTTCTGCAATTAAGATATTATTTTTTTCATTTTTACATGTATTTTTTTTTAATATAGTCTAGCTGGCTGGAGTCGATATTTTCTAGCTGACTATCCTGAGAAGAAACGTCGAAACAAACTTAGGGATATTCATTATACTCCATACTCATAGATTTTGATAGGACTTCTTGAAAAACAAACTTAGATGAAGAAAGAAACAACATTTTACACAAGAATGACTAAAATTGGCATCAGAGAGCAAGTTTCATAGTTTTGATAATACTCTTTTCATTATTTTAATATTTTGTTTATTTTTTTGTATTTACCTGATAATATTTAGCCATGCCTTGAATTATAGCACAATAAGCTTCAGCAGTTTTTGGCTCAAGTGATTGGAAAATTTGTTCCGCAAGTCCTCCAACCCTGTAAGAAAAATAATTTAATTATAATAAGTTTAAAAAAATATCAAAGAATACCCTTTTGAGAAAAGCTACTGACGACAGCAAGCTTGTTAGTAAAATATGAAACAAAAACGTATGTAATGACTCTATTCACAGGAATAATCTATTCTCATGTTACTGTGTTAGTTGAAATACTTCTCTGGAACGGGTTGACCAATTTTTATGAAATTTTGTCTTGTATATGCAATCACTATGAGAAGACGTCAGACGTCTGAGAATCAATTAACATCTACTTTTTATAACGATTTTTTCTTTTTGCATACCCACTCGTGGGCAGCACCTACTTAAATACACTAGACCCTATATTGACCTAGGGACTTAGCAACACATTCAATCATCTAAATTCAGATAAGCTCATTTCCTAAAATTATTCAAATAACTTTATATCCTACATTACCTCCATGTAGTAGCCTGTCTATCTCTAGTGTTAGATGCAAACCATCTCTCTTCCAACCACTCCATCGAATCCGGTTCCTTCTCATTGTAGAAGCACAATAGCTGAAGGAACTGTAGCTTCAGTTGATCATTCACACCTTCCACTCCACCAAGAAGTTGGAATATTTTCATAGAATCTTCTATTAAAGCATTTTTAATTGTGTATTCAAGGTCTGACTCTGTTACCTGGAATAATGAACAGAAAATTAAATTAAAAATAAAGAGAGAAGTAATGAGTTATGCCTTGAGTTTGTTAATTGCTTCTTTTATTATTTCAAGTTGGACATTTTTATTTTCAGGAACTTACTTAACATTGCAAAAATGAGTCTAGTTTTACAGTACCAAAATGTGATTCTTATAGAGAACAACCAGTAAACAACTCTGCATAAGATAAACTGATGACAAAGGTTTTTTTAACAGCTGTGATGAAGATGAAACTAAACTGTAATAACTTCTATTAACAAGTTTTAATGTCTTGCAGTTTATATTACCTTGCTTTCGTCATTATAAATTGGTTTGGGCTCAAAGGCCTTGATGTGTGGATCAGCATTGAAGTACGGAGTCTTAGCCTTGTTCGGTGGGTCCCACTCTCTAGTGGTGAATAATTGTGCGTGCTCATCTCTGATCCAGGCAGCTGCCTTGCGACCAGCCTCCGCTGACAATGCGTAAGCTCTCTTACGGAAGTTAGATAGTGGTATTAAGTATGGATCATCATGATATCTGAAAACATAAGAATGAGTTAATGTAACTAAAGACATATTTATTATGAAAAGAAAATATGAATTACTTCCTGATTAAATTATACTATTAACCTATTGAATTTAGCAAATAAATACTTCTACTCTTGTAGCCTTATGTACATCTGGTGACGAGTTGTGTAAAATTATGATTGTATTTAAAATAAAGTCTAATATACGATGTAAATATTTTACTTGTAGTGTGCTGCTGTCGGGTCGGTTCCTACTGTAGCCGCTAAAGCTTGAAGAATATCAGTAGGGCCCCTTCGGATACGGGGAGGCGGTGAGATCCCGTCACTAGATTTAGCAGTCTGAGGCAACTTCTGTCCTTCAATAGTTGTTAACGTACGACAAAGACATGATAGCCTTGTCCAATGTCTGTAAATAAAACATTTTATGTAATAAATATAAATTGGATCAGACAAAATCTAACCTAAAAAGTTTTTTTCACATACCTTGGAATTACAACGTTAGAATACATTAGTAAGGTGTTCTTTTTACGAGTAGAACCTAAATTACTGAAGTATCATTAATAAATTACGCTATACTATAGTTATTTTATCATAAATGTAAATATTTCGACTTAACCTCAAACAACAAATGTCAAGTTAATGTTTTGAAATTTTGACGTTTCGCATGATTTTGCCAGTCTGTGAACTGTAGAAAATAATTGTATGTGTTGCCAGAGCTTAACTCGTCTTTTAATTAAAACTCATTGGATCGAGAAACCATTTATTTGTTCCTTGTAGCTTTCATGAGCAAAAATAACTCATTACTTCGAGTTTTTTTAATGTTGGTTTGAGTTGTTATGAATAACAGAATAAAGGTATTATTCACTTAAAATTCCTTAAAGAATGAAAGACAGATTTTCATTAGGGCTTATTTTAATAATACACAACAAATAGAACATAAAAACAAAATAGTAACAATTGATACGAGGTATTAATATTGATAGAGCCATTATCTACATCTACATGTACGTTATCAATACAAGCATATTCAGTGCCATTTACGCACATACCAGATTCAGGATTAAAAAGCATACTTTGTGGGCATTCAATTAACCTAGCTGTACCTAGATTGGCCAAGCCTTGGATACAAGTTACATAAGAAGAACAATCATTTTTCTCGAGATTAGCAAAATTTCCTGTGCTTGCACAGTTATAAGTAGGATTACATTTATAGCTCGTTGCGTTGGTACACTGTTGTTCTAAATGGCTGTATACAGATCCCACGGGACAAAGGAGTTTGTATTGCGTAAAGTTTGTTAGCCCTCCCATCAGGCACATGGTGTAGCCCCGACAGTCATCTGTTTCGTCATTCGGGAACCTTCCTCGTGCCGTACATTCTAACGCTTGACTCACACTGCATAATCCCTGTAATTAGAAACACGGTCCTTATCATATCCGTTATAACTGTTATCATCATAAGATTTGAACATGTTTAGAGAGACGATAACAAGGTAATAGAAAACACGAGATGTGATGACGGCATTCATGCAAATAATATTAAATAAATTGTAATAAACATGTTTATACGTAACCTTTCAAATAGACAGAATATAAAGAAATTTGATACTTGTATTTAACTGAAAAAAATGTACCTACGCAAAACCATAGCGAATTGTATCTCGCAGTTCGAAAAAAAAATAAAACACATCAAGACCGGCCTCCGACGCGCGACAACTTTATGGAATAAAACCTAATGCAAATGAATTCTGTTTTAGGGTATCTACTTACTTATAACCATCAAATATCTACTAGACTAGACTAGAATGATCGCACTTAAATGAACTGTAAACAAAGGTGACCTACTTAATTGATAAATGAAAACAATTACTTACTAGACACAAAACAATCGCCAAACATATATTTATCCTTTCCATTGTCGATGTGGTCTAACAAACGTCCTAACAGCTAAGAGTATATCTGGAGAATCTAATTAAGATCTATTTTTTATATTCACAATACCTGAAACGTATCGTCTACCTGGTTTTATGAGTTATCTCTGTTAAATAATAACGGAAACTTAGTTGTTCATTTCGGTGGCAAGAAATAGGGATGCGACTATGTAAGCGGAAGCAAACGATAAAATGAAGCATAAAATATTTTATTCCATAGTGTCCTACTGCTTAACTACATATTTTCAAATTTTTAGCTGCTTTCGTAGTATTTTTCAGCTCGTATATCAAGATAATAGGGAGAACAGACTTTCTGATACGCTTTTGGGAGACAAATCAAAAATCAAGACTAAAATTTTAACTTCTGTTTCGTAGTCAAGTGACATTAATAGGGATAAAAACAGCACGTGCACTGAGATATTACATAAAGTAAAGTATTATAGTATAAATGCATACGCAAAAGCCAACACTTAAAAAAAAAAAAATATAGTTAGGTAGGTATGTATATTACGGTCGAATTGAGAAACCTCCTCCTTCTTGAAGTCGGTTAGAAAAACTGAAGAACATGTGTAAAATGGCTGATTTCGCGAGTACAACCTAACCTAGAGAACAACCTAAGAACACGCAGAATGGCTAATATTTTGAGTATTTCAATTGACTTTTATCATCTCATAATTTAGCTAACAACTCATATTATTATTTCATCCTTATCCTTATATCTAAACCACAAAAAATGTCTTTCAAAACAATGAAAAAATAATTAAGTGAAAAGCAATTTAGGATCGAATGTCACATCACTGGCATTATGTTGATGTAAGATAAAATGATAATATTGTTTGATTACAACTCTACTTTATCAGATGGTTGCTGTTGGCATGAGGCATGTCACTTTTCTTAATGGCAGCCCGTTGTTTGTTGAAGGTTCTCTAGGGAAAAGATATCCATGATAATACGGAAGTCTGAAGTGGTAGCTCCGTAACACAACAATTTGTATTTTTACATTCAAATTGTCGGTTAAGTAAAAATTAAACTACTTACTTAAAATCTTTGCACTTCAGGATTTTGATAAACGGAAAACTGGGCTCTCTCTTTTTGATGTTAGTACATAATTCAAACTGTTGAAAGCAATTTTCTTATGCCAGACCACAGAAATCTAAATAAAAGTTTACTTCGATTTCTGTGTACCAGACTCTCACTCTTCAAATTTAATTAGATTCATTAAAATTTCCCATCAAACAAGTTCATTTAATTCGCTAGAACATGACTCCTCTTATTTCTTAAGTTATCAATTAGCAGATGAATCTTCTTGGAGGTATTCAAGTCTTGCTTTATTAAAATAGTTATTGATAACGTCAGAATTAAAAAAATAGCCCTATGAGACTAATATTGCCACAACTTATTATTTTCTTTTGCCTATCATTTTCCATAAATGTCAATGAACGTCGCGCTACGCCCAGGCAGGGATGATGGACATGATGGTACCTATGAGCTAGATATCTTTATTTCCACATTAAGAAATAGAACAACAGCCGTGAATAGTCACAGACCCAAGGAGCGTGTCTCAAGACCTTTGCCCTACTTTTCTTTATAATATTTTAAAAGCATTGCTTTTGACAAATAAATATTTTTTGAACACTAATAACAGTTTAAAGTAAACCATTGCCCTGTGGTTCACTTGGCGCCAAAAGTTTTGTTAAACATTTACATTTTCTCAAAATAAATCTCGTTGTGGGAAAGATTTATAACTTTATTACATGCTCTAGACATAAGGGTTATTGACCCTTTCTATATTTAAACAGCTGTTTTTCTTATTACCAGAATTCTTAAGAAAGCTTTATATTTTACACTCCTATTAAATATTAATGCCCTTTGTCGTGGGTAAAATGTCAATAAATAAGTACTGAATTGACGATGGAGTTTTATTTGTTTGATATCGTATAATATTTTATATTTTGTGATAGTATTTGTTTGTACAAATAATAATTATAGTTGTTACGAAGAAAGTCGTTATGATTGAGACTTGGTTTTAGCTGCAGTGGCTCGTGCCGATGGATGTCGGTTATTGTTTAAAATTATGCTTATAAATAAATAGCAATTAATCAATAACATACAGACGGGCAGAATGACTTCCACATCAAGAACATTATTTATCACCTTTTGCCCAACACGCCAGGAATGTGGGTGTTGCATATAGCCAGCAAATAAACCTTTATCGTTTCTTCAAGCTTTACCAATCTTCGAGCAAATCTAAACGTAACCTTTCCATAAGCTAACAAAAAATAGTTTTCATTTTTATCTCACCTTCATCTAGAGTAGGTAAGTTTATGCCAATCTTGGTATTTTCCTTTCATTGTACAAATGAATGATCTAACCGGTCATAAAGCTTATCTGAAATAATAAAACGTGTTTGTGTGTTGAACTGTCGATGCGTATGTACTTTTTATCTCTGCTCCATAGAGCTTCACTTGACGCAGAGCATATTATTATGCAGTTTTTATCATGTATCTGCTTAGCGGACTATCACGTTTAGGGTCCGGTAGCAATTTTATTAAACCCTCACAACGTAAATATTAACACTTTGGGCTTTAGTTTTAGTCTCAAGTTTGAATATTTTCTAAAAAATGGCAATGGTAAACACGATGAAGAAAGCTGGCTACTAGATATAAGGCAACAACTTTGACAGACAAGTGATAAAGAACGATGCGCAATGCTTTTCAATATTGGTAGAGGAGTTGTCAGTATAGGACAGAAATAATGATGGTTTTTCTAAAATGTCTTCTTTTATTTCCAGGATATCACTGCCGAATTTATGTTTTACTAATTATTCCGATTACTAGCTGATGCCCGCGACTTCACCCGCACAAATACCGGTTATAACTAAACATACATAGCCCCCCTCTGACGCAGTCGGTTCAAAAGTAGACTATGGGCTATGTGTTAATCCAGGGTGTCAGCTAACTACACGCCCTGCTTCTACATCGCTGTGAATCCAGTTACGTCTTCTTCACCTAAACTTGTCCTAAAACTTCTGAATTCACTCCCTTGTCCAGGCTATGGTACACTTCGTCTTACACTTGCCCCACACCGGGTAAAAATCCTGTATATTTTTATGCATTCCTTAACGCTTGATGTCACCCTGCCCGTTGATTTGATTTATTTGATCGAATAATATGTTATACATAGAGATAAATAAATACAGAAATGTTATTTGTCTGATAGTATTTTTTTTTTCGTTCCGTACTTAACCTAGTCTATTAGATATTTCTTAGAAATAATTATTTCCTCAATTTTTTTTGCCGTGACGTTACGAGATGAATTGAATAATATATCTTAGCAGTCCTATAAACATCAATTTCGCTAATATGACAACTGCAACAGTTTTCAATTCTGATGTGGAGGTAAGTCCTTACAAACGATCCTTCAATCCAAGGGATTATGGCATAAACTGAAGGAGATAATCCAACAACCCTGACACAGTCAGATTAGAGGAGGTTAATTTTACAATTCCAATGTCCTAGTTTATAATTCTTGATGATATAAAAGCAGGGTCTCAGGTATGACATACTCATAACAACAACATGGAGAAACAGGCCATCATTGCAGTTGTGGTGAGTATTAATTGCTACAATTATAAAAAATTGAAAATGAAAACGAATTATCTATTAATCAATTTTCGGAATAGCAATATCCAATAGATTTGGGGAAAATCAAATGGAAAATATTGGAAGTCAACGTTTTAGATGATTTTTGGAGATTATAAATATTATTTTACTACATTTTTTTTACTCTTCCATTTACTTTACAGTTACTATCAGTGTGTGTGTGGCAAGTGTATGCAGTTGTGAACTGCACTGCCACTGGGTCGGGTCGCTTCGCCGATCCTGCCGACGCTACGTGCCAGAACTACACGCGCTGTATCTACAACGCTGCGAACACCAGCTACGTCTCCTACAACTACGTTTGTCCCACCACATCCCTCTTCAGCCCCACGTTGTCCCAGTGCACGAGCACTTACACCTGCCCCAATACAACCAACACGGCAACGACAGCAACCTGCACAGCTGACGGTTTTATCGCAGACCCTTCATCCACAACCTGCAGCTCTTACATACAATGTGTGCAAGTCAACGGAGCTTTCATTCAAACCCAGCTACCTTGTCCAACTGGCACATTCTATAATCCTACATCGACGCTATGTGAGTCGACATATGTTTGTCCTTTCACGTGCGCTACAGGAGGGAGGTTTGCGAACACAGCTGATACTACGTGCCAGACGTACTACTATTGCGTCCTGACTACTAATGGTACGTTTAACCAGTACAACTACACATGTCCTACAACTTCTGTATTCAGTCCCTTGACCAGACTTTGTACATCAACTTATACTTGCCCCACAGCAACTGGGTAAAATTCCTGTATATTTATGTATTTTTTTCAACGAGTGATTGCCACTACCTGTTGATTTGATTTATGTGATTGAATAATATAATGTTATGTTGATAGATTAAAAAATATATTTGCTACCTGAGATTTGTTTTATGTATTTATTCGTCACATACATCTATACATTGCCCAGAAGTATTTCCTCAATAATGATTGTTTGTCGTATCGGTACGAGATTAGTATCGGAGCTGGTCTAAAAAAAGTTAGGTTGAAAATTTTAAAACTGCAATAGCTTGAGATTCAGACCTTGTGGTAGGCCCTTGGGACCTCATTTACTTTGGAGAGTGTAAGCACATTCTCTGCTGGTTTCTCTTAGGGTATATTTTGTAAACCTTGAAATTAAAAATGCAAGCGGAAATATAAACGTTTGTCCAATCCGGCGGATTACGACATAAACCGAAGGAGATTATCTAACAAGCGTGACACACTCGGATTAAAGATGGTGTTAATTTTACAATTCCGATGTTCTCTTTTATAATACTTGCTGGTATAAAAGCAGGGTTTCAGGAATGACATATTCACAACATCAACATGGAGAAACAGGTCATCATAGCAGTTTTGGTGAGTATTTATTGTTAGGATTCTGTAAAATGTAATATTTTCGAAACAAACTCCATAATATCCAATAGATTTATGCTATGATAGTTTAATTTCAGAATAGAATATTGCATTTACTATTGATATTTTTTTAGAGACGTGTTCCGAAATTAACGTCCCAACTATTCCATTTCTTTGCCAGTTGCTGTCAGTGTGTTCGTGGCAAGTCAGCGCCGTGGTGAACTGCACGGCTACCGGAGCCGGTCGCTTCGCCGACCCAGCCGACGCCACATGCCAGAACTACACGCTCTGCATCTACAACACTGCGACCACCAGCTACGTCTCCTACAACTACGTGTGCCCCACGACGTCACTCTTCAGCCCAACCTTGTCCCAGTGCACGAGTACCTACACATGCCCCAACACGACAACCGCAACAACCACGAACAACGCAACGTGCACAGCTGATGGCTTCGTCGCAGACCCTTCGTCAACCGACTGCAGCACTTACATACAATGCGTGCTAATCAACGGCGTTTATAGCCAAACCCAGTTGACTTGTCCAACAGGCACGTACTATAATCCTACAACCACGTTATGTGAGTCGACATACGTGTGTGGTTTCACGTGCACCACAGCTGGTAGGTTTGCGAATACCGCTGATACCACGTGCCAGTCGTATTACTACTGTGTCCTGCTCGCGACCGGAGCGTTCACCCAGTACAATTACACTTGTCCCACGACTTCAGTGTTCAGTCCCTTGACAAGTGTTTGTACGACATCTTACACTTGCACTACAGCTACTGGTTAAAATTTGTGAACAATTTTTACGTATTCCAGATTAAGAGTTGCTTAAACGAATCTTGCCTTGATTTGCCGTCTTGCCTATTAATTTTATTTTTGTGACAAAATAATTTATTATAATGTTATAACGATTTACAAATATATTCGCTGTCTGGAAAACATGTTTTTTAATGCTTACCTATGTTTTCTCTATACATGTCGATGTTACATAATTTTACAGCCTTGTTGCTAAGTTACAACTGTGTATTATTGCTTCTACTCATTACCAAAATGGCTATTATTAATCTATTAAGACTTCGTTTTTTAACCTAAATTATAAAGTAAAATAAAAAATATTGATTGCTAGCAAAACTACGTTTCTCTACCTCTACCCAAAATTTATGTTATACAAATGTTATCCTATCAAAACAAATGGACTGAAACAATTCGACTTAGATTACAAATATTTACTTTAATTCTCTTTGTTTGTTATTGTAGAACCACGTGCATATTTTCTCTTTCTGTCTGATGAAATGAAAGTCCTAATCCGAAGATCATAATTAATCTAATGATTACATGATTAGTGAGGTAATCCATTGTTTTCCACATGTTTACAATAGTCCTTTGTAATTGTTTTATATTATGTTACTCCCTATTTATAAGAAAATGTATTAGATTCATCTAGTTCAGTCAGACAGTCGACGATGACACGATGAGAAATATCATCGCAGTAATATTTGTGAGTATTTAGTTCAAATATATTCAAAATCAATTAAATATTATAATTTGGGAATAATTAACAAATTTCAATTATTTATGCAAAGGTTTTTCTAAGCCTTTCTTTTTTAAACTACTTATACGCGATCAGTGCAGCGGTGAGGTTAACGTAGAAAATTTTCTACCCACAGCTGCACTGCGCATGTCCAACCAATAATGAAATATGTGTTTTACGGATCGCTTAAAAAATCAATTTTCTTTATAGCTTTAACATTGTGTTCTATTCTAGGTGCTGTGCGTTTGCACGTGGCAAGCTCACGCCGCTGTGAACTGCGCGACGACCGGCGCGGGCCGGCACCCCGACCTCGCCGACCCGACGTGCAAGAACTACACGCTCTGCATCTACGTCAAGACTTCCAACAGCTACCTCTCCTACAACACAGTATGCCCCAGCGTCACACTCTTCGACCCCAAAATATCCAGATGCACATCCCCTAACAACTTCAAGTGCCAAGTCAGTGTTCCGCCGAAATCTGTCTGCACAGCTGAAGGTTTCATACCAGATCCTAATTCCAGTAATTGCTCGTCATACATCGAATGTATAGACATAAACGGCACGTTCGGAGAGTGGAAATACGATTGTCCAAAGAATACTTATTTTAATCCTAATAGTTCGTTTTGTGAACCAGATTACAACTGCAGTAGTGCAAAAGGGTTTACCTGTGCGAAGGCTGGAAGAGTTGCAGATGAAACTGATAATACTTGCAAGAGATATTATTACTGCGTAGCGTTGGCTACTGGGCTGTTTACTCAGTATAACTACACTTGTCCCAGTACATCATTGTTCAACCCTAATACTAAACTGTGCACTTCAAAATACCAATGCGTTTAGGTTGTCATATACTTACTCATTGATTTTTTGTATATTTCTAACATGGATAGTCTGCAGCTGACCCTAATATGCATATCGGAATTGCATTGTTAACCTTAGAACACTTATTGAGCTAGCTCTTGTTATTTAATCGAGAATTTAAGTTTAAAAATATGTTTTGTTAAATATTGTTAATATAATCTGTTATCTCATAAAACATTTGCAATAAAAGCTTTTATTCATATCTTGGTTTCAATTGATGAACCCCTATTCGTTAAGAGATGATATAAAATGTATTTAATACTATAAAGAACCCTTCAAAAACTGAAAAGATCGTTACCTTCCACTTTTCCTTTATCAAAGGAAATAAAATAAATGATAACAAAATATTATATCATGTGACTATCTTTATATTCATTATTACCGTTTTGTGTAATTATGGGTATTGCACTTACTCACAGGTTGGAGGCGTTAAAAGCAAAGTAGAAGAAAAACAAGTATAAAACTACCTGTGTACACAAATGAATTAACTTCTTCAGTAGAAAAGTATAAGAATTGAATATACTTAACACAGACTAGCCTTGACATAAAAAGTTGCTTTGGTAATATAAGAAAAGTACTTTATTGTATTGGAAGACATTAAATTATACATTGCGATTTTAAATTGGCTTAAAATTATACTCATTCGATGAGTTTTTAATTCACGTTTTTGTTCATGGTGATGATGTAAAGATTTGGTGCCGAAAACTAACATTCCATTACAACTTGACATGTTTAGAAAAGTCCTTTTGTATTTCATAGTTCCTTTATTGTTGAATAGTTCAACTTGTGTTCGTGCACGGTCTAGACGCATTAATAACACTGGTGATTCAAAGTTCGCTATCGATAATAACGACAAATTAAAGTCATTACTGTATTAACCATTAAAATTCCTTGCAGAACGAATCTCGCTTTTCATTTAAGCACTTTAATTTTACGCTCATATTTGATAATGCACAAACATGTAGGCAATGTGCCATAAGAAATTTATGGCTGAGTAGGTGTAATGTCAATATTGAGTACATAATTACGCCTGAGACACCAGATTTTGATTACGCGCGTGATAATGTGGAATTGTTATATTGTTCTTATAATATTTGTTTGAAAGAAATTAAAGGTAACCACAGGCTTTTGTTTAACGAGACAGTGAGTTAGTGTGAAGCGATCAACTAGTGCTCAAGATGGTCAACTGGTTCTCGTTGAAACTACGGGGTTTATGTTGCAACATTAAGATTTATTAGTTCCACAGCACAACACAATTAGTTTGGACACCACACTCTCAGTTTACAATAATGACTGTTTGTATGCCTTTTTTAGTTAGGTATACCGTTCAGTTACGGTTCAATGAGATTAATAATATTTTGGTGTGATGAGGAGAGATACCGTAAGATACTCGCAAAAGTCATGAAAGCATTTTGTTTATTAACGTTAATATCTTAATAATAACGAGATAACTAAATTATCTCTTTATCTCACTATATAATCTTAAGTGCTTGCAAAAAATATTTAGAAACTCAAGATGCGGAGGAAAATTGTTGTGACTGTGTTTCTCGTAAGTACTTTATCAAATTTTAATTAAGACTCATAAGTTATCTTAGAAGATCCTCAATCAATTTTCTGATTTATTTGTATTAAATACGGTTTTTAATTTATTGGTTTAAATCTCCTCAGTGACAATTTAAATAATATTATGCCCCATACCTAAAGTCACAAGTGAATTAATTTTTTTTGAAGTATTGTTTTAAGACTTGATTTGAGTTCCATTATTCTACAAGGAGCTAGCTTAGGATTTATTTGTGACTTTGGTTCTTTTTTATTTGACAATTAAGTTTTCGTAGTTCAAGCCTATATTATTAAATGTGTTGTACAGAATGAAGTGTTTATAAAATTGATCGGTGTAGAGCGTATTTACTCTTTTACTTTATTAGAAATAAGTAACATAGTTTTATTTCTTGAATGCTTTACCCAAATGCAATGATTCTCTCACAGCCTTTATTATTTCGCCACCATTGACATAGAGTCTTGAGATTATCAGTACGGGACTATTCCTCACAAAAGCATACAGCTATTAATCACAGCAGAATATTCACATGTCAAAAGACATTGGTTTTGTTTAATACTGTCTATTAATAAGTTGATTTGTTCATGAATATTGGCACACTGCAGTGCGATAGTATCAACATAATCATTTTACTGCTACATAGGTAGGTTTTAATAATTGCTTAAATTTATTTTTCAGATTTTTGTAGCAATATGGAATACTCACGCTGCCACAGTACAGTCAACGAGTGGTGACAGCCAGTCATCATCAAACAAGATAAGCCTTTCCAACGACACAGGTTCTTTAAGTCGCGAGTCTTCAACAAGCACATTGAATTCCAAGAACACATCAAGCACAGCAGATGCTTCAGACATAGACGATGGATCTACAACTTATTCTGCAAACGCGACGGATAACTTATCCATAATCAGCTTACGGAACGCAGAAAATTCAACAAACAAAGAAAGTACGTCTTCATCTACTAATGAAACTTCAGCATCTTCCTCATCCATATCTGACAGTCAAAATGCTACAAGTTCCTTAGACACTTTAAAAACACTAACATCAAGTTCTACAAACTCTACGAATATAACATCTAATTTAGAGCTTGATAACTTAATAAATAAAATAGATGCATTATATGTGAAAGTCCGAACATCGTCAGATGATGCACAAAGAGATTACACACAGGATTCCTCAAACTCAACGAATACAACCTCAAGCATCAAAATTGCAAGATCAGAAAACAAAACAGAATCTTTAGATTCTTTAACATGGGATCAGTCATCATCTTTAAATTCTAGGAACACAACAGAGGAAGCCAAGTTATTAAACTCTACGGATGTTCTAATATCTTCTACAGAAAATTCCACTAGTTCCACGAATTTAAGATTTTCTTCTGATACTACAAGTGCCTTGAATGTTTCAAAGAGTTCCGAAATCTATAATTCAGAAACTGAGAATTCTACAAGTTCAATCAACATCACAGACTCGTTCGACTCAAATAACTTTTTGAATGCCACGAAAATTACGAACAATAAAACTACAAGTGATTCTACCGCAACGTCCTTAGTTGATTCTACATATTTATTAAATTCAACTAATTCAGCAATTTCTATAAATTCAGAAAACACAACAAACACTGTTGACTCCAGAATTTCTAATACGTTAGACTTAACGAACTCATCTGATGTATTAGTTTCAACCAATTCATCGTCTGAAATTTATTCATTAAGTTCTTCCACATCAAATTCAACAAATTTTACAAACACGTTGTCTCATTCAGACAGAAAAACAATTGCGATCTTGTCGAACGCACAGCAAAGTATTACATCAGATAGCTCGAACAAGACCAGTTTGTCAGAGGTTGAAAGTAATGTAGACTCACTTATAACAAGAACAACTTTTGATACTTCTAACTCTACGAATACAAGTGATTACACTGACTTTAATAGTTTAAAATCGAATTCTTCATCAAATTCGACAAATGATTCTGATAAATCCAGTTCAGTCACTTTAACAGTAAACTTGGATTCAATTAACTCCGAAACTTCAAACCAAACCAACTTAAAATATAATTATGCCACAGCAAACTCATCCGTCGAAGAAGATTCATTTGTTTCGTCTTCTTCTAACTGGACGTCCGCCAGTAATAGCTCGTCTAATTTAGAGAATACAGATACATTGAGATCACAAAATACTTCGAAAACGTCGACATCAGAAGAATCCAATTCAACAAGTTCTGATCTCATAAATGATTCAACATTGAAAAAAACATATGCAGCTTCCGACTCTAGTAAGTCTACAAATACAAGTGATAATGCTGATCAGACAATATTTTTGAAATCTGGGTATTCATCAAACTCAACAAGTGCAGAGTTTTCAGAAAGTGCAGTTAATTCAACAAAAAGCGTTGATTCTATATCTATTGAAACATTAAGCAACATAAGCTCCATTGATAACTCGGATGTAACGAATTCAACTAATATATTAAATATTTTGAATTCATTGACATCAAACTCTACAGTGTCAACAAACATTGCATCTAATACGGGTTTCGCAAGCTCACAAAACACATTGGGCACCAGCAAAAATTCTACATCTGATACTACAAATACCACAAACTCAGCTGATGTTACAGGAAATTCGAGTTCAGAATATATAAGAACAACATTTGATACTTTAGAAAAAACAAACTATACTGATTCCGAAGATGTTTTTAGGTCTAACTCTGAGTATTCATCAAACTCAACAAATGCTACCTACGCTGTCAATTCAATCAACACAATAGAAAATTCAGACGCTTCAACGTTGGAAGCAACTAACTCGACCAGTTCGTCAGACAAGTCAAATTTTTTGTTATCGTTATCTTCAACTGATGTACTAACATCATCTACATCAAATTCAACGGTAGAAGACAATTATTTAACTCAATTAGACGGCAGAAATTCTTCAAATTCGTCTATTATACTAAAGACATCTTCATCGGATAATGTCAATTCTACAACCAATACAGATCATTCTTTTGAATCTAGTTCAGTTAACTCGACTGATAACTTTGATATCAATAACGTTACGAAATCTGTAGATTCTACAGAAACTATTGGAAACAAGTCAATTAATGAATTAAAATCAAGTTCTGAATCAGACGCAACGAGTACAACAAACCTGACCGAAACTTTGGTTTCATCAAGGTTAGACATAACAAGCGCTTCTAATTTTAAAGTGTTTAAAGATCTCACACGATCTTCAGACTTAGTTGATATTTATTTATCTTCGACATTGAATGACACTGATTTAACAAATTCTACATTAGTAACATCCTTCGCAGATACAAAAAGTGAAGCAAATACTACTGAAGTGTTAACCTCCGATGAAAAGAAAACTTTGAATTCGACGGCGACTTCAAATTCCCTGCGCTCTATTTATGAAAGTGTTAACAATGAATCAATAACTTCCAAAAGTGATAGTACAAATAGTTTAAATACAATTGAACAATTAGCTAACTCTACATCTACGGTAAGAAATTCAAGATCATCAAGTACGTCAGTTCCTATAAATGATTCCAGATCGAATAGTTCTGAAGATTCTACTGATACTTCTACCTCTAACAACACGATTTCAGTAACATCGACAGGAAGTAAAAATACTTCGACTTCGATAGTGACGGAAGATATAGATACTACATTTTCTACGAATAATAATGCTCTAAGAAATAGAACGGAAGTCACAGATACGACAACTCTGACGTTGCTCAAAAATAATACTGATTCCTCAAGTACTACTATCACCACTGACACTACTGATAATGCGACTATTATCACGATTGTAACAACTAATACGACCGTAACAGTGGATGATGAAGTAACTAATATAACAGAAATCATAATTGTTACTAATATAACCAGTAACACGAACACAACAGAAGATATAGAAACAAGTGATATTGTCGACGTAATAACTACTACTATCTTCACAAATACTACAATTATAACAATAACAATTGATGGAAATGAGACAACAGTAAGTACAGCAAGTACTAACAGCTCTGATGTTATTGAAACGACATCAATCAATGATGTAATAAATAGGAGAACGACTGTAATATTAACAAACAGTTCTGATACAATGACAAGCGTAATAACTTTAGATATCTCCAATGAAACTGTCAAAAGCGACTCTAAAAATACTACTCTAGGACTCGAAGTAAGGAGTGGTGTGGAAGATGATACAAATAGTTTTTGTACCTCACTTGGATATTTTGCTGATCCAAACTCTACAGACTGTTCTAGTTACATAGAATGTCAAGATAATGGAGATAGTACTTACACTCAGGTCACGACCGACTGTCCTGATAACACGTATTACAATCCTGATACAACTTTATGTGATTTTGACTACAAGTGTACAACGAGCGACTCAGATTCCGGCACAGACAGCTCTACTACAACAGAAAACCCGGATACAATAGATTCTTCGAATTCGACAAGTTCCACAAACTCGTCTGTTTGTACAGTCCGTGGTTTTCTGGCTGATCCAGACTCTACAGATTGCACCAGTTACATAGATTGCCAAGAAAATGACGATGGTAGTTTTAACAAAGTAATTGCTACTTGTACTGAGAATTCATATTTTGACCCTGATACAGCTTTATGCGACTTTGACTATAAATGTCCTTCTGACTCAGGTAGCTCAACAGACAGTGCAAATGTAACAGATTCTACGAATTCTACATGGTCTACAAATTCATCGTTTATATGTACATCCCAAGGGTACTTTGCTGACCCAGACTCCACGAATTGTACGGCTTACATAGAATGTCAGGAAGATAGTGGCGATTATAAAGAGGTTTCTAACATTTGCCCAGAAAACACATTCTATAATCCCAATACTACTTTATGTGACTTTGATTACAAATGTCCGACTGCAACAGACTCCGATAATTCAAGTTCTGGTGACTCAGATGCAGATAGCTCGGATACCGATACAACAGATACCAGTAATACAACTTTCAATTGTACAGCGCAAGGGTTCTTCGCAGATCCGGACTCTACGAACTGTACTTCTTACATAGAATGCCAAGAGGATAGTACTGGTGCTTATACAGATGTTAAATACCCCTGTCCTGATGGGACTTATTATAACCCTGATACCACTTTATGCGACTTTGACTATAAATGTCCGACTGAAACAGATTCTGAAGACGCTACGTTTACCTGCACAGGTGCTGGTAGATTCGCGAACAGTGCCGATGTTACCTGCCAGACTTACTACTACTGCGTGGCTTTGAACGACGGGACATACTCGAAGTTCGATTACACCTGTCCGAGTACCTCAATGTTCCATCCTACTAAGAAAATTTGTACGATGGACTACGATTGTCAGGCTCAGACAATCTCAGTCACCTCAGTCTAAAATCAGAATTAATAAATTTAATTGGTGATTTGAAAACACTATAATAATTTGTAAATAGCACGGTGTATGGTTTGTTTATAAGTATTGTCTTAATATAGAACACAAATTGGATGCATTTAAAAGTGATTAATTATGAGCACAATTTATATGTATTAATGAAAGTGAAATACATAATTAAATTGCTTTCTAGCGATAAATGTGATAATTTTAACTAATAGTAACTTCTTTGAATTAAAACAAACAAAGATAACTGCTGTGTTTTATTCGGATATGGTAAGTTGGAACAGCACTAACATCTGGTTAAAAAATAAAAATAAATCAAGCAAATAAATCTTCTATGTATTTTTATTTTCTGACATGATTCTAAAAATATCAACATTTGTGGGAGGGTCTGAAATTCGCGTTGGACTGTGTTTTGCTTACGTTAGTCGACCCAGCTCGATTCTGGAAAGTATAGGTTTTTAGATCGTATCCTGGCCATATGTCTTCGGACACCCGCCGCATATGCTTTATGCCTCCGTTTCCTATTCATATACCTTTTTTTCCTTCGTGATTCTTCCAGAATTTTTTCTTTAGTCTTTGTATCAACCTGATATTGGATTTCGTTAATTAATACAGTGGCATATTTTCTCGCGGTTAACAGGTTTTGTTTAAACTTGCCACCACTACTAACATTAGTTTCCTTATTGGGTTCCACCAAGTTCATGTAACTGCTTGCCTTTTCTGGGATCAGACTGCCGGAATTGTTCATTTTCTTCGTTTTAGCAAAGTATTTACGGAAGTAGTTTTCTCTGGCTTTTTGAATCACCTCTGGGCTGACATTTTTCTGTTTGGGTTTAATTTTCTTTTCGCCAACAGTCACAGTGCTCTGGGTTGTATCTAAATCTTCGGTATATTTCTTTTCACCATTAGGAGTAATCACTTTGTTTTCATCATCTTTATCAAGGTATCGCTTGTGGGTATCAGGATCCATATCAGGAAAGCTTGTAACTAAATAAGTTGATTCATTAATACGTTGCACCTGATAAGTTTTTACGCTTATCGAAAACGTGGTGAAACTACTGAAAATAAATTGTATAAATAAGATATATCTTGCGATCAAAGCAATCATTAAAAACTATTTTACGGTAAGAGTTATGCGTCATTGTGACTAGGTGTCGTGTTTGTGACTTTGATAGAAAGTTGTCATTTTACCATAAACAATAATTTTGAGATGGAAACCAATAATGTAACTATTTTGTTTTGTTTGGTGTGGTGCAAAGACGAAAATTGAATTCCTGTTACCTACACGTGTTATATTCCTTACGAACGTAATGATAACTAAGCAGATTCTTTCCCACTAATTGCTGCGGTAAGCTCTAAATATGTTTATTACCTATATTAGTAACTAGCTGTGCCCGCGACTTCGTCCGCGTGGAATAATTATTTAGGGTATCATTTATTTTTGCGGACAACCACCTCAGCTTTATAAATTATAGCTGTTTCCCACGACTTTGTCTTCGTCATTTTTTGTTATTATTTTAGACAATTTAGTTTTAAATTTTTAAAAGAACAATAATAATTTTAAAGTACTTCTGCGTAAATTATATTTTTAGTTTTATTTTCTTGTGGCAGAAGTACATATTGATTTTCTCCACAACCTTATACGTTGATACAACTCTTAACAAATGCATTAATTTTGACCGAATTTGATTACCACAAAAACGGTTCTAGTGAGTTAATCTTAAAAGATAGACATATACTGTCGTGGACATTTTTTTAGGTCATTTAAATAGGAATCATTCTTTCATACATATATTTTTGGTATCTTGAACCGTTTTCGCAGCGCACGCAACGGAAGCCCTCAAGGATGAATAATTTTCCCCGTTTTTTTCACATTTTCCATTATTTCTTCGCTCCTAATAGTTGTAACGTGATGTTATATAGCCTAAAGCCTTCCTCGATAAATGGTCTATTCAACACAAAAATAATTTTTCGATTCGAACCAGTAGTTCCTGAGATTAGCGCGTTCAAACAAACAAACAAACTCTTCAGCTTTATAATATTAGTATAGATAGTATAGATTAGTATAGATTGCTGAACTTAACGTAGCGTAAAAACATTTAAGACCTATTCAACTTGCTGCGGAAACTTCAATAAAAATAATTGATCACGAAATCCCAAACCTCATTGAAAATTGGGTATTTCCCTAGGCTTATTTAACATTTCCTGGTATTTACGTAAAAGATAAACGACTTGACGCCGAGAAGCGTGATACTATCGCACATGACTCCATGTAAAAAGTGAATGAAAATCACACAATGGGCGTCGAGAGTTAGCTCCCATAGCACGGAATCAAGGTCAAATTTGTCTGGCAAATCATCCAAATACACTTTGCATCTGAACAAAGCTCTCAAAGAAAATCCAACTTTATTCTTGTTTCCTTAAGGAAGACTTTGCGATGTGTCTGGTTATTACTTGGATCGATATGTAGAAAGAGTCTGGGATAGTTCCCGATGGTGTTATTGTTTTCAATGCCACCGAGCACACGCTTCTTAATTGTTGTTTCCGTAAATGAACAAGAAAGCAGTGGAATAGAAGAAAAAGAAAAGCTAGACTGACTCAAAAATTATATTAAGATGATAATTATGATTATGATGTGGATGGAATGTATTGTGCAATAATTTTGGTGAAGGTGATTATCAAAAATGTTAGTAGCAAAATAAGTAAGTTGTTCATTAAATATTGTTGTACCATATATTTAAATACCAGGAAAGAAATTATATAGAAAATACACGCAAGCACTTACTTACCTAAATAAAGTTCTAATTGCACAATAAGGGAAAAGTGTTTAGATTAACATGAAACAACAACTTTAAAAGTTTTCACTCGCTTTTTTTATCTACATTTCTATGTAATATAATACATGTTTTTAAAAATAAATATCTTTATCTTTAAATAAACTAAAAAGTCTGACGCACATCAAAGTATCTTCGAGGTAAGTCCTAACTTGCATATCTTTCTAATGAAACTTAAGCGAAACGGGTTATTAACATTACCCATTTGATCAGAACCCAAAAGACACTCTTTGAGTTGATTTAAAGGCTACAAAACTATAGATTTTAAACATATTGGTAATATTTACAGTAAAGTATACTGTTGAAAAATAAAACACCCAATAATTCGGGCTCTAAAAAGGTTTGAGCATCAAACTTTGAAGTGTCAAAACTTTTTCTGCATCGATGTTTTTTTTGCAACAAGTGAAGCACAAAGGTTATTCCGTAGATTCCGTCTCCTTACCGTTTACTTAGATGGCAACATTGTTGCGATATGCGCTTTCACTTCGCTTGATTGCTAAGTACAAATTAATCGATACGTTTTTAAATAGTTCAGATTGTTCAGCATCTGACATGGTATTTGCTTCCCACATGAATAATTTACGATTCGTTTTGGCTTAGATTTCTGTGTTTTGGTAATATTTTATCCTACTCCTAACTCTAGCCTCTAGCTTATTAAAAACATGAATAGGAACTACTGCCGCTCTACCACAATATTATGATAGTTTAGATAAATGGGAATTATAATGGTAATAAAACTGATTAACTTCTAAGGATCTACGCATTCCTAGTACTGTACTAATTTCACTTTACTGGGTAATAAAATAAACAGAATCTAAATCTTTATGACCAAGCCTGTGCTTTCATTTGATGCGTGTTCCGCAAACAAGAAAAATCCTAGAGCAAAGATAGTAAAGTCATTAGAATACTTTCGTAAACCCGGCAGCGTTCAAAAGTCACTTTCGCGCGCAGACGACACGCGCCGCCATTGCTGCCGTCATCGGTCATTCTGACCGGGCAAACGCATCATTTTATACAGCCAAACAGCCCAAACAATCGGAATAGAAACATCATGGCATTGCGTGACGTGATTTCTAAGCACCATGATTAGATACGGCCAAATGATCTGTGTAGGATTTAAACAGGCTTTTCTGATTTAGAAGTTGCGTTAGGAAAGATCTTAGTAAGGTCTCGGAATATAGGTATGCAAGTATCAATATTTAATATTTCGCGCCACTAGGTTTCTATCGCATTGGGCTTTACCTGTAATCGTAGTGGCTGAAAGTGATTATGAATAACTTAGAATAAAAATAAACAGTAAGTAGTTAAATTTCCACTTTTCCTGCTACCTTATAATAATTTAATCATTAAATTTAAAAAAAACATTTTGTTCATAATTCTGAAAGTACGTTTACTTTGCTCGGAAATTGGCAGCTTGATTCATAACAAACCTACATGTATCATATTGAAAACCTTCCGGCAATACTAACTACAAACTAGAATGAGGTAACTTCAATCTATATTCTTATTATAGCATAGATCCGGGTGTTTTTCCCTCCTGATAGCTTCTTAAGTAACAGAGTATACATCCAAACTGTCACAAGTATTTCTTGTGGCGTCTGCCTTCCTGATTACTAATGATGTCACGCACTACACGTTGCAGACTTGAGGCACTTGCGTTTTGCGTAATCACAGGCAAGTTGCATCTCACATAGGGCAAAGCTTTATTACTCTTTTATGATATGATTTGTATATCTCTTTGTTTATGTTCTTATTAGAATAAATGTGTTCACTGGGAAAACCCTTAGTAGAGTTTGTTTTAGGTTAGATACGTACTGAGAAATTGTTCTAATAAACGGTCAAGAGCTTTGTGGTATCTCGTATGATTGGAAAAATAAATAAATCACTACCGAATGTTTCCGAAAACGATAGAATTATTTATTCAGCAATTGTTAAAATAATGTTTTAGGAAAAATATAATTAAAAGAAATTTAAATGCTAAAAGCATTGACCTACTAAAATTTACGTATGTATTTTTTCACATTTTCTTTTCGTCTGACCTAAAAATACAGACAATAAAACAATGAATAAACTGAAACACGTAATATTGCACAAAATCAAAGAATGCAGTCGCAAATGTGTATCTGAGTAAAAGTTAGCTCAAATTCAACTCATGCGCAGTCGCGGCCGTTATTTGCGAAAGCCGACTGCTTTGTAAATAAAGCGCGTAGTTCTCTTCGAAATTTAACAATTTCACTGAATAACAGTTTATGTTGGAATACTAAGTAATTATGTTTCGTAACGTGGGCTTTTAACTTTTGTTCATTGATTTTTAGTTTTCGCTAACTTCTTCGTGACGTACCGTTTTCTAAAGTCTTTTACCAGTCTTTGCTCAAAGAATCCGCAAATAATGAATTCTCCCTTTTTTGTAACCCGGTATGCCGGGACCCAACAAGTTAAAACCACCGCAGTGTTTCTCCATTCCCTATTGTTGGGTGCCACAGGAACGCTTTCGCAAACTACCACGAAAAAATGTAATAAACGTCTCTTAACTCTTTAAAGATTTTTTTTATCGTAAATACTTCAAAAACAGCGAGTTCTGTTTCACTGTATGTGTCTATTACGGCTTTTAATGTTTCGTTGCTTAGGCTTGAGTCATAAATCGTGAATGATAATGAATTAATCTTAGCGAAAATACACTTGAAGATTGAGGACAGTACGAGCATGATTTCTACAACTATTGAACAAGTACCTACTTTCGTATATCTTTCGTTTTATGTTAAAGTTATGTCTTAGTTTCCCGTTTATACTTCGTCTGTGAGCGATAGTCGTAAATTGTTTCAAGTATCCTTTTTAAAGAGCTTCACGAGTGTGTTGTAAAAGTTTAAAGGATTTAAAACTACACTTAAAATGAGTTCGATGACATTATTCATCTTGGGATAGTCAGATAAACTATAAATAAACTTGGGAAACATAGACCACAGCGTGCTTAAAATAATACACATATGTAACATGTGAAAGGGATATTATAATTATCATACTAACAAATAAATTATTGCATTTCATCAGGTCTGGAATTTTACAAATTTCTGGATTTTCCTTGACTTTAATGAGGTAATTCTTAAATGAGATCAACTTAGGCATGCCAGTCACCTGTTCATATTGCTGCAGATTGGCCTTATTATAGTATATGTACGTATATTTTACACAGAACAAATGAAAAAGGACACAACATTATATTATTGAAGTACAAAGGTACCATGATTAATCCGAAGAAAACAAAAATCCTAACTAATTCAAGCAATATAATTTGTATTAGTTAATCAGCAAATAACATAACCTTTAATGACTTATTTTCAAAATAAATTAATAAGACTTACTGTCTTATTTATTTATTTATCACAATGAAACTATAACTTAAGTAATTGTCATAGTATATGTTATCAAAAAAAAAACTAACATATAAAACGGTAACAACGTTATTTGATCGGTGTGAAGCATGCGTGTGCGCAGTACTGCTTGTCTTCCGTGAATCGTTACGGAAAGGCGATGTCTCATAAATAATGTTTAATATGCCAGCAATTTGCACATAATGTGTTTTTTCATAATATATAGTTTTTCTTTTTGTACTGATATGAATGATGCGTCGCGTGAATGAGTATATTACATAAAGAACTAGTTGTGCGATTACCGATAAATGTAATATAGTTGTATTAAATATTACACTGGTAAGTGTTTTGTTTATTTAAATGGAAATAAATGTTGTTTTGTTTTTTGCTTGGAAATTATCGTGAGAATTTTGCGTGAAAACACGCAACGCACGAGGTGACGTCATTAGGTCATTATTTTCGAAATTTATGCGTTTTCGCCCGTGTTTTCGATTTCACTCAACTAAGGTAAGGTAGAGTCCTTTTACCATACAGATGTGACGTTAGTTCTTATTGATTATTCTGAATATTGACAAAACTTTACCAAAATATGTTATGTGTCCCGATAGACTTATTTGTGAACTTAAATTATTCTAAAAATGGACAGAATTGATTTGAGCACTCTAGATATATCAGGCTTTCTCTACTCACGAAGGCATTCACCATAAAAAGGATTATTGTTATTGTTCTTTTTTCTTTAAAGGAGTATATCTACGCTTAAAAAGGAGTTTGGACTGCATTAAACTTTTTACCCCTTCATAATATTGAACCCCTTAACATTACTTCCTTAAGTAGACCACTATATTTTAGTTAAACGTTATCCTTTTAAATGTAAGCGTGTAAAAGGTTTAAGTGCAAGCTTGGCAGGATAGTGAACCATTTATCATACTTTATTATGTAACTCGATAGAAAATTCCTAACATAAAAAGATGGAGGTAATGTGTGTAGTCTTAGCGTTTGGAACCTTTTTTTGGTACTTAAGTAAAAACGAAATTTAAAACCTTTTTGCATGCGTTCAATTAACGTGTATTTCTTTGAATCACTGTGAATAGAGGCTTGTCTATGATAACAACATGAACAGAATAAACTGTTTCATGTTAGCAAGCTTATTAGCGAATTTTGAGTAAGTTCACGAGTGTAATACGAGGGCTATAAATAAAGTCTATATTTTTCGTTTTTTTAGGTAGTTACAATTTCATTGTCACAAAAATAAATGATAGCATATAGAGACTTTTTGACGCTTTACGATATCTCAGCAATAAGATCGATGTTGCACGTTAGGAATTGGAATCATCGGACACAGACCGAAACCAAAATCGAATAAGGGTTAAAATTCCTGTATCGACGGTTGTGAGCATTTGAAATGGGTCAGCAGGTACATCGGCTCCCAGCGCGGCGGGGCGGTGCGCGCGCGCCTGCGCTCATTCGCTTTTTGCCCACCTTTCGACTCGCGCGCAGCCTCCACCATTGTTCGCCAGTCGCCACGCATTTCTCTCACGTGGGAACTGTTGACTTCTTCGTGGTATACCAGCGGCGCCATTCATCCACAACGAGCGCGTGGACCGCACGTAATGTAACATTAGTTCACAAGTGCGAGCTTTGCTTTGTGTTATCGTGACTTCGTGAGGGTGACTGTGATATGAGGAGAGGATTACGGCATGTTGGGTGATGTCCGGGACGTTACCTGGTGAAAGTTGAGTGATGATCAAATAGACATAGTGATTGGGATCTTGTTGACAGATAACAGACATGGCGGTCGCGCCGGTAAGTAAACACAGCATTCATTGTTTTGTTTTTTGGAATTTTAATTTCGTCATGGGTCGATTAGATTTTTGTATTATGCAAGTATCATGTTTTGAAACATTTAATTAGGGATAATTTAGTTCTTTAGCTGCTAAATAAAATAGAATCATGTACGGAAGTTAATTTGGAAGCAATTAAAAATTAATACCCTCGAAATCACGGCATCTGTTCCTCAAAATATGTAACGTGTTTAATGGACCATCAATTTCTTATTTATGTAATACTTTCTTCCCTGTTAATAGATAAATAAAGTTTAATGAAGTATCAATTAAGAAAAACATTCTTCTTAGCTTCGATTCGGATCATTAGAGTTTTATGAGATCCATGATTAGATGAAATTTAATTAACAGGCACTTGGATTTTAATGCATACAGATGTAGAGGTCTGCGGAGAAATTAGTTACCCATTTTAATTAGCAGAACTTAAATATTTTCAATCACATTTTTAAAGTTTTGCGACTGTCCATAATTTTTTATCCTACTGTTTTTCGTTCTACAGTAGATCGTTTTCTTTGGGTGGATCATATTAAATAAATCACTATGCTGATAGACTTTTTACTGGCCGGTTAGTCTAGTGGTTAGCGGCCCTGACTGCTATACCAGAGGTCGTGGGTTCAATTTCCACCCAGGACAAATGTTAGTGTTATGAGCACGATCATATTATTTGTCCTGTGTCTGGGTGTCATTTGTCTATAATATGTATGTAATTTTTAAGTATATAAGTATCTTTATCATTTGTCTACAGGCTCTGATCAGTCAGGCAGTTTGAGACTAGACGGCGTTGTCTGAAAGTCGTGGAATATATGATTAGACTTTTTGCTCCCATTAGTAATGTCTACAATATATGCGACAGTTTGAGGCCGACATAATGACATATTGAGTTAAACTTGATGTACAATAGCAAAACCTTAATAGCTTCGGATATCCGGGAAATTATCGTTTGATGCATCTTCCATCAGATTCTGACATGTAGATCGATTTGCATATTATTAGATACGGGGACCATGTTAAATCCAAACTAATATTATAAATGCGAAAGTAACTCTGTCTGTCTGTCTTTTCTTCACGTCTAAACTACTGAACCGATTTGTGTGAAATTTGGTACAGACATAGTTTGGAACTTGAGAAAGGACATAGGATAGTTTTTATTTCAAATTTCAAAAAAAAAAATAAAAAAAAAATTATGTTGCTTTTTGAAGAGTTCCCTAGAATGTCTTCCACATCTCATTTTTGAAAAGATCCCGCGAGATCGGGAACTATGTGGTTAAAACCAAAAAATTGCCGGAACTCACTATTCCACGCGAACGAAGTCGCGGGCAAAAGCTAGTATGAACATATTTAAAGGAGTGTGACATTTGTGAGTATAATTATAAAAGGTGTTTCAAACTATCGCGATGCAAGGATAGAAATCCTCGCGGAAGTTGTGATTTCTTAATATTTGTGAGGTTTACTTATTGAATAAAAAGTTTTATTTTGTGCGACCGGATACTGTCGTAAAAATAAGCTCATACGGTTTTCACTTTTAAAACAAATATGGTTTTAACTTTTAAGAAGTGTTCAATACGTTTAAATAGTCATAAAACTATTTGTATTTTCTTAGATTACTTATAGCTGAAGCATATACCTTTCTTAAATTAAAAGTGACCCTGTAAATATGTGGAATATTTCTGTAATTATGCAATCTGTATATTTAGGGAAATGATCATATTTTGTAAGGAATATTGTAGCAGTCAAATAGTTTTTTATTTCTCACTCGCTCTAGAGTGTAAACTCCTACATTGACGTTGGCAAAATCTTTGAATATTAACGAAGGAGCCATAAACAAAAATAAGAAGAAGAACCTTTAAAACAAAAACTGTTACGAGAATAAAAACAAAGCATACATGTGTTATGACAATAAGTAAAGTTTTACGTGAAACAGGTTTTAATGTAGTTGTCCCAGGTATTAGTTTTATGACGATAGTTCACGAATCACGGCCCGTTTGTATGCATCGCCCGTCTAATTACCGATGAGCCGGATGACTTAACTGTTACGTCTTACAACTTAAGTAACTTTTATTTATAATTCTTTAGCTTAACGTAATGGGTGTAAGCGTTGGGTATTTGGAATAATTAACTTGTAAGATGACATCTTTTAACTTTGATGATAATAACATTAATAACTGTTTAAGTCTTCTTGGTATTGGTGAGATGTAAACCTTATTACTTTAACTTGAAATACAGTTTTCTTTTCCTTAATGAGGATTTTTTTTGTAAAAATATGAATTGTACCTAATGCTTAAATTAAGCGTTTAGGTCAGTAGACCTAACCTAGGCTTGAATTAGGTACATACCCCTTTCATGTCGCTTAAATTCTGACAAATTACCTTACGTCGTATGTATGTACTAGCTTTTGCCCGCGGCTTCGCACGCGTTAAGAAATATTATTGTTTAGCAAGTTAGTGTAAAAATTAGGGCCTACAAAACTTCCTTGTACACAATATTCTTAACTAATTTGTCATTTGGCGCTAAACCTATCAAGCTACTGGGAGAACTTACTCGTGAGCAAGCAACATAGAACTGCCCATGAAAGAAGCAATGTTCTCTCAAGTCAATACCCGAAAATTTGAGAGTTTACCCCTGAGACTTGTTTATAGTCATGGCTAGTCAAAAATCTAAGAAGATTTCTACAAACATCCCCTTATGTGTGGAATTTATTAAAATCTTTCTTAGCGGATGCCTACGTTATAGTACCTATGTGCATGTAAGGTCTCAGCCCGATCGGTTTTATTTTGACAAAGTTTCATAAAAAATTTCATCCCCTATTTTATCCCCTTGGGGGTAGAATTTATCAAAATCCTTTCTTAGCGGATACCTACGTCATAACATCTACCTGCATGCCAAATTTCAGCCCGATCCGTCCAGTAGTATGGGCTGTGCGTTGATGCATTAATTTCGATCGAATTTGATTACCATAAAAACGGCTCTAGTGAGTTAATCTTAAAAGATAGACATATACTGTCGCGGACATTTTTTTAGATCATTTCAATAGGAATAATTCTTACGTACATATATTGTGTGTATCTTGAACCGTTTTCGCAGCGCACGCAACAGAAGCCCTCAAGGATGAAAAATTTTCCCCGTTTTTTTACACATTTACCATTATTTCTTCGCTCCTAATAGTTGCAACGTGATATTATATAGCCTAAAGCCTTCCTCGATAAATGGTCTATTCAACACAAAAAGAATTTTTCGATTCGAACCAGTAGTTCCTGAGATTAGCGCGTTCAAACAAACAAACAAACAAACTCTTCAGCTTTATAATATTAGTATAGATGTACATCTCACTGCTGGGTACAGACCTCTTCCCATACAGGGAAGGTTTGGGCATTGATCGGATTGGCTATTTCAGTTTCCATTACAAGGAATCCAGGTTTGTCAGTAGTGTCTTAGAATGATTGAGAAAATACATATAACTTAAAAAAGGTTACATTAATACATTGGTACTCACCTGCGCTGGGGATCGAACCTGCACCATGCATACAAATCTAAATATAGAACCGCAAAGCCACCATGACATTTATTTTTGTATAATTATATAGGTAGCGTTATATTTGTTTGGCTTGAAAGTAATACCAGAAACGTGTGTAGTCAGCATAGAAAGCGCATGTGAATTAACCATTACAGTGCAATATTCTATTCGCATATTTCTAAGTCAATGTTATTAAAATCTGTCACGTACTCTTGTGTTTGTTTTTGCTAATCTTATAGGAATACCTTATGTTGCGAATTATATGCACATAGATCCGAAGGTGGTGGTTTTATTCTTTTGTAAATCCTACATGATCTCGTATTGAAGTATTTTATAGATAGTAAGCGTTTTACAATAGGTCGTCTTGCGGTTTAGCCGCAGATCACGCTACATGTGGGCTACTAGGCAAATAATACATACACTTGCACTTTTACATTCTAAAGTTGAATCAGTTGAATGCTGCC
Organism: Chrysodeixis includens; assembly: GCA_941860345.1. Lineage (NCBI taxonomy): Eukaryota > Metazoa > Arthropoda > Insecta > Lepidoptera > Noctuidae > Chrysodeixis > Chrysodeixis includens. The sequence goes on along the minus strand of OW796099.1, from coordinate 8,836,026 downwards.
AGATGTAATATCAAATGAAATGAGGTCAAATAGGAACATTTACACTTTTTTACTTACATTTTATTTGCACACATTTTATTTCTTTTTCTTAGATGTTCTATTGCTGAGCAAAGGCCTCCTCCAAGTCCTTCCACGATTCCCTATCTTGCGCCACTTCGCACCAGTTCTCGCGGTGTACGTTTAAATTGTACCGCCACCGCTTTATACACTTAATATAATATGATAATTTATGGAAGTAAACAGTAAGTAATTGTACATTTGTTTGAAATTCGTCTTCGGAAAGCTTGTGAAGGACCTGTGCGGAACCCCTGTACTAAAAATGTTACAAACCCAACCTCTTTTAATAGATGATCCTTGGAGACATTTATCTGGCCATAGGCATTATTTTGTTGTTTTAAAAACAAATTAACAATTCGAAGTTACTTAGGGATCCCCTATTAAACTTAAGGGCCTTAACAGAATACTCCTAAGTGTAGTCTATCACTCGTCATTTGGATAGCGACAACAGTATCCGAAAATAAACATTAAACCCTTTTTTGTCACTGATGAGAATCCGAAGGAGGTTTGAAAGCCTCTGATAGCTCTGTTTGTGTTGTAGTTAACACGAAAAGAGTTTTATGAGTAAATGTAATGGAGACCTTTTACCACGGGTGCGTTGATCGCCGGGATATGCACGCGATACGATAGTGTATCGTGGTGACGTTGATGAATTTATGGCTTACAGAACAAATAAATGTTTTACGGCTTTTCCAAGTTTTATGTTTAGAATAGTTTAGATACAACCTTAGTAGTCGCCTCAGTGGCTCGCTATGGTCATATTTCTATGAAGTAGAATAGTTTTTTGAACATTAAAATAAAACTAAGGCCTTAATATTAGGAGGCATTCCAGTTATCGATATTACGAAATGCCGATGGCAATTCCAAAGCAGAAAACACCATTAAAACTGATTCCATTATTACAAATTGGTCAATGAATATTTACTTTCATCAATAAAACTCAACAGGCTCATAGTGTTGAACATATTGAGAGTGAAATGAAAGGAATTGATAATAAAACAAATTCCAGTATAGTTCACGCCCATATTCCGACACTAGGCAACAAGTGAAATCTTAGAACCAGTTTTATTTGCTCGTGCTCTTGAAGATGGAAGAGATGCCCATCACCGGATTTAAATAAACTTAAATGTATGTACTGTTGGTACAAAAAGTGTTACAATACTTTGTACAGCTTAAATTCTTTCTCCGAAGCTTCTGCTTTTTGTCGCTTAATCCGTCATGCCATCACTTTAAATAATTACCGATCGATCCACAAATAATTTAAGTCCTTTTGCATACTTTAATGATTATTTCATAACGATGACTACTCACCCTGAGATGTTTTTTGTGCCAATATTAGGTAATAGGTACTTGCATGAGATAAATGATGATAGCCGTGGTTAATCAAGACATTGAGTACCTAAATACTCGCAATGAGTGGTCAGTTTATTATGCAAACTCTTTTATATAAACTTCTTTGGCTTGAACTGTACTGTGGCATTAAAGTTTAGCCCGTGACTACTCTCTTTGCTCAGACTCCTACAAACGTGCTCTAGTGTTATTTCTTAGAACTCACTCATTTCTCACTTAGTAGCACCACTATCTACGGTATTCCTTACGTTAATTGCAAATATAAACTTTACTGCATTGTAATAAAGATGCTGTGGTGATGCGTTCTTAGCATTGTTGACAATCATATTATGAGCGCCGGTTTTAATATCATCAAGTGTTGACAAAAATTCTAGTGCAGTGTTATCGGATCCGGTTATATCATGCTGATTCATGAAGGAATTTCTTTTACTTTCTGCGGTTATTAATTCACATAACTATGATCAAAATAATTTCTTACCTGTTTGATTGAGTTGTTTGGACGGCGTTAGTTCAATAATTGCTTTACCGATATTTTTAATAGACTTTCATATGTTTGGAAGATTTTGAGATTTGGAATCGTTGTACAGAGAATATGCTGACAAGCGGTTTTATCTATAGAAGATAAAAATGGAACGAATATGGGTACGGGAGCCATTTTCTCATCATTTTTATAAGCCTAAATTACTAAGTGCCGAGCGTAGGTTTTTCAATTTCTCTGTTACCTTTTCGATGGCTATCTTCGCGATATATACGGCACTAATACGCCTACTTTATGTGTTTAAGTGGTTTTTTAATAATTTAAATATATGTAAAATTATTGACACTGAACTTTTAATAGCATATTTTCCTTAATTCCTAATACATATTAATTAATCTAATCAGTATAGCCCTCGTATCCCATCGGCCGTGTTTAGCTGTTTACTGTTTACGCTACAAGGTAGAAGCGCGCGTGATGTGCGTGTGAGTCACTTTCCATTTCGTTGTAACTTGCTCTAGAATTCCCCAATACAATTCTACCGCCTTTTTGACATGTTTAGCATTGTTTGATTTTATATCCGTTACGGTAATTAATTTGCTTACCGGATATGATTTTTATGTAATCTTTTGAACTGCTGTAAGGAACGATATTGAACAATAGTGGCCTTATACATTATCTCCTAATTTTGACTTGTAACTTAGGTCACCATCGAGTCCAAAGTTAGGCTAACCTTTTCTTTAACTCTTTTGTCATCTAGATTACAACAAGACACAAAACTATAGTTTTTAATACCAGTGTTATATTAGAAAAGTGTTTGTACTTGACAGTTGGTTGATATGTCAAAGGTTAAGTAGAGATCGCTGTATGATGTAAATTCGTGTACACTTGTTCACATTGCGAAATGCCAACATATAAAATTTCTTCTTTAGATGTTCTGATTGACCTTTTACCATGTTTTTATGATCTACATGGTGAAAGGTTAAGTAGGCGGTCATCAGGTGAATACTGTTATGAAGAGAAAGGGTCAAACAATACTGGTTTAACCTTTTAGCGCGTAATTCGGTTTTTGATGTAGATCTGTCGGGAAATTGGCATGACGTCAATTAGACTAGTATCTCCCGTGATTTTCAAAGCCGTTTCACCTTGAAACTCATAATTATTCTAGTTATAATTGACCTACAGAGAGACAATACTAGAGTCAGTGCACTTGAACGTTGCGTTGTGGATCATTGTTCTTCGCAATTGTTACGTTGTGAAGCTCGAAGCTCTCTGTGAAAGCGTGGTTCTCACACGGGCGATATAATACTCAATGTTAAGGTGTTCATTTCAAATATGTTCTCATTGTATGGGTAACGCGTGTAATTTTATAAATTAACAGTTTTGTATTATGTTTTGTGTGGTTGCGAAGTGAAATTTTTGTCTTTCCGTTTTTGTGTCCTGCGTGGTTACTATGAGCTATTAAAGAGCAAATTATTCATAATACCCACTATAACAATTCATAATTGGTCGCTTTAGGCTCTAAATTATATTGCTGTATTTCGCTCAAAGTTGAAAGCCGACTTCAAATTGCATGGGAAAAAGTTTGACAGTAGAAAGATCTAACTAGAAGAATTACTTGTAAAAAAAAATACTTGTACACTATCCAAAAACTTCGAATCGGCAAAATTTTAATCACATGCTTTGATAATATGAAGACATAATTGTTATATGATGTTATCAAAACAATGTAAACTATAAAGGAACGTAGCGACTTCCTGCTCATACTTGTAGTAAACAATTTTACATAATGTAACGTAATGTTGTAGACAAAGCACGGAACGGTGTGTGTCCGTATGATGATCGTAAATGCGACTAACAGCCGTCTAACAGCCGTCGTCGTTTGTAATTAACACTACTGCCGCTGTATACACTCTAATTTATTGCATACTTGCCAGACACGCGGCGTTACCGGTGTCGAATGACACTGGTTACAACATATTTAGTATTATTTTTGTGTATGTTTTTCGAAGTCGATGATAAGAGAATACGCATTTCTCGGGCTTAAAATATTTAAGAAGTGGAATAGTACTTATAATATAGATGTATCTAGGTACTGTACCAAACAAAAACATGTATACCCGATCAAATAATTGAAGTCCAAGTCAAATAGTTTAGGCTATAGTGAAAATTTATTTCAAAAGAAACATTTTATTTTAGCTTAAAATATTCTATAACAGCTTCAGAAATTTCACATAGGACATCTGATACAACTGTTTAGTCGTGTACACATGTTTTTTTTGTACTTTACATACTGGAATAAAAAAAAGTGATTATGAGCTGGAAAAAAGCAAAAGAACTTCACTTTTACCTTGTGCTTTTCCCAATGTTTTATAACATTTATTTTAAACCGGTGTGTAGTCGATAGACATACATCCTGCATAGTCAAAATTGATTTTCAATTGGAATAGTGTTCACGTATAGTAGACTGCATTCTATTTATACATATAATATTGATGCAGATTTCAATTCAAATGGTTGGAATTAGTTGTGGGAAAGACGAGTCAATGTCACTGCCACGCTCTTTGTAATTACGATGCAATGTTTTGCATATCGTAGCATCTCAGCTGCCTTTTATTTACTCGACTTTTATTTGCTTATGCGGAACTTTAGTGTGATTTCTAGAGAAGGGAACAGAAATTTGCGGTACTTCCAATCAAGCAGGTTATGGAATTGGCAAGTTCCATTAATATTCCACATTCAACGTCTATCAAAGTTTTTCATCGAGAAGTAGAATAACAAAACCGTCTTACTGAGTGATCGGGATATGCAATGGATTGTTTAAGCGTTTCCGCCATTTCTTTCTTTGGTCAATATATCGAACATCATCGTTCAATTTCCATTATACTGAGTGACTGATATAGCAGTTTGCAATGCATCAATGTTTACAATGATTAAGTATCTTTGAACACGCATCAATAGCCACTTCCGACTTTATGGCTCAGTTTACAACAATTTAGTCTACCGTATTTCATCAAGGTATACACGGAACGCGTTCCGTTTTTGCAGTACAAGATTGTTATTTTCCTTTGATACCTGCCTGCTATAAGTTAATGGCATAAATGATTCCAAAACTAATATTGGTGAGATTAGCCGTAAAAATTCTCGTTATTTTGCATGTCGGTTTTAATATTACACGGTGATATTAATATCAATATCAAATCGGAACAGAATGATTAATAAGCGTGTAGAAGTAAAATTTGCCATACATTACACGAGTCATATGCAAAGTGAGATCACGAGACCTTTCACCTCGAATGAGGCAATACTCATCTACGAAATATTCCACGCACGACCCTCTAATGTTTCTCCATTAATATAACTATTCTCTCGTTAGTTTAATATTGTCTTCGGTAAATCAAGCGCATTACAATAATCGTTAACTATATGTAAGTATTACGATCCTTTGTTCCCACAAATTTTGTAACAGATTAAGTTGAAATGAGAAAATAAATGCATCATCAGTCCGATATGGTACCGGATCGGATGGCACGATCAAATTATATGGCTCAAGGAATTTGTGACCTGTCCGTCCAAATCTTCCGAATGCGTCACAAAAAATATGATTCTTCTATTTCGATTCGAATGTATGATTACGTCGACATTGGAGTTAAATCATGGGATGCGGCCGATGCGGGTCAGTTCTATGATTCTATGCATCTGTCAATCACTGTATTGTGAGCAGACGTAACACAAACGCTCATTTCGATTCACAATCAAGTTCAATGTTAATGTTTGATATTGCTTTGTATGAAGCCACCCACGTGCACGGCAGGAATCCACTCTCGGTTTCTACACCGGTCTGGTGCAATGGCTGTATTATTTATGGGATCGCTTTCAGTAATTGTGGTGTTTGTAAGAATAAATTGTGCATCGGTAATATTAATTGGTGGTTATAAAGTTATTCCGATAACTTATACCTGTAGTACATCAATGGTGATGTAACTTTTATATTCAAATTTTGGGTAGGCGTTTTTTTGGAAATTTATGATCGTTTCAAGGTTTTTATGATAGACATTTGTAGCTACATTTTTATACTTCTTTCTATTAGGTAGTATTTTTTCCTAAAGTTTCTTTATTAATACGAACAGGAACGGTTAATTCATGGTAATGGGTCTAAGTTCAACAATGTGACATGTAATCGGCATGACTATATCGCTTGCCTAGTCACGAGCGATGCTTTCTCTGGCCGTTCCCACCCCTTGAACCGAGCACCGAGCATGGCACATCCGTCACTTTGTTGTTGACAAAGGACCAGGTATTGTCATTTAGTCAACAATGTTCTTATAATGGCCCCCTTGTTTGAAGTGTTCGTGACCATCGCACGGCAGATATACGCAAAGAATGAAAGCTCTTTATGTCTTGAAATCTGCAACATTACCGATTGCTAAGCTTCCAAGCTTTTTTTCCTCGTATTTCGAATTTTCCCGATTTGGTTTTGCAAAACTAACATTTTTGAAAGTATTCTCCCCAAATAAATTTTAATAACAAGCCAGCGCTAAACTATCTGTAAGCGACCATATCATGCCGCATTATTTATCATAGTTCAACAGATGAACAGTGTATTAACGTACAGTTTGGGAGAACAATTCAGTATGCGGCTTAAAAATATTTTGTCGCAGCGATAAACATAGATATCACACATGTGGCGAGGTCAGTCGCCGCAAATTCAAGATCACAGAGCTTACTGAAATCTAAACTAGATGGCGCTGTGCTTGTGACGTCACCTTTCTGAATCGCGGTGTTAAGATTTTCCGCCGCTGAACGACCCGGCGCGCGTTTGTTTGTAATGTTAAGACCTTACTTCATAGGATCATTTCTATAGTAAGCTCTTCTCGAGACTTTCACACTACGTGAGTCCTCACTAGTCACGATGAGGAGAAGTGGCGCGGTGCCCTGAGCGTGAGGCGGGCGATGGTTTTGCTACCATCAGCCCTCGATGATCGTTCGCTCCCCTTCACGGGGGAGAGTGGGGTACTGTCGCTTTCTGAGTGGCTAGTTTTTAAAACCTTATAAAACTTTGAAAAATTATGCTAGCGGAAACCGGCAACTTACTGCCCTTTCTAGCAGCTGCTTCTAACCTTTAAACATAACGTTTTAGTTCAATAAGATAAACAGTGTATGTCTTGTTGATTACTTCTAAAAGTTAATTAAAACAACTTTTATAAATTACTAGCTTCTGCCCGCGGCTTCGCCCGCGTGGTAAAGGGACAAAAAAACCAAGGTCTTTTCTTAATATTTTTTTCCGTAAGAACCTTCTCCTAATAATAACAAATACAACAAAAAAAGAATTAGTGAAATCGGTCCAGCCATTCACGCGTGATGCCGTGACCAAGGAAAACGGGTTTCATTTTTATATATATAGATTATTACCAAAATTCTCTGCACGTTTTAAATAAAGTATTTCGACGATGAATAGCTTGTCGCAACTGTGAGTTACGAAACAGTAGTAATAGAGCGTCGGCAATGGCCCGACATGCTTAGCCCTTTGCCCTCGCCATGAATCGCGTTTATCCTACAATCTAAGCAAGCCACTCACTATCGTAAGCTTTCTTCGGCATTTCAAATGTACTTTAAGTACATTTTACTAACAGGCTTCGTATCCTCATTAAGGTTGTAATCTTGTTGGTATTTAGATTGCTGCAACATTTACGTAGCTATAGGGTACTTAAACTACTTTATTTTGGTTTTCACTAATGAGAATGAATGTCTCATTCTCGTACTCTAAACAACGAATTCTAACTTACTATTTCGATTGATTGTCACTGCTAGCGGAGGAAAAAGTCATACATAGTCCTGAAAAACGTAATTACTAATTTAAAAAAATAAACCCTAGAAATCTTATTTGTGTATTTATTATTGAAATTCGTATATCGATCAATGCTCAATGACGTAATACGCATTATATTCAAATACTGCACTGTTTGGGCAGGTTCAACCGCATCAGTGGTCAGTGAAACAATGCGACCACTTTTACTTCCAACCTGACTTGTGTATTAAACATAATGTATCGATGCGAGCTCATGTTTGTTGGTTTCTTGCTGTATCGATAGTTTCCTTTTTACAGGAGAAAGTCTATCATATCAATAAATTATACGTACTTGACTATTTTCTATTGACCTTCCAGCTCAATGTTGCTTGTGTTAAGTAGGTAGGTAATTAATTCTTTTGTAAAATGTAGCTGTAAAATTGAGACGAGAAATTCAATACCGTAATTAATTTATGCTCATGATAGACGCAGTTTATGTGAATATATTCTCACCAAGGAAATGTTTAGCTATCATAATTATACTCAGTTGACGAGACGCTGGCCCTAATAAAGTTTGGGAATATTTAGGTTACAAATAGAAAAAAATAATGAGCTGATATTTTTAAACCAACAAAATTGACCTATTTTTTTGTTCCATAGCAATCTGACTGTCGTTTGAGTCAACGATGATGGTGTACAATAAATTGAGATGTATCTCACGATTGCTGACAAAAACCAAGTCACGATCAGTCAGCACTCAACATATTACGGGTGTAGAAGAGAGTAAAAGAGATGCCGCTCTACGTCTTGTAGTGCGCTATCTCTCTTTCACAACGGCTAAGGTCCTGTTTGAAGGGCTCATAGTACACGGATAAGCGATTTATTGAGAGCGGCACGTCAAAGTTTTATCAAACGCATTGACGCTACCAATGGGTAAATGATTTCTTTGTCGGAATATCAAATAGCGTTGATTACAATGTTAACGACATGACAGGCATAAAATGTACTTTTTACTTACATTCTTTTTACTTACATATACAGTCATTTCATTTTAGTATTGTTTTTTTTTTACGAATACACACATCTTTACTCAAAACGCCGAAGAATCATTGAATGATTTGGTCTGTTCCTAAATATCTACAATGAACACATCACATCTAAAAGAGATTAAGCTAAAGCCACGCTAAACCTAAAAGTAAACGTCAGGGAAAAAGTACAGTCACGACCAAAAACATGCATACTCGATTAAACAATTGAAGTTGAAGTCCTAGTCAAATTATATGGAATCGTGAAAACTTCTTTCAAAGTAAACATGTTATGTTCAGCGCTTACAACATTAACAACATACATTCCATAACAAACTCAAAACTTTCGCGTAAGAAATAAATTCCAACTTTTTGGTTGTTATACTTGCATTTCTTCTTCTTGAAGTATTCTATTGTATGTCAGATACCCATACTGACATCAACGTATTATCAATGCATTACGCAATCCCATTACATGTTAAATTCCTTGTTAATTCTTATGCTAAACTTGATTCACCTAGTTGATTACCTTTTCACTTTCATTTGTTTTGGGCTGTGTGAAGTAGCATCGTTTTATGTCATACGAATCCGAAGAAAGCATTGTTGTCTTCTGAACATGGAATTAAGACATGTAGAGGAAGAGCCGTTACACTACTGTGATACTGAAAACATTGTAACTAAACTTCTACACTTCAAAGTGTTAAAATGAAGCGTAATTAGGAATTTATTTCTTTACAAAGTAAATTGTATCATGCGAATTGTAAAATGTAATATAACTCGATCAAATAAAAAAAAAAGTATTTTCTGACGTTTTTCGCCGTCGAACAAGAGATCATAGAGGTAAGCCTTAGAACAAGAGCAATCTTTTCATATTTTGGAGTAAACATAAACTTGCTGCTTGCTCAAAAACCACAAAACATTCTATAGAACTTATGCAAGCATTGAAAGAACAACGAAGAAATGTTTACACTACTAGAATTTGACGGAGAGGGGATAGAATGAGCATTCACTCATCTAATGTAGATCGGCCTTTTTACGCGCGCCTAGTCTGAATGCCACTTCCTTCTACACCTCGATATTCCATATTTTTGACCGTCAATTAAGTAAAAGTTATTTTTACAAGAGCGTGCGAACTGTCAGTTTGGAATTCATTAAAGATGAATGTCCGATAAATGACCTTTAATACTCTTTGTTCAAGAATCTTTGTATTCCCGTAATCTCGTAATCTCTTACGGAGTTTGCATTAACTCTAATGTTTTTATGATGTACTTACCTTAGGAAATGTTATATACTTACACTGATACAATGTTACATACATAGTTATAAGATTTAAATGTTTAAGTAACTTTTGTTTTGCTTGTCAGTTGTTTTTCTTCTTTCTTTTTATCCAGTGCAATAGCGTTTTCACTTCCAATTACAAACGATTTAGGTACTTGTAAATTTTCTTTTTTTTATATCTAAGTTTCTAACAGGCCTGTTTTTAGCATAAAATCTAATCGTCTGATGGTGTACCTCATACTTACTTTGTGCAGATGGTATCGTCCAATTCTTTTGATTGTTATATTGATGTGCAAATTGCGTCATCGTCAATCAATCATATTTGTTATTTTGCGGTTGAATATTAAAAAGTATTTCTAATAACTTGTTACAGCGATTTTTGCGGTTTTGATTACCAACAAATCAAAAATTGTGAAAGTGTGTCTAGATTCTAGGATATCTGTTTTTAATTTAGCTAGGAAAATTATAATTTATTATGCTTTAATTAAGTGTATTTTATGTGAAACTGGAAATACACAGTGATATCCGAAATAACTATATTGGCAATAACTGAAACCAATTAATTAATCATTTGGTGGAAGTAGCTTATAAAATGTTAAAAATTACGTCTTTTATACACAAGTTTTTCAATTATAAAAACTAGTAAAACTTAGACGTAAGAAATTAATAACCGATTTTTTTTGTTATCTAATCGTCCTAGTAAAAATACTTAACTGACGAATATTGTTTCGTCATATCATAGGCGTGTTTTAATATTAAAAATAAGCTTACGCAAGTGGAGTCACAAGTAAAAGCTAGCAATAAAACATCTATGAAACTTAACGCCATTCCCTTTCTTCACGTATTTATTCAAATACCATCCTATGTGGGTAGAATACTCTTTGGTGAAGTTTCGAAAATCGAACGCGATACGAGCCTTGAATTGATAATTGCTCATTTGATTACAGGTATATGCCAAAACATGTAGTGCGTGATTGTACAAAAACTTGACGTAAGTCAAAAAATACGCTAAAATGAACTATAAAACCTCCTTAATAGAGTACAAAATTGATGTGAGCTTTTTTTAGAAATAAGTACATTCAAGTGCAGAAATTTGTCTGCAACTGTAAATATTTTGATGTTGCGTAAGTGTGACATATTGCTGTAACCAAAGTACTGCGAATTATTCAAGTGACGCAAGTTACTGCAGACGGATGACCATTTGGTTACAGATGGACTTATTGAATATAGCAACGTCCTTGTTGGTATATTACCTTAAAGTAGACCGATACAGACGAGAGATGAATTTATAATGTTACATCAAGCGTTTATTTGATATTGCGCGGTTGTCACTGGAATTACCCAGAGCTACTGCTGTTACAGCATCATCTGATTAAAAATTCTCGATATAAGGTGTGATATGTTGTGAACGAAGTGAAACCTTATGACGAATTGCCAGGAAATTCCTGAAAATGCGATTGATATTTTTGTTTTGAGGAATCATTTAATCTGACTCTTTAAATTTTAGATTCGCAATAAATTTCTAATACGAAAACATCTAGATCATAATTCAATTCAAAACGCGGTGTCTTCCGATCGCGACCATTGACGGTATATTATGAGAAAAGAGAAAAGTGCAAAGAATGGCAACTCGTGGGAAGACTCTACAATGGCCCCGATATGTCACGACGAGTGTTTCACTATATTTTCTAATTGTTTAATTTAAAAATAGAACATCTTATATCCTTACGCCTCTGTAAATTAAGAAAGAGAAATTGAAAAATACATATTAAACTTATTTGATTATGTTTTGTTTTCAGATTATTCCGGTGTTGATCCTTGCTGTGGTCACAAGATGTAAAGGCGATCACACGAGTGGATACAGCACGCACAGCGGGAACAGCGCCTCTCAGTTCGGAGCGCTGCTCAAACCCCCTCCGCCGCCGCCGCTGCCTCCCATAGTCCCCGTGCCATTCCACACCGGCGCAGACAGAAACCAGCGACAAAACTCAGATGTCGGCTATCAGTACCAAACCCCACCCCCACCGCCACTTTCTAGTGAATTCAAATTCCCAGCACCATTCTACAAACAATATAATTTCAACTTCGTCCCACCACCCCAGCCATTTTCTACCACGCCATCACCTTCTTTATTCCAAAAAGTGTCAGGATGGCTTTTCCCATCGCAGCAAACTAGTTACTCAGAATCCACTTTATTTAATAACGTAGGTCCAATTAAGAAAGATTGCAATCCTTGCAATTTAGTGCCATGGTTACCAGTAATTAGATACAATTTAGGAGGTAAAAGTACATATCAAAATTCATTGCCAACATATGGGCCCCCAAGTCCTACGGCTTACGCGAATTTGTTGAAAGTTAATCCACAACCATTCAATTCTCAAAGCCAAAAACAGCTATTGCCCCAACTTTCCCCTGGAGTACCTCATGCTAATTATGGTCCTCCAAAATTATTTTACAACGGTGGTAATTCCGCTGTTATTAGTTCCACATATGGGCCTCCTAGTGCCACCCATACTTTAGACGTCATATCGCCAAATCCTCAAAGTTCTACATATTCTCAACCAAGTTCATCCTATCAGTCTCCGAGTTCTTCTTATCATACTACAAGTGCAGGGTATCAACCTCCCAGTTCTTCATATTACACGCCAAGTACATCCTATCAACCACCGAGCTCAACATACCTGTTACCAAGCACTTCTTTAGAACCTCTGAATTTTTACAGTTCACCTAGTTCTACTTACCCACCCCCTGCTTCTTCGTATGGTACCCCATCTCCATCATACGACACACCGCGTCCTGTGACCACACCCTTCCAGCCAGTCACTCCTCAATATGAGCCAGGGACACTTAACAAAGAATTGCCACCACAGAACGATGTGGAATTATTAGATAACTTTTCACCGAATGGGGAGTTACAGCTGCCTAAAGTTTCACCTCCCACTTCGTTTAAAAATTCATACGGAGAACCCATAACGAATACTCATCTCTTTGATATATCATACCCGATATCAGCTACTGCAGCTGAATCATATAAAGTCAAAACAAAGGTTTTACCCAACTACACCACAAAACCACCAACTCCTAATACGAGTACTTCATTTGCTTTGTCTAATCCAGCTCCATTCACATTGAATCGAGGCAGGAACATTCATACACTTCAACCAGTGGCGTTACCTAACCTTAGTGTATCACCATTACCGCCAATTTTCAATGCCAGACCTTTCCGACCTGTTTCACAACAGTTTTCTTCAAATACTCTCAAAGGAATTAACCAAATGCAACAGTCCAGTAGTAATATACATGTCGAACAAAGTATACCTATAGCAGAATTCACGCACTCTGTGGACTATCCTCCTACTGTTATTCAATCACCAATAATTGAAATAGATCCTCCTACAATTTCTAATCAGACGAAAGCATTTAGAAATATACCTAACAGCTATGTTGTAGACGAAATTAGGGATATATCTTCTCAAGCTTCAGAAGATCATATTTCTGCAACTAAATCGATACCAGATGCCAGCTTTGAATCTACGGGGGCTGATGTTGGTAATGAGTTGTATGATTCTAGTATGCCTGCCGAACTAAAAGGGATTTCTCGAGTCCCATCTAATCATAAACCTAACTTTGCGGATTTGCGAGGTGTGAACGACAAAGACGTTGATAAATATCGCACAGAAAGCAATTTACAAAATATTGATTCTCCGCTTTTATACCTAAAACCAAGTGCACCACACAAAAGCCATGGAAACTTTGTGTTAGCTATTTCATCACCAGTCCCTGACAATGAGTATGAAATTTATGATGACATCCCAACAACTGCGGCACCCGAAACTCACACCCTAACCACCAGTTGGGATGAAAGTAGAAACGATTATAACGAAGACCGTTCTCAACCTCCGCAAGATAGTGGGTACAAGCCAAAGATTGTCCAAATTATAGTACCATACACAACTGGGAAGAAACAGGCAGAGAAAGAAGAGGACTTTGTACAAATGTCTGAAGACTGGCCATCCACAACAAAGGATACTATTTATCAAGCTCGAAAAGTTCCATCTGATACAGATGACACTTATGAAAACCCTGTTACTGAAAGTGATAGTACCGCAGGCACTACTACTACTGAGGAATCGACCGAAAGCTATGACTCCGATCGAATAAACACAGCCAGTTCCTTGAAAGATTTCTACGACGTGAAAGAACCTCCTTTTGATATTATAAAGCTTCAACATACTATCGATGACTGGACAGAGCAAGAATATTCTAAGCAGTATAAAACTCCACAAAGGACCCGAAATAGTGAAAAGTACGCAAAACAAATTCCTGATGACTACTTCACTACTACAATACCAACAAATTACGTAACTACAACAAGCAATTACAATTACGACTTCTATGATCATGAAGGATCAAGTAGCATACAACACTCTATCACAGACGAAAGTAACAATACAGTTAGTAAGCCTCGTAAAGAATATAATACAATAGAGAGAACAAAAACAAAACCGAGTAGCGGTAAGAATGAAGAGTATGATGAAGTGCAGAAACTGCACATTTATACAGCAGCGAGTTCGTTCCGTACAACGAGTACCTCCACTACGACCACAACTACTCCAGCGCCTTGGGGTAAAATACAGACAGCTATTTCACCTTTAACGAAAGAAAAAGTCTATGTAGTTACATCCAAACCTTGGAGAGATACAAAGAATGCATCAAGCGAGTGGTACGAGGTGGAACCTTTCGAATCAAAGAGAACAAGCTCCGATAGTGATTATTCAGCACCACACAATTTTCCCTTTAGGTCTCCAAGGTTTATGAATCGACCGTCATTTGGCTTTACTTCAGGAGGAAAGATTGAGTCCGATTCATCGATTGGATTTTCTAAAAGCTGGTATCGCAGCAGTGAGTATCAAACTTATTAATTTAAAATTGCACTTGCTCAAGTATGGCTCCCAATACCTACTAGTTAAATCTTTTCTCTCGTCTCATCACTCACATTCATTTTACCAATTACTCCATGGGTAGAATTTAACAGTAGGTATAAAATAATTACATGAAATTCAAATATAATCAATTATTTTTCAGTAAACGAACTGGAGACACAAGAGGACCACACTGCTTCGTCCCTGGCCGAAGCTACTCATCACAAAGTTACCACTAATTCGGACGAGGTTTAACCTTATTAATTACTAACTTTTAGTTTCTCTTAGTAGATATAATTTTAAAACCACCAGTCAAGTTTAAATTAAAAAACAAAGACTTTATAAACGAAAAAGAATCTCCTTTCTCTTTATTAAAATTAAAAAAATATTTTTTTTTTCTTTTATATTGGGCCGCATAGCATTTTGCCCATCATTAAACGCTTCCTAATCGGTAGTGTCAAAAAAAATCTGTAAAATACTGTCTATACATTGAAGTGAACGAATGAAGTTTGATATCAGACAATCATTTTGGAGAGCTTTCAGTTTTCTATAACAGACCAATCTTATCTTGTGTTCCAAATTATAGTTAGCAACTCACACATTGTCAATGATTGCTATCGAGATATTAGCCGGCCAGTTGATACCATATCTCTAGCCCCTCATTTGATCATTGTACTAAAATTACTTTGCAAGCTTCTGTTACGAGTTGATTATGACTTATTATTGAGATAAGAACTTTGGAATATGAAATTTGAGAACATATGCTATAAATAACTCTTTTGTAATAGGTATGTTTCAAATGCTCGGTATGATAAAACTTTTTAGAGTAAAGAAGTACTAACTTTATCTTACTGTTGAATGTTAAAGTGAATGTTACAAATCTCAATCTTTAAATTATCATTCGCACTACAATATGAATACAATACCTACAATTTCGATAGTAATTACATAGGTACGTTTCTTATATGATGTGAAAAGTAATCTGGATATTTTGAATTAAGTCTAGTCTTCATTCAAAATGCTAACACTTTCAATGTTTTTTTACAGGACTCGGCCGCACCGACTGCAAACAATCGCGACGAATAATCTAAACAACAAACTGACTTTCTCAAAACTAATTAATTAGTGACAGTGACATTTAAAACAATGACTAAATGTGTGAGTGAGTGAACAGAGCAAATTAAGAAGAATACGATGCAAGTGCTCTTTTTAATTTGATCAAATTTTAATTAGATTTTACAAGTGTTATTGGACGCTAGCAAATAGATAAAGTTAACCAAAGTGGGATTTCATTAAACTAAGTATTATTTCATGTAGTTTTAGAGTATTAATAAATATCTATCCTCTATATTATTAGTAGATTTTCAAGTATTACATGTATCGATATAAAGAAATGCTAGTATATTTTGTAAATATTGAACTGTAAATAAATGAATGAATTGTATATGTGTTTTAAATGAGAATTCCCGTTGTAACAACTGATATTTTTAATTGGTATAACATACTTAGTCTAATTCACAGGTGGATGACCTACGTGGTCACTTCTTGTTCAGGTCTCGATCTTAATTTAATTCTTAAGTATAGGAACTCAGCACTCCAGGATATGATCGTGATGAAGGTGACGAGGTTCAGCACGATGATTGGCATTATGTAGGAACCAGACGACTCTCGAACGCGAGCTGAAATGAAACAAATATAATTTAGATTGAATGGTAAAGAAAGCGGGAGTGCGATCCACTGCGTGCAGTCGCAATCCAGCTTCTGCTCGCTCTAGTAGATATCGTTCCTAAGTGATAGTAATTGATAATAGCACAGGAAAGTATTTATTGTCAAATTTGGAGCGGTTAGATATACATACTATACATATTAATAGAATCAAGGGATATCTAACACTCTGCTGGGGCTGCGGGATGTTCATAAGAGTTATCGCGATCCTGGCTTTTGAAAGGGCTCCAGGAGGAACATACTGGGGTTAAGCCAGTCAGAGTCTGAAACTCCCTACCACTGCACCCACAGTGGGCGAAGCCACAATGTTCAAGTTCAACAGGGGTGCAACTTAAATCCTATCTAGCATGCCTGGTATTTGTTGCATCAAAAAGGTTTACTTACAAAAGCGATGGAGCAACAAATTATAACCACATTTAAAGAACAACCGCAGCAAGTCATTGACAATTAATTTTAAAATTGTAATCATTGGTATCGATTTGTAATTAATATAAAAAATGGTAACCTTGATTATAATAAATTGAATTTATCAGATAATTGAAAAAATATAAAAATTGTTTTATAGAATTACATTTCTCATGCCTCCAATTTTCCACGGCAATTAAAAAATCCATTTATATTTAAATTAAAAGAAAATAACGCAACATTTACATTTTGAATAATTCAAATTCACTCTATTCCTAAACCAATAAGACTCACAAAAATTTATGAAATAATAAAAATACCTAGATTCTGGTAATTGGTGTATTTTCAGATCTGGTATTCTACAAATAATAATATAAAATCTAAAATATTAGATCTCTTATCTATCAATATCGGTATCGCCAAACGTGGGGGGAACGTCTAGACGTCTAGTCAAATAGTATCTAGTTTACGGGGCCTGCTTTTAGTGGAATTAAATGTTAAAACTCAGAACAGGCTTTACTAATAGCAACGCTTATCAATAAATGAATCGTTAAACTTGCATAATCGTTTGTCAAGGTAATTCAAGGCAAGCTATATCATTTTCTCAACATTAAATGCAAAAAAATACATTTTATCTTTCGAGATATTCAAGTGCTTATCTCCCACGTGAGGTTTTGATAGTTATCTGAGGATAATAACGAGCTCAGTAATGTTTTAAATGGAAGTTGATTAATTAGGAATTCTGTAATCATTTACATATTTGATAGAAGTGACGTCACTCAAAAGTCGTCATGCTGTCTCAGTCATTTTAATGTGAAAGGTAGAGATGGAGGTTTTGCGAACAAGCAGCGTGAATCAAAGCAATCAAATTTGAAGCGTGATTCAAATTCAAATGATTATTTTAATTGGTATATGGAATAGCTTTATGTAATTAATTTATTTAAAATATAAGATTTTCATTTAAAGGTCAAAATAATACACTGATAAGTATTAGAAGGTAACTAAAACTTCATCTACGTTTTTCGAAAAACTTGCTAAGTTAATTTTCGTTAACAACGACTTAAGACTTCAGTTTTTCTACAGGTACACTATCCATAAAGAATTCGTAATGTGATGTAACGATGCATGGAGATTAAGAATTTAGAATACCGCTCTAAATGAATACGAATTACAATGCTGGGCTACGAATACTTTTCTGGTAGTGTTCATGCCCCTGATAATTATAATAAAATTAATGAAAAATCAAAATCAGAGCGATAAAACGGTAGTTGCAAGATCCTTAGAACTTAGAGAGCTTGAAGAAATCACCTAACTGCTAAGATGTAAATCTCTGTAAATGTAACCTCTAAATTATACAAGATTCGCAAAAATAAATTTCAGTTTGGCAACAATGTATCACTGTTGCCATAGTCAATAAATGTTTCAATGACCTGGACAGTGGACACCTGATAAGGATTGTTTTTAAAGGTGTTTACTTTTACGTTCGAATTTCATTTCAAGATAAGCGCAACATTTCACTAATCGCACTCTTTCTCAACCGATTATAGAAAAAAAAACAAAACAATAACCGATAATAATTATCTATGACTTTCTAAAGTGTGTCATATGACTTACTTAACAAGGTTCCGATTGTGAAAATTGTGATGCCGCTGAAGAACATTTGTATGCCGGAAGCGAAGGCGAGTCTGTGGAGGGGGACGTAGCTTGGTATCACAATGTTCACGTAGACAGTCCTCATGGCTTTTGTGATGCCCAGCGCCAGCGCCACGAACACCATGCCCATGAATGAGGATGTGAACAGCATTACTGAAAATATTAGTTGTATTGAATCTCTTGTTGCATCATCATCTTCCTGCCCTTATCCCTTTTTACTTGGGGTCGGCGCAACACGTTTTTCTCTTCCATTCTCCCCTATCAGACGTCTCTATATCATTTACAAGGAGTATTTCATTCATACCATTCCTTATACAATCCATCCATCTTTTCTTTTCATACTCATCACTCTCTTAGTCACATGTTGCATATCCTGGATGTGTTTAGGTTTTCTCTCCAATCAAAAATGAGAGGTTTTATAAATGCTCCTATTTATTTTTATGAATGTGCCAATACTCTTTCCGTCTTTAGACTAAATAAATTGTTCGATATCGTTGTGATTTCATTTGCAAAAGTAAGATTTCATCATTGTCAGGCTGCAGCACTTTGCAGGTTTGTGTACTTTGCATTTGTTTATGTTGAATGGAATTAACATTTTACCCGGAATTAGACGTTTTCTTTAAATTACATGCACTGTTTGAAATAGCGTTTTATGAAGCATTGTTCCATTTAGTTTAAAACAATTGATAGTCATAATAAAGAGACGCGATAGCGCTCATTTGACTTAATCCTACAATAAACAATCTCAAGGGTATTTTCAGCGTTCCTAGGTAAACAGCTTTCGCTATCGTGTTTTATAAGTCTACTTTAATACCTAAACGACGCAAACGCTGTTCGTTCATCATCAATATTTGTCCATTTAAATATATTTACATACAAAGAGTTTAACAACCTATCAATAGCATTCGTATCGCAAAGAAAGAAGCGTCTGTTCGTTATCAACCGTCGAGAACAATGATGCCGACGGTCGTTTACACTACAATTACTAATTTATTCTTAATCAAACATAATTATAAACCAGATACTTACGACTTCTTGTGAAAATGATCATGAGTAAGCTGACCATATACATGACTCGCGGTGATTTGTTGCACCATTCTCCAATAAATGGTGACACAAATCGGAATAGGGTGTCA
The DNA here is from genome assembly GCA_941860345.1 of Chrysodeixis includens. Classification (NCBI taxonomy): domain Eukaryota; kingdom Metazoa; phylum Arthropoda; class Insecta; order Lepidoptera; family Noctuidae; genus Chrysodeixis; species Chrysodeixis includens. The sequence continues at coordinate 8,816,212 of OW796099.1, read as the reverse complement.
GAGAAACCTATAACTGACATAAGTTTAGCTATATCACTTGTTTCAAACTTCATCATATCCTTCAGAATTATAGGCAATAATAGAGAAAAGTTTGTTTCCACACAAGCGGCTATTGATAGCCCGAATATAATGTTAACGAATATCGGATCAGTCAGAAGTGTCAGATCAAAGAACTGAACAAAATGTTCGAGGTATCCCTTCTTTGGATTTTCTTGTACTTTAACTTTTTCCTGAGTATTTAAATTCTTTGCATTCTCAGTTTCGTGGAAAATATTAATAGAGCTGCCAAGATTAATTTCTTGAGACTCCCACCATTTGTACCGCGACTCCGACAAGGGTGCCTCTGGCATTTTGTTTCGTATATCGGGATGGGATATAGCATTTCTGGTTCGTAAACTCGAGTTGCTTGTGAGAGATCGCATCGACAGACTTTTTGAAGGAAGCACACCGTTTTCACCTGATTCGCCTAAATGAGGTAATGACGCTTTACCTGAAAACATTCATAGTTATAGTTATGTCAATCTTAATACATAAAAGTGTTATACTATTCAGAATCATGAAGATATCATACCATCTTTAGGTAACGTTACACTTCCATTTACGAGCTCAACTTCAGGATTCAAAGGTTCCGCTTCTTCGGAAATTTCGGGGTCTTTTAAGTACCACTTGGCTGGCCTAAGTAAACACGCTGCCACGAGTGAGTGTAGGCAGATCGCACTCAACGTTAATACTGTGTACCTCCAACCAAAAGTGTACATAAGGGCACTCATGAGTAAGGGCATGTAGATAGCTCCCAAGCCTGTGATAGACATGCCAACGCCGATCGCTCGTCCTCTTTTGACTTTGAAAAATGAATTAATTGCTAATGTAAAGGCTGCCATTATGGACGCTACTCCCATTGCTGAAATAACAAATGCATATTCAAGTTTAATTTAATAAGTAGTTTTATAAATCAGAAAGATTAGGTTGAATTGACTTAGGATTGATTTCATTTCAGGTATTTTGCCCGGTAAGAAGGATAGATCTTTTCAGTTGTGTTTTAAAGTTATAGGGATTTCCCCGAAGGCAAAAAGTACGTAAGTTTTATTTTGGTATTTAGTACATATGTATCAAGATATAAGTAGTTATAATTTGAGGATTTTAATATCACACGATAAAAACTATGACAGCGTTTTGATAAGGCAAAAATAGGTTTTGTATACTCACAACATATAATACTGTACGATAATATAAAATGCCAGAAGTCGGTTGCTACTGAAGTCAGCATGAGACCAGATGAAATAAAAATAGCGCCAATCACAGCAATCTTTCTGTATCCAAAACGGCTTAACATGGGCCCTCCGAAAAATGATAGGAGCATTCCAATACTGTGGTTTAGAACTATGACAAACGTTACTTGTGTGGATGTCAAGTCTGTGTCGTTCAGTACCAGCGCAAACCCAGCTATCAAAGGGAGTACAACCACCTGAAAATGATATGGTTGTTTATGTAAAGGATTAAATACATGATACTGAAGTCTAGCATTAAAATATGACTTGTAGTTCTGGAAGTTTGAAGGTGCTCTATCTCTGCAAGGAGTTTCTGCATGATACCCAAATAAGGAAAGGGTGCGGACACCCGGTAGTCTGAAAATAATCCTGAAAAGACTAAGCTTTTCTCATAGTGACGGATATCTTTGTAGATTAATTGAGGAAATAGTCCTGCTTTTAAAACGTAACCCACTAATGATATCATTACAAGAACACAGACAAGTAAACATTCTAAAACATTTTTAATTATCTAATCTTTTACTTTGACATTCTTTACGATTCATTTGTTTAGATAGTTTCAAATACAGACGTATAAATTGGGTTATAAATGTATAGGTAAATAACGTCAGTAACCTTTTAACATGACATTAGTACACAATACTTTAATCAACTCTGCCTATACGGGTTATCTGCCTACTCATATATAGGTTAGTCTCGGTTCACCTTCTTTAGCACGACCGTCTAGGCAAATAATATTATTTATAAGTCGTTCTGTTGTTATTATGCCAGAAGTTTTATAGGTATTTTATAACATTTGTAAGTAAATAACTACCACATAAAGAACGTTTTGGATATCTCAACTGAATATCATCTGAATATTTTACATCTTACAATAATAAGGATGATAGGTACGGAAATTTCAACTGGTTGATGTTTTAGCACCGTCCGTATCAGACTTGTCAAAATATCCGTACATTACGAGGAAATTGATTATGAAATGTACTAACATATCTACATATTTAATCAAGGTATCAATATTATAAAACATGTAGTGCTCTTTTACCGAAGTGTTAACAGGAAATTCGTAAAGTATCTTGAATAGTTTTATTGCTTTATCTATAAAACATTATCTAAGAATATGCAATGTTAAGGCAGAAATTAATCTCTATATTTGCAAGTCAAATACCTACCCTGTGATTAAAAAAAGGATGTAATCCCACGTTGGAGATTTATATTTTTGTTAATGTTATGTGTACACTCGGTAACATGCGTAATCTAAATGGGTTATGGGGAGAACAGACAGGATTCACCGGTGTTTAAAAATTGTCGCTGGGTCAATCAACTATTTTTTGTAAAATACGATTTCAAATGTGAAAAAACAAAATTTCTAATTTCATCGTGATTTTATACTTAGTGTAGTAGCTAATTTAACCTAGTTTACAAATACAACCCGTGCCGCGACCAACAACGTACGAATTATAATATTTTCACCAGTAATATCGGGTGACACATCATCTTATGTCCTTTGGGTAACCGATGTTTAGATGATAACTTTGTGAATGAAAATGCATTTTTAATATTTATTCTTTAATGTAATTAAAACAAAGTAGTAATAGCAACTGTATTCAAATATAAATTCTGATAAAATTTGAATACTTTTTACAAAAAAGTCATAAACAAGGTCTCTTGGGTAACCAATACTAAAAAAAAAACTTTAACTTTTGAGTATTTTGTACTGAGTTGTTCATTTATAAATAATTTTATATTATACGTAATTTAATCAAAGTAATTTAGCTAACAGTAAGAAAAACTAATTATTATGCATATTCAAGAGGTAATAACATAGAAAAAACAACTCTTAAAATTGGGGACATTTGGTGACCCAAGAGACAAATTTAGTGACTCAAGAGACCCTATTACTATTTACGAAGACTTTTTGATCAGACTTATCTTTTTTTAGTAACTAAATTATTTTTTCGTGTCGGTCTTCCGTCCCATCGGATATAGAGAGTGAGGGAAGAATCGCATACATTTTGTTCTTGATGAACATCATAATTTTTATTCTGATCAGCAACGTCTTGCTCAGCGTCAGTATCAGCATCTGGAAAGCCTGGAGAACTAGGAGGCGTTTCTTCAAGAACTCTATTGAGATTTCGCACTCGCTCTCTTTGATTCTTTTTCCTTATTCTCCAAATCACTCTCGCGTTGTATCTCTCTTTAGGGTTTAAGTCTTTAGTCAGTCTTTTTTTGGCGTGATAGTTTTCTCTCTTCTTTTTTTGTACTCATTATATTTATCTGGATCTTGTTTTAATCTCTCTTTATAACGTCTTTGCTTTTCTGCGTTTGTAAGAGGCATTCCTTATACCTAAAACAAAATAAGCTATGTAAGCACATAAACCCATTACAAAACACTGCAAAAACAAAGCTCATTCCGCTTATCACTCCTTAAAACAGTCGTAACGCATAAAAATTATACATTCCAAACGTTTCATCTGCATGCAAAACCACTATGTCTCTTGGGTAACCAAAACTGTCTCTTGGGTAACCACCAGAGTGACCCAAGTGACAGGTTATCCAGGGGACATTTTACACCAAAAGCTGTTCTCATTATGAATTTAATAGGATTAAAATAAAAATTCAGTCCCTACTGACTTATTAGATCATAATGCAATATAAATAGAGAACTAAATCCATTAAAAAGTAAAAACTTACGATGTTTTGCACGGTCTCCCAGCAGACTAACAATAAAGACACGTGACGACTTCTCCGGCCGCAGGCAAAATGGCCGAGCGAATCAAAATTTCATACGACGGCAACCTTGATCGTATGATTCTCAGAACTGTTTCTTATTAGTCTAACGCACGTATATCGCTATCTCACTCGCACTCATGTTCAACGGCCGCGGTTACTCAGTGGACGGAGGATGAACTTAATAACGCGGGACACTTTCGCGCGGGAATATGTTTTCAAATTATGGAAAATATAACATGACTATATCTTTGTAAATTTCTAAACATGTGCTCATTTATATTTTAGTACTGAACATATACAAAATGATGGGACTTTAGTGAAGATTTTTTAAACCAGAGCAATATATTTCTGAAGCTAGGGGTCAGGGGACACCTACGTTTTGTATAGGAATGTGTGATTACGTCCTCTGGGTAACCAATTATTTTCGTTTAAATTTATGTAAACTTAACTTAATTACTATTTTAGTATTGTGGATTTATCCTGCAAATATGAAAACGAATGTAAAATCATCGATTTTTTTAAAAGTTTCCTAATAAAGACAGTAAGTTCACTGGGGACAGGTGTTGAACAAAAAAAAGTTGATTGACCCCGCTACATTTTGGCAGACTTAAATGATTGTACACAGTTTCATTTAGGATAAAACGCTGTTATTTTTCCTCTGGCTGTATTTGTCCATGTAGATAATATTATTGTGACCTAATTTTAGCTCGAAGTTTGTTATTATCTATGTTTATAACCGTCTATAAATTGAATGCCTGCTGAGGTATACATATAAGTATTTATTGTTATATTAGTGTTGTGAAATTATGTAATTAGCAGAAATACTTACGTTATTCAAAGCATAAGCTAAGGTCACAACCCATCCGTAGCCCCCGTCGGGGGGCACTTTATTCGTTTCAACATTCATCTTTGATATCCAAAAGCACTATTCACATTTCTTGAAACAAAACCAATTTCAATTTAGAAATCTTTTGAAAATAACGTCCAGTCACAAACAATACACATTTTCAGACACTTGTTTAAAGCTATTTTATTATTTTTGATTATTTACACCGTATTTCAATAGCACCAAACTAAATGCGTGAATGTTCGTAGCACTGTCCACATGTTGTGTTAGTGACAGACACTGTAGGCACATAGCAAATATTCACATTTGTTATCGGTTCGACGCCAGTAATGTGTCTCGTTATCGTTAAAATTTTATACGTACTCACACATATTTATAAAGTTCTATCTGAGACAATTATCAAAATCAATGGGTCTTCAGGATTTTTCTAATTTAGGCTCGAAAAGTCACTTAAACTGTTCTCTTGTGTTTTCTTTAAGCGTTTTGCCAGCTGAGTGCGGCTTGTTTGTCGTAAACATACTCAACATGTTTCTATGAATTATTCATGAACCTGATTTTAAAATATTAAGCAAATTAGACATTTAGGACAAAACTTAAGCAAGGTCGTGATTAACATCAAAAACGATGTTATCATGACAATTTTTTTGTTATAATTTTGTCAAAACACTGATTAAGTAGTTGTTTTGTTAAACAAAGCGTCTGTCCCGGTTACAAATTAGATTAGTTTACGTACATACATATGCATTTAAACGCTAGCGGAAAAATTCTTTGTTGGGCAAGCCACATTACAGTGATATCGAAGAATTTAGGTCACATGTAGGTAACAACAGCATAAATGGTAAGAAACACTTGATTGCAATTGCTAATTACATCACAAATTCATTGATATCTGTTAATTGACTAAATCTTCGATAAAGTAAGTCACGCATGGACTTAACTGCGTTATCTTTCATCGCGTGATAATAAATTCAGAATTAGTATTAATAAGGAATTAGTATTAGCAAAGATAATCGTTTTATTTAATGATATTGAAATGATAAGAGCCTCTTTATTGCAATGACGTGTTCTCATTCTGTGATACTTTACCAATTTTAATGGTAATCGGATTTCTGGTCATGGTTGCTAATTATAATCATGGTCATGGATTTAAGATTATTTGTACGTACATTTTAAATACATCAATTTATAATCGATTCAGTAGAGGAAGCGGAAAAAATTAGCTTAATTGCTTGCGTCGTTTTTCTAAAACCGGCAATCGTTCGATCCTCTCCTTCCTTTGTTAAAAGACATAATGCCTATATGTATAAAATAGTATTCCATGACTTTCACACAACGCCATCTAGTGCCAAGCTAAGCAGAGCTTATATTGTGAAAAATAGACAACTGATAAACGAACTAACTACGAACCCAGACACAAAACAAAATAAATGATTGTGCTAATCACAAACATTTGTCCTGGGTAGAAATCGAACCCACGACCTTTAGTATTGCAGTCAGGGCCACTAACCACTAGACCAACAGGCCAGCCAAAACAGAAAAGTGGGCAATCAATATTTTTGATGGATGATTACTAAAATAATCGTGAGAACGAGTCAGTGAATAAAATGTACATATCTAAAAAAATCTACACAAATTTATGTTTACACTCATTTTGTAGAGTCGAAGATACTATTAGGGTAGCATAACGCAGGTAGCCCGATCCCCTACCCTGTGTGCGTATTATAGCGGGACCTCGCTTCCACAATGACAACATCTGCTTTATCAACACACAATACAGACAACCTATTGAGCTATCTATTGCAGTTGAGGAAGCGAGACAGCACACTACACGACGTAGAGTGGTGTAGAGCGGCATCTCGCTTGCACAACTGCATAGCCTCGTTTCAGGTAGTTACCCAAAGTAGATTGTTATGCAGTCTTTCGTTAGGTCATCACTCGATGTGCCATTGTTTACATGAGCTAAACTGTGTTGCTATGGAAACTAAGTCTATGAAATGTTTACACAAGTAGAGGGACTTTAGACCGGCCATCAATGCGTAACAATCTAAAGTAGCATAATACAATACTAAGTAGCGCCTGTATTAAATGTTATATTATAAAGCTGATGTTATCACTCTACGTTTTCACTTTTATTTAAGTTTAGGCGCTTTAAATTTATGTAACTACGGATAGTAGAGATGAATACACAATGTCACAGATGTTAAGTCCACACACATGTTAGCTAAATAAAAAAATACGTAGAGCTAAGTTTTGATGCATTGGTTTGCAATCATTTTGCTGTTTTACAGATTAGATGCTATCTCCAGTCGAATATTCCGAACACAAATAAATATGATTAAATTAAATAACGGTGCTCGGTATTTCATACTAATAATTAAAAAGAAACAACTAAATTCTACTGCAGTTATTTGTAACCTGTGCTATTTGCTATGTGCTATGTACAGGCGCTTATAAAAACAAAACACGACACATGTCAAACCATTCAAATACCACTTTATGGTTCTGTATTTATTCGATAAAGATATATCCAGACGATTAGATCTTGTCACTTATAAACACCTTGAGTCATGTCACAACATTGATAAACACCACAAAATAAATCAACTTATTTTTTTTGACGTAAACAAAACATCACTCACACAAAGAAAATTAATAAATAAATTGATTACAATCTGTCACTAGAATCTATTTTTAAATGCACGATAAAGGGCACGGCCGCGACAGACGTCAGAATGATGCGCTCGCGCCGTCACGAATTCCATTTGACCTGTTAACACTGCCATGACTCTACAAGTGACACGGGTTAATCAAAATCCGGCCGCTATTAACCAATGATGCATCATTGGTTAATACGCATACAAAAGTCAAACTTCCTTCTACTATTTATCTAATTAAGGTCCATTTATAGCAACCCTCAACTTTGACGTGAGTAAAATGTTAAATTTGTTTGAATGGGTTAGTGTTGTTGTGATCGCTAGTTGGCGCCACTGGCACAAGGGGTTTGATGGGGTAAGGTTAGCTACTACAGACGCTTGATAGACAAGTAGAAAAATATATTGGAAGCTTTACAAAATAGTAGAAATTATCGTTAAAATAGAGAAATTAATATTACGATTATGTAACATAAAAACTAAGGATTTGATGAGGCATTTTAAATGTCGCTTATGTGCGAGTAGCGTCTCTAGCGGCGATTATTAACCCTCATTATAATAGAAAGTGTTTCCTTGTTTTTCCAGTTTTTAATTTTGGTGACATGTAATAATTTTCATAACGATATGTATTTTTCTCGAATGATTCTATCTTTGAAGGTTGGCAGAATCTTACATCTTCTTTTTATCGCGATGTCAGGATGACATAACAAATATGCTATCAACGTACAGTTACCTAAAAATGCTACACTACTATACCAACTAAAGAAAGGGTAAAATAACAAACACTATTTATCAAATAACTATAATTAAATTTTACAAACTAGTTAATAATAATTAAGCTTTAATATTATCTTTAATTTCTTCTGGTTCTGCTGATTTCTGTCTCGCTGTGATGAACTTCTCGAGCCCCCACGAGAGGGCGGTGAGCCAGGTGAAGATGTTCAGACAGTGTAATGTCACCGCAGTCGATGCGTGGTCTTTTATGAATCCTGAGAATAATAACAAAAAGTCTTTAATTAGGGTTCTTCTTCAATCTTCTAAGACTTCTAAACTTCTTTTTGTAAAATGCAAAGATTAGTTAGATGTCAATGATTTTTTTCGAGTGGCAAGATGTTTGCCCATGGTCATGATACACAGAGCACAATGGGTCTGAAGTAATATAACTTCAGACCCTATCTTATGTTTATGAAAGTATAATGTGTAGCCCATTGTAGGCACATCACATCTCTACGAACCAACAAGGGCAATATTTATAAGATATTATTTGAGCAAATATTATTCGTACTGTGCGACAAACATATTTATTACTTAGCACTTCGTATCTTACTGAACTCAAAACAAAAACAAATCGTGATTATGTTGAAGATCCAATCAAATGGGGTAGTAGACGCTTGGAGACAAAAAAAATAGTAATATAATATTCCACGAATTTCACACAGCGCCATCTAGTCTCAAATTAAGTATACGAGAGTAACTTGTGTTATGAGTACTAGGCAACTGATATTCAAAATAAATACATCATCATCATCTTCCTGCCCTTATCCCATTTTACTTGGGGTCGACGATAAATAAATACATATTATTGATAAATTACACTCAGACACAGAACAAATGATCGTACTCATCACACAAACATCTGTTTCAAAGATCGAACCCACGACCTCTGGTATAGCAGTCAAGGCCACTAACCACTAGACCAACAGGCCAGTCAGTCAGGACAGACCCTAAAATACAACATTCCTTACCCACAACAGGTCCTAATGATAAGTACACCATCCCAGCTGTGATCAGTTGTATTCCTGATGCTCCGGGCAGCTTATGCAAAGGCACATGAGTAGGTATCACAAGAGCCATGAATACGGTACGCAGTCCTTTTCCAAAGCCAATCATAACAGCTACTAGAAGAACCACGTAGTATTTCTGACAGTATGCCAAAACTGGAAAAAAATGTTATAAATTTTAGGAATTAGAAGAATATTATAATTGGTAGTGAGGCAAGTACATATGTACTCATGTCTGTTAATTAGACAAGTTACAATTAAAGGTAGATAGAGAAATAGATAACAGTTTTTTTTTAATATTTTGTTAATTCGAGTAAAGATGCAAATGACACTGACTAAACGGAAACATGAGTAAGAGGGATCGAGTTCCACTCTTTTGAGTTTAATTCGCTCTATTCTAGAAATTGTTGGTAATTTTGAATTAGGATGTTACCTGTTGTATTTGGATAAAAAAAAAGTTCACAACCCTATTGCCAAAATTGTTCATCAAAATGTATATTTACCTACTCTTCCCATAGCCATCGTCATCACACCGAAAAGGAAGAAAGAGTTGTTATCCCATCCAATTTTACCAGCAACAAACGGTATACAGAATCTCACACAAATGTCAACTCCGGCTAAGAGTGACATAAAAAGAGCCACTTCGGACTTAGTTTTCCCATAGTCACCAAGTATGAACGGAGTCAGAATGGAAAAGTTCAGTTCATTGAAATTAGCAAGAGTTATACCCAACATTAGATTGATAAATGTGTAATCTTTGAGTAGATCTAGATCAAAAAAAAGCGCTACTTTCTGGCAAAACGTTAATTCTTCCTCTACTTCCTCTTCCACAACCTCTTCTTTCTTTTCATCAAATACGTTATCATTATCGTCACTTTCCATCTGCGTCATCAGTAATTTCATTTTTTCAGTATTATCTTCACTTTCTTTCAAATATTGTTCTAGTTTTAACGAAGCTTGTTTTAAAACCTCGCTTTCGTAGTTAAAGTTGTTCGATTTCCTCCTGTGCCTTGTTCTAAATGACTGGTTACTATGATTATCTTTCAAATATTTCCTTTCGTCATTTTCTTCTAGATTCTTAAGTGAAACATTGCTGTGGTTATCTTTGGTATATTTTTCTCCATATTGACCATCCATTTTGAAGGATTTGATGCTTTTGCTTCCAGCGAAATGTTTTTCAGCTCTATCAGCTATAACTTTAGCGTGTGCTGGATCTATTTTTTCTACGACAGCCTTTTCATCTGCCTTCAAATCTTGCGGCGCTTTGAGTGTGGGACAATCTTCAATTTCAGATTCTGGAATCTGTGTCTCTAAAGTAATAGACGTTTTACGTTTTGGTTTGTATGTATCACGTTCTTTATCTAAAGCTCCTAAATTAACTGACGAGTTTTTCTTAGATTCATTAAGATACAATGTTGATGATTTACGAGATCTGTTCTCAAGTAAATTAGTCATAGATGGTTTTTTGGAATTAAGTCTAGAGTTCATTTGTGAGTTTTTGTTAGAGCCTTCTCTTGAAGAAACTCTGCTTTTTGACATTGATTGCCTTGACTGGCTGAAGTATCCATCGTTGGCTCGCAACATCATGGGAATACCAGGATCTGTTATTTCATAACCAGTGTTCACTGGATCATCCTCATTGTAAAGATACTGACTTGAAAATGCACTTAAATTTTTAAACTTTGATACTTGGCTGAAATATCCACTTTCTTGCTTCTTACTATTCGCTAAGTTTTCTTTAGTCTCAACTTTGATCAGTTTCTCTTGATCTTCTTCTTTTGGGCTTTTGGTGTGCCATTCTACTGGTTGGAGTAAAAGTGCACATGCTATTGCATGTAGAGAGATGCCACTTATGATGAGAATGGCTCCTGTTTCGCCGAAGACCGCGAATAGGCCTGTGATGATGTGTGGCCACATGATGGGCCCAAGACCTGTCGTGGTCCATGATAACCCAGTAGCTAGTCTTCTTCTGTTTTTCCAGTAAGTGTTTAAAGCAAGGGCGTTTGCTGAACTACTTATTCCATAACCAGCGCCTAAAATTCAAGAAATAATGAAGAATTCAGCAAAAGTATATGACTATTTTAATTAAAACTAAAAGAGATTAAAATATTCTTACCATATAAGATGGAAAATGACATAAGGTACGTGGCGAAGTTATACGAGAACGTAGTTAATATCAATGATATGAAGACGATTATGGCGCCAGCTAAAGACACTTGTCTGTAAGTAAATGTCTTAAATAATGGTCCATTTGCAAGCCCTGAAACAAATAATGACGATATTAGTATTAAAAAGGTTATTTCCGCAGACACGCTTATAAAATAAAATGAATGGAAAATTTTAATCTGAATAGCGTAACATTTTATTTTTATCAGATTGTTACAGTTCCGCTTTTCATATACCTACATTGATTTAATCGCTAATCTTAAAAAAAGAAAAGTAAAATAATCTTACTTAAGTTAAGATACTTTTAATTACCTACAAAGAAAACCATGATCCAAGTACCTAAAGGAAGTTGCAAAATTATAAGATAAACTGTTTGTGGTAACTGTTCAATAAGACAAGTTATGTAAAACTGATTAATATTTTTTTGGTTCCATGGCAATTTTGGATGCAATGGTATAATAGATGGATTGCAAAAGTATGCCTCAAATCTTTCCGAATCGTTATTTAATATAAATAAAATGTATTTTTTTATAAATCCAATTAACCAAATCCATGAAAGAAGTGTATTAAAGGAACTAATTAAAGTTATTATCAATACATAACTAGTTATACAATAAATTGATACTTAGTAACAAAGAGGTCAGTATGCGTAGATTAGACTCGCTTTTGAGGAGACTAAACATGTGACTAATAAAGTAGATAATATGTTATGAACTTTGCTACGAGAAGTTAATTCGTTCAACTTTTTGTATTAAATTTTCCCTTCGTGACAATAAAAGGAAAGGTTGTCCCTGGGAGGAAGGGATATGTAGAAAACCGAAATAACTTTCAAAAAAAAAAAAAACACAAACAACCTTGAATCGATGGATCTATATTGTGTTTGTTTCGTGTTATTAATGCATCCAATGTTTATGTAAATTATCTTTTAAAAAATAGTCTGGAAGATTTTGTCAAAGGTTAAGACATCGTGTTAATTTAAGTGTAAACGTTAACGATAAATCGAAGTGTAGATACCTACAAACAATGTTTTAACTAAATACCTACTATTTTGATATTGAAAATGTTACAAGTTATATAAACATTAAATTTAAATGTTGTTCATTTAAAAGTGTATAGTTATTAAGATTAAAAAGCCAGCTAGTTATGAATGCCGGTATGGTATCAGAGAGTTACCATGCGAGCGCGTCACGCACCGACGCAAGAGGTCAGAGCTGAGTTCATGTTGATGATAGTCGTGGTCTCCGAGCTGCTGATGCCGAGGCGAGAGAACTTGTCGCGGAAGAGGAGTCCGAACTGTTGGAGGATTGGTAGAGCTGACAACTGGAATCAGAAGAAAAGGTACTTCTTGCCTTAAAACTGTTAGACATAGATCAAAATGCTTTGTTGTGTAATTTTTTAAAGGTATTGTAAGACAGATGAAAGTGCTTTGCTTGCTGTGTATTTTTTAAAAGGTGGATGCCACAAATTGCATTATGCAATAGAAGTTACTTCTGGTATTTAGTGAACTACGTTAAGAATCTCTGTGGTCTGCTGCGGGTGTAATTCCTACATATTTAACTACATAATAATTGTATCAATTATTTTAATGGTTGTCAAACTTGATATTATTGGCGAAATTGGCACTATTGGCTCTATTTGTTAAAAGTAAAGTTATTGTAAAAAAGAACGTTCATTTTAGGTAATATGAGAACAATACGATAAAAATGCAATACATGTTCACATCTTTCCCATATGTCACTTGAAACCAATAAAGCTTTTGTTATTAAAATACGTATACAAGTATACCTACACAGTGTATAAGTGTACAAAGTACTCATCTTTCAACCACAGTCATTAAGCTAACAAAGAATAATAATACTGCTTTTGTTTAGCAAAACCATGGTAAATAATGTGAGCAGTTAATCGCAGACGACATAAAGTAAATAGATGTAAACAAACAATAAAAATACAATGATAAATAGTTTTAATGTAGTGATAATAGTTAGTTTACCAACTAATATAACATTGTCTAGTTAGCATCCGTTTAAAGTAGGTCACAAGGCAGTCCACCTCATAGATAAGAGTTTGTCTCTCTGACTAATACTGTAGGGTAATATTGGTATTGATAGTCGATATACACTATTAGAAATATTGCATATCGATCTTTTCTTGATGTTACCTACCGAAGTCTACGTTAATAGTTTATAGTTCTTTCAAAAGCAAGGACAAGTTATAGAAGACTAGATTTAGAAATATTCCATTATTAACATCAGCCCTTTGCAATACTTGTAGTTCATTATTGGGCATACGCCATTGGGCATAGTGCAAAGCCCAGCTTCCGTTACCATTGAGTCTTTAATTACCTTAAAGGACTAAAGGACTGTTACCATTGTTAAAGACACGGCAGACGAGTTTGCGCATAACGAAGTCAATATTACAACGAATACTATGGGTTTATTGTGTACACTGCATTATACAAATTCATACATGAGCTTCTTTTACTTTCATGTTCTGTATGAACATAAAAGTATTAATATTTTATTCTACTATTGTGTATCAAATAGTCTATACCTAAGCCAAATAAGCCAGTATATTTAAGTAGACTGTCTATCTGTTCAAGTGAGACATATAATTTTCTTTGTAAAACACTTGAAGATAATCTCATATTCTTGATAGAGAGATTTACCGACGTTAACACAAGTGGCCATCAGTGATTACAACTTTCAGTGCATGATAACGTAGTTGAACGAACAAGGAACAATGAGCAATGTCCAGACCCGTCTACTCAAATGACGAGTAATTAAATGCAGAAGTATATTTTTTTTGTAGTACATTATTTTGTTAACCATTTTAGCATTTATACATGATATTTTTTATTACCTATACCTGATTGTTTGAATATATTTGATTGAACCACGTTTTTGTGTAAAGAGGGGAAAGTAGAGTTTGGATTTTGAGCATAATATTACAAAACATCGAACCTAAGTTTTGCTCTTGCTGGGACAGTAGGCTTATTATATAGGTCTATTTTCTCAATCGATTTAGATCTAAGTCACAAAGTTGTGTTTTGTTTACTAAGTAAAATGTGATCTCATTCTTAAAGGTACTTGAGAAAAAAAGTACAGTTAAATTAACAACAAGAAGGAGAGATCGAGAAGGAGTAGGAGATATCTACGATTAATAGAACAAGGTTACATAATAGGAAATCGATAAATTTAGATGTAGTTTCTTATCCTTTAATTCATATAACACGATTAACGCTAATATAGAGCAATATAATGTATGTTTATCAGGTTTCAATGTTGTGATAATTATTCTTCTGTTTAGCCTCTGCCTATTGTAGATTATTGTCTAATCTCGTTTTTAATGATATCAAGTCATAAATACCTACTTTGGTAGTAAGGTAAAATGGAATATTTTGGACAGGTAAATGCAGCAATATTATTTGAAAACCTCTATCTAGTACTAAACTTTTCTACGTTTTCTGCTTAAGTATTTTTCGTTTATAATTTAAAAGCATCAAATCAGATATTATATGAGAATATCTACTGCCAAATCACCAGTTTAGCCTCAGAATTCGCCGTCTTCAAGTGGTAAAAATTTGTCAAAATCGACATTTAGTCCTAATATAAGGAACGGACGAAATACACTGATAGATTTTGCCAGAGATGTACAAACTGTAATGTCTTGTTAAACTTTGAAGTAGAAAGCATATATTATCGTAATATCTGCACGCAGTATTAAATTGATAGGTACAAATAAGCGTATTTATAAGAAAATAAAAACATCATGCCCATTAACTCCTTGGTTGTAAAACATATACACACGCAATGCAATAAGCAATAAACACATGAGTACCAATGTGTTACGTCTATACTAATATATTTCGCGAACCTTGTTCACTGTTCTGTGCAATATGCCTTCATCATCTTAATTGATACAAATTAATTACTATGTTCTCGGTTATATTAAGAAAAGTCTACTAAGGTACCTATCAGAATAATCATGCATTTGTTGCACTGGGCAACCGCCTCATTTCATGAGATGGAACTATCTGTGCGCATTGAGCACCATATTCGCTCACTAACTATTTATAAATTTCAAATATAAAATTTTAAAATAAAACTAAATTATGTTTTATGTAAAAAAAAATTGCACGTAAAATACATAATTATAGAAATTACGTATCTTAGTATGTATTTTTTTAATGCTCTATAATCTGTTCTGTCACCTGTCTACGTTTTTAATTTATCTCTTCTGCTGTAAGAGATTTCTTGTAGAAATAAGCAGTATCTTAAAAGATATTAAGGTACTGCATATTTACATCTCTTTCCAATTTAAGCGCTTCTTTAATTTATTTTTGGTAAATAAATACTCACATTTGAAACTCCAGCCGCAAACACGATCATCCAACCCCATCCTCCATCAGGGGGTATAAAATCACCATCTTTCTTTAACTTAGTATTAATTTGCTTAGCATTTTTCATATTCTTGTCCTTATCAATCATTTTGAAACTCACAACAATCTCCGTTTACGCTACAAACGAAACTGATAAACTTTAGTAGCGGTAATCACATTAATAGAACGAATTAATCAGATGGGAGACGATTCCTGGAACAAAGCAACTAGTTTATTATGCAAACTAGGATGAGTAAAGCCATTCAATGTTGTCTCTTTTATCTGTAAGCCTCATGTAAATATGCCGTGTAAATCTGTGTTTGTAAACTGCATGTACCACATGTGTCATAGTTATCGCAGACACACGACAAAATAATATGTATTTAATCTAAAGCGTTTATAGCAACGTAAACAAACGCTGCTAAACAACTCACGTGACTTTAATACACAGTTAAGACCGTAATGCAACCTGCATATAGATTGCATTGATACTGAAAATATTGAAATGTAAACAGCATCGTTGAACATTGTAGTCAATAAATTGTTTATCGCCTTATCAAATCCATCGGCAATTGAGCAACGCCTATAAGTTGACTATTATCAGCCTTTGTAAACGTGACGACTCAAGTAGGTAGCCAATGTAGCCATGTACCTAATACATCAAAGTATGTTGGGGTCATCAGTCACATTACATATTTATATTTAATATAAATAATAACAAAATACAGATACGGTGTTTCATAACCGCCAGTGTACGAGATAACTTTTTTTATTAGTCATTGTCGTGTGAACACAATAGCATAGCTTATGTAGGCTGTTTTAATTATTGCACGAAAATTAGATTTTAATCAGAGAAATGAATGGGGTCATTCCTGTCATACTAGTTGTATTTGTTGGTTATTGTTCCGCATTTGTGTGCAATGATATATTTTTTTTTTTGAGAAGACCATAAATGCGATACAGATTATTTACACGTATATTCAAAACTTGACAAATAAATAAGTTTATACTATAGAAAAGCTCTTTTTTAAATTATTAAAGACAGTCTTTCAAATATCATAATTGCATCGTAAAAGAAACTAACCACACCTGTTAGTCTTTCCATAGTTAAGAATTACCCTACTATGTAAATTGCACTGTACCTAGTATTTGGTGTATATACTTAAATACTTATGTTTTCTGAGATGAGAACATAAACAAACCATTATCCGTACATAATAATGTAGGTAACTATAGTATATTTCCACCGAGTTTTCCTACGATTATGGTTGATGTCATGCGTGAACACTTGAATAAGAATTGCATAAAACATATAAATATAGCTTGTACCTAGCAACATAATGTCTAGGAGGTAAATAGGTGGAAAATATATTTCATGCAGTAAAAGTAGTAATTATAGGTATGAGTCATTCAAAAAGGTTCAAATAAAGTTATTTAAATCCGATTTACTGAAACAAAATTACTCGTTTAATTGCAATGTATAAAAAAACTATCGACTTCAATTGTTTTTATAACGATAAATTGACAATTTTTAGAATGAAAACAAATGAAAATCATTATGGAACGATATTAGTATAACGGTCGGTTATGAATAAAATCTCATTTCTGCTGTAACGGCCTTGGTTCATTTAAAAACTAAAGTGTAGATACGACTACAGGAAATTTTCCGTTCACAATAAATGTGAAGTAGCAATAAATCTTTTTATATTATTTGTACAGTCACTATGGTAAATGGGTGCGTTTAACTTAACACTTTTACAATATATCATTAGGTATTATCTGGAACCTAGGTAACAGTATCTACCTATATTAAGGTACCAAAGTACAAACTTCTAAATAAATCAATTTATACGGGTAAATTAAAGAAAAAATATAGATAACTTACCTAAGAGCAACTAGACAAATATATTTCACAATTAAAAAAAATGAAACTTATCATAAATTTTATCTCTGTTTAAATACAATTTTTATAGCTCACAAGAATTATTATGCGCGTACTTGTATGGCACACGCTCGTCGTGCGTGCTTCCGTAAAATGAAACATAGAATTACGAGGTTTACTTATCTGCCTTCATATGTATTTAAGTACCTAATGAATTTACAGCGCTACACTGATCCTACTCTAATAAATGTCATAAATAATTATATAACCTAATAAAACTACTCAGTGAAAGAACATCGCAAAAATAGACCTTGTAAATCTTTTGTAATTTATTGACAATTTATTTTATTAGGTCTTGCACGCGACTCTGCATTTGGGTTTTAATCGATTATTGTGGTAAAATAACGTATTTGTAAGTTTTATTTTGAACCGTAGATACCTACCTACGCTGAAGCATGTGCACTCGTAACGCCAAGACCTCCCTTTCTGATATCCAATGCTACCTTGCGACCAGTTCTTCTTCACATCTCCGTTACTATCTCTTAGGAATTGAAGATCAGCAGAAAGCAGATAACTTAGATTATGCAAGGGTGTCTGGCAAGTTTTCCCTCTGTAGTCAATGTAGTGTTTTGCATTTTAAAGTATTAGGGTATTGGCAGAACTACATATTATTTAGTAAATGTGCAGTTAGTTTGTACTTACATCTTAGTTAGTGAATTTTCGCAGCTCAATTAACACTTTTTTGATTCAAGCCCTATTAGAACTAACATAAATGTGGTAAAAATACTCGAAGATCAAAAACAAATTTCGTAAAACTTTTATAACATTTTAAATTTTGGCGCGTTTCCGATATCTTGCTTCTTGCAAAGTTGCCAGCTTTATTTACATGTGGTTAATCTATTCTACTCGACCATTTATTTTTTTTATATTTAACGTATGCTATCTAAAATATCAACTGGCTTATTATTAAGTAACTTTAATAAATATATACCTACAATATATCAATCATACAGGTCACAGCTAAAAGCGTAATAGAAAACATGCTGTTTTAATTCGTTATCTGTAGATTTCTTTATAATCTGTGGCAAGTGTCCGTGCTACACGGTCACAAATTGTGGATTTGAAATTTATTTATATTTGAGCTTGTTTGTTCGGTATAACTGTTATTTAAAAATACATATGTAGTAAAACTAGAAACCTAGAAATTAATCGATTCACTTTGCTCAAGTCAAAGTAGTTTATTTCTAATTATTTTACAATTTGCATTATGTTGGTTGTACCTTTTATTTAAATTACATTTAAAAATCGGTAAATAGACAGTCATGTTCAAAGTACTACTGTTAGGGTATAAAGAAGCAAAATAATTAAAACTCGGAGTCGAAACAGTACCACGATTAGTGTATCGAGTTATATCGCGATTATGTTGAATGTGTTCGTTCTCAATGTAGGGTCAATTGAGAGAGGACGCTAGGATAGAAAGAGATGGAAGCATCATGCGCGCTCACACCAGCGTACGATTATTGTGAACTTGCAATACATACAAGCAAGCGCGAGTTCGGCGAGTTCAGCTACCACACTGACAGAAAAGTGATGGTAGTTCAGTGGGAAGATAGGCTATTGTTTTGTTTAAGAAAAATTACGTTGTTGTTACGTTAGGTTATAGAGATGTGCTTCTGATTAATTTTACTATACGCAAACCAATGTTGAATTTACCGCGTCTCTGAAATAATACAAAAAAAAAATACAAATCACATTTCGGATTGTTTTTGTTAAGTATTTTATTCAGTATAAAGTACATACACTAAACAAGTGAAATT
This sequence comes from Chrysodeixis includens, assembly GCA_941860345.1. Classification (NCBI taxonomy): domain Eukaryota; kingdom Metazoa; phylum Arthropoda; class Insecta; order Lepidoptera; family Noctuidae; genus Chrysodeixis; species Chrysodeixis includens. Next base: position 8,796,689 of record OW796099.1, on the reverse strand, counting down.
CTTTGTTTTACTACAATCAGAGTTGGTATGATACTGCAATAATTTCGAAGAAACTTTATGGGAAATATTTTCGGAACGGTGAGTGTCTTTACAATTTATTAAATAGCCTTTAAGAATACTTTTCCCTTGACTTTTATTTAATTAGTAAAGTTGCCCTACTTGTGCCCAGTCAATGTTGGTTGAGGATGAAAACGAAAATATTTTTATACGTATAAATTACTTTTAATAACCTACTTCAGTCACTACACATAAAATTAAACTGTAGTCTCTATTTTCGGATACTTTAGACCACAAGGATAGAATACGAAAGTTTAAAAAAATCTTTGAAGCGTAAGAATATTCCAGCATTTTAAAAGTCAGAACAAGGTAATTTCCTTATGACTGTGTAGGATTTAAAACGGTCATTGTAACATATTTTATGGAGGTAGATGTATCCTTACAAACTCTGGTATGCCTGTCAATCAAAACTTAATTGTTGAATGTATATTGTAGGTACCTTAGCAAACTTCCATCAACCTTACAATAATATAATTATTCATGTTAAATATATTTTTAAAATCCTAAAACTATATCACAATATACTAAGACTTTTTGTAACAATCATTTATTTTAAAATGTTACATATCACATATCATGTGTGACGAAAGAGGTCTTTGCACCTTGTTGAGATGACAATAGCTTATAATAACATTTATTGTTCATACAGGAAAATTAAATATGCTTTGTATGCAGGTAAACTTCATGTATAAAACTATGTGCATATTTATTTAACTTGGTTTCAGTCACTTTATTAACTTTAAATTTATGATTTAATTTTGTACTAGCTTATCATGATAAGTTCGGCAGTGATTTTCAAAGCCAAACATAAAAAAAAAATTGTTACGATTAGGAGACGATAATACAATTGTGTTCACAATAATAGACTCGGGATAACTGTTTTTTTTTAATCTAAGCCGGAGCACTGTTGCCATAAAAGTAGATAAAAACTAGACTAAACTAGAAGAATCATTTATTTCAAATTATAAATTGTATTATTATTAAGTACTATTAAAACACGTGATTATTTGCTTAAATGCATATGTAGGTCATTTACCAAGTTTATTTATACAGCATGTTTCTCTATGAGTCATGTGACCAAATACGTTTACAATTTATTGATATTGTGAATTAAAGAATAATTAATGAACTATCACTTTACCATCATGTGATGTGTCTTATTACAATAACAAAGACTTCTGACTTTGTTATTGTTGAAATGCTAATTTTAATCCATGTATGTGTTAATTAGATACCTATATTCAGTTGTATGTATCATATCAAAGGATTACACTGATTGCTGTGCCTTTATTTATCAGTATAAATTGGAATAATAAGTTTTGACACTCATCTATTAATATTCAGTTTAGTAATTGTATTAAGTTTCATTTGCTTTGTCTAAGCTTTTGACAGAATAATAAGTTTTGCTAATAGAATTGTATTATCTGTCTGACAAAATTTATTTTTATTACTTTTCATACCCGGTGAGCAACCGAGTGATGTTTGTTTAAACATCTGTTATGGGTTCATTGACCTTAATGCGAGATTTACATTATGTATTTTTATATTAATGAAGTTATGGAATGACAGACAATTAATGTATGTACAGTAGTTTAAGGCGATAATTTTTTAGTTAAAGTGAAACTCAAAAACCTTTGTCTTATATTTTTTTTTGTTGCCATGTCGTAAGGTAAAAATATGATGAGACAGTTAAAGTCCGTAATGTTTGTCATTAGAGCATCGCTTTGTTTGCTAAACAAAACAAAAGTTACGCAAATCGGTATGTACCTATAATAAATTATACTTATTGTATACTTGGAAACAGTACGTTAGTCTTTAAATACAACAGTTGTCGTTAAAATAATACCAACAGCGCAAAAATATAAAATTCGCAGAGTACAAGCGTTTCTTCCGAAAAAGCTTATCTGGACGTCGCTCGTCCGTTCAAAGAATCAATACCAAGTATCGACCTACGTGCATTAAGGCTCGTAGTGCAAAATAACGGTTCCGAAAGAAATACCCAAGTCTGTCCGTATGCATTGAATCTGTCTGTTGATGCGACGTTAAGAGAAAGTTACTAGAAACTGAGTCCTAGATTGACAACCGACACAGTGCTAATGTGCACCTCATCCGTTCGATTTTATATCCATTATAATCCATATACTAGGAGCTATATGTTTGATACGAATATTGAAAAGTTGTTCGGCCAGTTTCGTTTTTAAAATCGATAACGGCTAGACCAATTTGGGTAATTTTGGTTTTTAATGGTAATTCAGCGAAAGTTTAAATAGGTAGAAACCCGAGCAAATGCTAAGAGGTATATAAAGATGTATATTTGTATGTCCCATATACATTTCTAAACAGCTAGGAATACACTAGGGGACCAATTGTCAATTTAATAAAATCGGACCAGTGGTTGTGATGTCTGGCTCAAAAAACAATATGCATCTATCTAAAACTTTTTTTTTATTGCCACGCGTCAATGCAAAGCATGTCAGGTGCAGCTAATTAAGTTGTTAATTATACCATATTTGTAATTACCGGACAATAGACAGCATTTTTGAAGCATGATTTACGTAAATCAAGATTCAGAGTTACGATTACAATGGAATTTTCTTAGTTGTTAATCCCAATAAAAAGCTATTAATTACCACATTCTACAGTTCATCTCAACAATATTACTCACGACACGACCTTCGTGAAAAAAAAAAGAAAAACAAAGCAAACAACGCGGTAGAATCATTCTTCTTTAGATTGTCGTCGATTTCAATCGCGAACATATATGAAAGACTTACTTTCCGATCAAATTAATATAGGGAATCCATAAAAAAGTCTACACAATTCTGGACAGGATTTTATAAAAACTTCATGTTTCGAACTATCATCTATCGGATTACCTATTTACAGCAGTTCTAGACATTTAATAGTCCGCTGGTGAGCTAAAGGTCATTTACGCTGATATCATTTAGAGTCGGCGTTTATAATAAACGATCTAGGTAATTAACTACTTATGAATGCGATCCACGATAGACATCCCACTTATTAAAAGATCATGACCAATTAATTAAATCTTTCTAGATATAAATTGCTTTGCATGCTTCTGATCACGATCTTTGTATGTATAAAAAATCATATATGTGTTAAAAGTAATTGCATGTAGCGTTAATATCCAGTTTTCTAAATATTATTATAAATCTGCAATGCGATAGTTTAAAGTGCATGAAAATTAAGGGTTATAAATCTTAGCTAGTTATATGGAGTATGGATACATACATTTTCTTAAGTTCTCTAAAACAGTTTGCTGTTTTCTCACTCTAAATGTTCGACACAAATTGTTAAATTCTTGAATTAAATTGTAGCCAACGATCTAATCTAAAAATACTCTATTAAAAATAACGAATTTCAGATGCTTACAAACGATTGTGGTTGCAGCTGGTGTTGAAAGATATTTTTTCCCCTTTGCATTATCTGGGTTATGTCATTCTTAAAAACAATCAAATCCCTTTAACTAGGCACAGGTTAAATAATCAAGCGATTAAGCCCTGAATCAATGTATTATTGGTTGGGATGCAGCATTCTTAGCACCATATTCATAGTTATAAACTTTGTCTATGCGCAATTATTCAGCACCTTCTAATTGAAACCTTCGGCTTAAGTATACCAGTCAAAGGTATCCACACCTCGAAAACCTATCACATTATTAATTTTGCCATAACGTTTTACTTCAAAACATTTACTCTAACACTAAAGGTTGCGTAAATCAAGATTCAAGATGTAGGGCAAGTGTAAATCCTTATCTGGCTAATAAATCAAACGGCATAGATAGTTCAGTACGATTTTAATTTTTACAATAAATTGCGATAAAATAGTTATTGTCATGTGATATCGCGTAAGTAGCTCATTGACCGAGATTTTCGTCACTTAATGATTAAAACTAGTGTTTTGATTTCTTGTAATTTTAGGTGATACAATTCGTGATTAGATACATTTATTGATGTGCTTTCTTAATTAAACGTTACGGTATAGTTTCTTATATTTCGGTTTCCCTGTTCCCAATTATGGACGGTCACCCAAAAGCTTTTTTGGCTTCCCTAAATCCGTTCTGTACTATTCCTTACCATTCGCCGCATTTCTTCCTTGGACATCTTTAAACTATGTATCGGTGTTCCTCTGTCTATGTGTAAACTTCATCTCTTCTTACTCTTTTATCTAATACTAGGTATAACTTTATTCCTAATAACATTTCCATTTTGTATACTTCAAGCAATGAAAGAAATCTGAATTAAAAAAAAAACTCGAATCTTCTAAAATTGACTGTAAAATTCATTAAGAATAATAGCTACCATAACATTCGTTACACTAAAGAGTAGCTCAAAACATTTAGGAAAATTTTGGTGTAACAGTACCAGAGCACGCGAGGCGTTTTTTTTGGCAATCACTGGGTTATCGTCCTGGCCTGAGTGGTGCGGGCAGTTTTTTGTGCAGCGCTCCAATCATTACGTAACTCATGCTAAAATATAACACATACTAAGGTACAAGGTCCAAGATACTCGATCATTATTTACTCTCCATATATCCTTGGGTGTCGTGTTTATTCGTTGATAAGTCTATGGTTTGAGGTAATGTGTCAACTATCAAATATCATAGCGTCCTTTGCGAATAGTTATGGTGTTTAATTTCATGTGATATTGTCCTGAATTCCATTGCTATATAAATCTTAACATATTCATATTACATATGAGATGACATTGGAATTCTCGAAATGAATAATGTAATTTCTAGGGCCATTACTGTCTAGTATACGTATTGTAATAAAGTCAACACATGATAAGTATGAATTTATGCGATATTATGTTCTGTTACATAATTATATTATCGTATTGATTCTTACTAATTATTCTGTGTCTTCCCTACAGAAAGTCACTTTTACAGTTTTTACTTCTTTAACTTTTCTATGACTAACCTTCTTTGTTGTCTCGAGTCGAAACGATTCGGGTTCGAAATGTTTTGTCTTGCTGGGTGCCTCCGTGAGCTAGACTAGTTTCAAATTCAACTTTTATTGAGAATTCAAAAGTAGACGAGTGGTCATCACGCGAGTATTTGTAAATAGTTAAATGTTTTATGTTTGTAGAGTACGACGACTTACCTACATCACGAGGTCACACTGGACGGTCACACTCGGGTTATACGAAAACGTGAAATCTATTTTAACCGGTCCATACATTTAAGAATACTAAAATATATTGCTATTCTTAAGGTCATTTCAGTTTATCATGAATTAAACAATTTTCTATACTATAATTCCTAAACCCCTTTAAAATTTATGCGTATTATTCTACACGTTTGTGTTATCCATGCCAATGTAGAAAAAACAAAACACGATTCTATTTTTTTATCGGTAAATAATGGTCTAATTGGCGCGGCTCCTGATTAACCTGGATTCTTGTCGGTAAAACTTTTTAAATGGCCCATATTAGTATGACTAACAGTGTTTCTGTCGACTGGTTATTCGGGGTCAAATTTTCTTGTAATCGATTCTGTCTTTAACTATAACTTTTAACAATTTGCTTTACCAATGTTTTCATGATTAGTATCCAAACGAATTTTCGGTTACTTCTTCATAAATCATAATTACTAATTTGTCTTCTAAAGCAATCAATTAGTACTAAACTTGTGTTTATTTAGTAAATGACAAAGAGGACGTTGTGTAATTAAAAACACTATGTCGAATTACAGCGTACCACACTTTGTTTTTACGTTTAAAACTTATCACGCTCATGATGTAGGTAGTGAATGTATCTCGTATGTTATTGTTTCACTTTTTCCAATAAAATCAATGTACAATAACAATCATGCAATGCATTTAAATTCACGTATTGCCACTAATCACGTATCGTCATTCATGGTCATTTGACATTATTCTAAATTCTCTATGTACACTTACGAGGTGAAATTTGAGAATAGCTTTGGTGTTCGTTGGCTTTTGTCAAGGCCCGTCACGCCTAACTTCATTAATAATGCACGTAATGTACACAGTAACTTAATTCAATGGAATGGAATGTTTTGTTAGAAGTTGTTCATCTCAGTATTTCTAGGAAACTTCTCGGCCTCATGGTTTCTGCAAACGGCAATACTGCCTGTGCAATTTGAAGTTTGAACTTAGTAACTACACAAATGAATCTATAAATATAAATGTGAATAACAGCGATAACTGCCAGACAAGCGTTAAATATAAATTGTTATTAGTATTTTAGTGGATGTGTGTATTTCGTCGATGTGGATGTCAATCTCGTGGCATGAAGTCGGCGTGTGGCCATCGAGGGCGTTGCACGAGGTAGTTGTGTGGAGTGATCACACTAGCACGTGCTACTTACGTGGTTCCTTTTCTTATGAAGCCGAACTTATGTTTTATATTTACTGTTTGTTTCGAGTTGCGTCGGCCGGCCGGCAATCAAATCAAAACACATGCTATCGCTCTGCTGATAACTCTGCGCGATGAGGCTAAACATCTATAGTTTGTGATTAAATTGTAGTTATTGTATTAAATACAGAGTTTTGTAACCATAAGTTAAAAGCACGTGTAATAATTTAGTGTCTTAACATAATAAAACAATGATAATTACATTGTTTGAAGTGTATTATCTAATTTAAAAGAAAAATACAAAGTTATCGGATCAAATCGATTACAAAAAGTTTCACGGTGCTTATCATCACTACGAAGTACAATTAAATTAATAGGTAAAATCTATGATATCGATTCTTGTGGTGTTAAAGAGTTTTTTCCTTTGTTCCAGGTGAGGTGACAAAGGCTTAAAATGACTGTGGAGAAGAGCAAAGGCCCGGAGCCGACGAAGCCGCCGGCGACGAGGAAGGTGGCTCCCGATGGAGGCTGGGCGTGGATGGTCTGCTTGGGAGTCAGTTTAGTTAATGTAAGTACTAAGTTATTACAGGCAAATTTATGTTGAGTTAAGTTTTCTTCTTATTTTTATTGAGAAACTGGAAAGATGTTTTCTGCAAAGTTTTTTGATAAAGTGAACACGTTTGGTCCATTTTTTTTTCATTGTAGCGAATATGTCTTCTGCTGAAGAAATATTTGCTAGTTATATTTATGCTTAAGTTGTAGTGCAATGTCTGCATACCTAAGTATATTTTTAACGATGATGTTGGAAGGCAAATTCGTTTTATCTTGTTAAACGTCGGTTGTATTCATAAAAAGATCTTTTGTGTCTACCAGCCGGCAATCTGCCGGTGTTTTTATGTTTGAACTCGCTAAGTGCACTTCAAGCTCGGGCAAAAATCTATAGAACTGTAATAATAATAAAATTATGATACGACAGGAAGTAACAACTGTGAATACACAAACCATACGCTGATTAGAAATTGAAATGTTGACATTCACAAATCTGTGACGCATCGTCTGCCAATATATGTATTTTATGTATGTCTAATGCCTAATTATGTTATGGTCGCCATTTGTTCCATATTACGCTTAAACCAGAAGTGGATAATATGACAAAATCAATTCTATCCAGTTAAAGGTGTAAATCATTCAGATTCAATGAGCGATTTTCGCTTTTGAGAACAATGCACCTTTAATTCTATTTAGAAGTAGAAATTAGATTAGGTAGTTTGTATTGGACTAGGTAGTTTAAGCAGAGACATTAAGCCCTGTATTCATTAGGGATTTAATCCACTTTACTTGACGATGCACTTCACACGTACACCTACACCTCATCGTCTGTAGGAGTTAACCAATAAATATACGGACGCTACAAATTTAAAGTTAAGGTTACTACATATTTTCGTAACTACACAGACTCCAAAATTTATTGTACCGTAAATGTTTTTACTGTCTTTGAGCGAATAATTTGGTTCTACTATTCAAAGTTAACGTTAATTCAAGATAAACGTAAAACAAACTGGTTATTCTACACATCAATAAATTAAATAATAGTTGTCTCTACATTCAAGCTTATTCTTGCTTAAATAGATTCGAAATCGATATTGACAACTAAAATGGGAACAGTGTGTGGGCTTTACTCACCTTATTTGGTTTGAACGAAAACGTTACCAAAACATTAGATTTGCCTTTGCTTAAAATACATATTATTGTTCAATGAACACGCCTCGATAATTTACATACTTATTACGATAATTACGAGTACACATGCCTTAAAAATGCCACTAATCATTATTCACATTTATCACAAGTCACGTTAATAATCGATCGTTTCCCAAAGAAGATAGATAGTAGATATTGTTTATCTTTGCACGCTAATATCTGTACTTAATGGAAAATAGGTTGACGTTTCTCCAAACAAACGTTCAACGCATTTGCTAATGTTTGCTTATTTATTATTGTTTTTCACGTGAAACTAGATTGAGAAATAGGTTTATTGCCATAGATATTCACGTAAAATAATATCATTTCTGGCAATAAATTGAGAGCTCTCTACTTTGTTAAGGTAATTTAGAGGATGTCTTATTTACTTTTAAAGATTTCATCGAACAGACAATGTTAAGAATTAAACGATCGGGTGTTGTGTGCATTAAATATTGTTAATTAATATCGTCCATAGTCCAGTCCCTTTCCGTGACAGTTTCAGCGGAGACCGGCACGCATTGTAAATGGTTCACTAAACACAATAGAAAATCAACTTTATGCTAAAACCACAAGGTGGACAATTGATATTGGATCGGTGCCTTGAACACGTGTATCCACCTTGTCTGGATGACCCTTAGTTGCAATCTCCAGACGCTAAGTCAATAATGAACGTACTAAAATGTACCTACATTTATTTTGTGGTTTCATTTGTTTGAATCTTCATGGAATCGGTATTATTATTTACTTATTGTGGTTCGACAGCTTACTGCATTCCGAGCGATGAGTGATGTCAAAACAAATATTGGCTAAATAAATTGAGTATTGGTTTTTGTACAAAATCTCATAACAAAAACTCCGTTTGAGGTTTTAGTCGTATTTATATCAAATGCAAAAGTTCCAATCGTGCGTAAAGGTTACCTTATAGTACAACCTGATTTATGTATTTCTGTAAATGTCACCCAAATACGCCCAATACGGCCATCGGGCACCGAAGGGCACTGCAGTGCGTACGTGACAAGATCTCGATGTCTCCGCAAGCCGACAGTCGGCACAATAATTACGATTGCTTAACTAGCCAGTAGTCACATGCTCTCCTACCATATGACACAATTACTCTTTAAACTGTTCATGTTGGACTATGGAAGCAGACCTACTACCTATAGTATCATCAGTATTTAATTTCTCTCTCTCGAACTAGCTTCTAAATATTCATATCCAATTGAATTGCCGTTGTAGTAAGTCATTTATTGGTAGTACTGGTGTGAACCACTTATGTGTTATGGCTGTGTGGTTGGCCTTTTATGACTTTTTTATTACATCTATGGGTATTACAATTTTTTACGTTCTTTTGCCGGTCACAAGACGCGGTGACGCTTCAGCATTTCCTAATCCCATTCTAGTTACGTAACGTTTCAGTAAAACGCTGTTTTTAGTGAATAAAATTGGGCTAGGTTTCCTGGTCTTGTTATAATGAATTAAATTATTTCGGGTCAGTTTAATACCAAACGAACACCATTTTTTTTTGTAAAGCCTTGTCTGACTTGATCGTCGTTAGCTACGTTGGAGATTTTCCTTATTAAAACTCAAATCGCATTAACTAATCGCTATAAATCCGCTAAAACTTAACTAACCATAGTTAATACACTAGTACCACGTTTCCTCTGTATCCGCCTGTTTACGTCACCCCATCCGGTATTAACTCTAGCGTTAAAACTAAATAGATATCCAATTGATTGTAAATGCCCACACATAAAATTAACTAGTCCTAAATAAGCATACACGCGTTAACCTCAACTTGGGTAACTTTGAACAGCGGTCTAACTTTGAACAAAGTTGTGAAAGTATTTATTATTTTATTATATGAAATTTGTTGGCGTTGCAATATTATTCCTGCGTAAAACAAATGGCAAAAAACGTATTTTGTTAAGTTACGAAAAAAAGTAACTGTCAATGTTATAATTTGGTAGATTCCCGCGTTTTTTCATAGTAAAGTTGTGACAAGAATTGTTGCAATTCTGTTTTGAAATCGCAATATAACGTCGTCCTTGATTCAGGTCAACACCAAGTTGACTATAGTATTTATATGTCACGATTAATGTCATATGAATAGATTGGGATTTTTATGACAAAAATACCCAGGTCTTTTACCCAGATCTTAAAATATTTGGGAATTTTACCTGTTCAAAAATTTTTGTTCAAAGCTACCCAAAAATCAGGATAACTTTGAATTTGAGTTTAAAGGCAAATTCTGGATAGTTTTGTTGTTTTCCCTGTAAATTTATTGCATTAGACTAAAAAACTAGGTCAAAAGGACACTATTTATTCAATAAAAATAAGGGTAATAAAAATAAAACTAGTTTTAAAATCACGAATATTGTAAAAAATGTTCAAAGTTACCCAAATTGACTGTACTCAATCAATAAAACGTCATAGCAACAGTCTATAATGCGTAATGAAATGCATATTAATATTAATCAAACGTATGATTCTATACGATCCCGACATCTCATCTGAATACGGTGCGTCACTTGCTTAGGTCTTCTATAAATTCTAAACATCGCTAAAATTTTCATAAGACTTGCTAAAGTAATGTACATTGTAGGTACAGCTAAGATCCTAAGACTAATACATTTTGACAAGCATAAACGCTGATCGAATTGCTCAAAAGCATGGAAATGACATTTCTCTTCGACGTGTTACGTGACTCAGACTTAAAATTTCCATACATTTTAACAATTTAAGCATTAGCGCTTGTAAAAATGTGAAAATTCCGATGTCTACGGGTTTTGTTTCGATTTATTCCCTTTAGAATAGGAGTTTTTTTTACATGCTGACTTCAGCGTGTCATTTTATACGCGGCGAAATGCGTGACGCTATAAGCAGCCTATAGAAACCATGACCTTAAACAAACAGCCTACGTCATGTCTTACTAACGATAGTTTAAGTTTACCGTTAAACTGAAGTGTGAATTGTAGAAACCGCACTTTGCTCTCGATTTAACGGAGATTTTATTTTGAAGTAAATTTTCCCGAATTCGTGACAAACAGGAATATGTGTTACAATTATTAAAGTAGGTATGCGGTTGAACTCGATATCTCACGGCACCTCGCTGTTCCTTAGGGTAAACCATTGATACATTTGATACATCTTTGAGAAGTTTCTTACATATTATATGTAACAATTTTCCTAGCCTTTCTCAAGCACTTACATTGCATGAGAAAAGACTATGAATAAGTTCGACTTCTATTTTTTTTCATGTGTAACCACTTTCACACATTTGCAATAGTACCTAAACTAAACGGACGACAAAATAGTCTTGTGTTCTGAAAATAGGAACTCATAAAGGTATCTAATAACTAAAGTATTTCAGATACATGATTAATATATGACATGAGAGATGACTTTCCTATTTTCCGGAGTGTTAAGCAGCATCCGAGCGAATTACAAAAACCTCACAAGGCCAATGTAATATCATTATAGCTTAAACAGGTTTCTGTCTCAATAATCTAGTTGACCTTGAACTTAAATATCTTTACATAATCGAAATAAATCTCTGGTATTTTTACGCGAATTTTATTTTTAAATGGGTCTTAGATGCTTGTAAAACGTGATATGGGTAAGTGGCACGTGGAAGTTAATAGACTACTTTTTGCTATACGATAATAATGTAAATATAAAACTGTCATACGTGAATAAGCATTAATATTTATTCAAATAAGAATTAAAACGAGGTTTGACAACGTTTTTCGTTACCGTTAGCCTGATACGAACTAAGAAAGTCTGAATTGTGTGTCACAACTTTCGTATAACCTTGCACCTTCCGTGTATGTACCTATAGTATGCGTTTTGGGCATTATTTTTATGTATAAAACGAAATGCCTCTTTTCCTTGGACAGTTCTAGGCTGATATGTTGCTTGCAGAAACTGATTGACTTGACGAACTTTACTCCGGATCTCAGTTTAGAATTTTGCAAAATAATTCAATTTTTCTGGTGTTTCAACATTATGCCTTATCAATTTCAGTTTTCGACGCGTTCTCTAGAACCGTCGTTTGGACTGCTCTTCAAAGATCTCCTAGATGACCTGGGTGTCCACACGACAGGAGCCTCAGTCATCGCCAGTACCCTGGACTCGGTGGTCAACTTCTCCGGGTTCTTCGTTGGCCCCGTGATAAAGACTTTTTCCTATCGGAAGGTCTGCTTCGTGGGGTCATTGATATGTGCTCTGGGTTTGCTGTTCACCGCACCGGCCGCCAGTATGGGTCATATTATAGCTACATACAGTATTTTGGGAGGTGAGTTAAACACTATAAATACATATATTGCTCGTAACACTTTAATCCGTCTGTTTATTTGGGTGTCGTGATATCCATTACGAATTTTAAATGTGAGATAATATAATGAGAAACATGAACCCATTAACCTGAACAGCGAAATAGTTTTGCTAAAAATATCACATTTGAAATCATAGGTACATGAATATAGAAATCGCTTTGAGAATGAGCATCTGAACAAATATTACTCTTATCAGTTATCCGGTAATACGTATACAGCGTTGAATTGACCAATAATGGACAGTTTTATGCACACTTAGTCATTCAGTTTGATTTGTCGGCATTAAATCATTCCTACCGACTTCTGATCGATGTTGCATGTCGCATCGTAATAAGAAAATATTGACTTATTGAAATTCATCACGTTACAGATACTTTACTTAACGAGATGCATTTACGCCATCGGAAACCTTATGACATTTACATTTTGGTCGATATAGTTTTGTCCACCAGAAGCGATTAAAATTTGGGATAACCTGCTTTTTTGGATGCATGAATTGGCATTTATCATTCAGCGATGTGTTACGTAGATATTTTTTTCTAAGTAGAAGATATTATACAACGTTGATAAAAGCGAGAGGCATTAAATGAAACCACATATTCTGTATATCATTATAAGGCTACACAACAAAAATCAAATCAATGTAAGCAATAGTTTAGTCACAGGATTTTTTTTTAGTTTTTTTTTAGTTTGAACATGCTGTATCTTCCTGATTAGGTGACTAAGTTTTATAGGCATAGTTATCTAGTTGGCTCTGGTTGGGTCCGAAACTAGTCGGGCTATCCCGATAAATACGCGTGAGTAAACCGTTATAACGTTTTAAGTATGAATCATCCTCACGAAAGTTATTATAAAAATATTGCTTACATTGATTTGATTTTTGTTGTGTAGCCTTATAATGATATACAGAATATGTGGTTTCATTTAATGCCTCTCGCTTTTATCAACGTTGTATAATAAGCCTTTTCACACTCTTAACTCGGTATTTACAAGTTTGTTCTACATTTACAGTTTATTATTACATTAGCCTGCTTAAGGAACTTGAAGGTTTTCTTAGAAGTTTTTCCTTTATCATTTCTCCGGACAGACCTTAGCACGCTATAAATACTGTTTATATTTAACCTCGTTGCTTTATTAAGTCGCTTTATAATTTATTATCCTTTTACGTACGATACGTCCTGTTTAGCCCGTCCCTATACAGTATGTACTACTTGATACTTATTCAAATATGACAAATATTGGGAAGCCTTTTATCACATACTTAAAAACATCGTTAACAAAAGTATAAATGTCAATCATCAGTTGCAAATCATTATGATACAAAAAGTGTGTGAATAGACTATAAATATCATCGCACTGTAAACAAAAGTCTTTCCCTTGATTTATTGTGCTATTGTGACGAAAAGTTCTTATAAATTATTCGCTACTAATTTAATGTCATGGGTCGTAACGTAAATGAACCGTTAACGCTTTTCATTACTCTGTTCAGTTTGTTGCGTCATCATCCGACGTAATTTACAGTAGCTAATCAACGTCATTATTATTTTGAGTAATTAATATATCCTTCCTTTTTCCATAGAATTGTGTGGACGCATTTATCAACACGGACAATTGAGTGACCAACCGTTTAGGTACATGCACTTAAAGATCCTGTTTTTAACTGTCTTCAATATCTATGCGATGTATCATAATAAACAGATTATTTCTTTAAATCTTCACGGAACATCTGATTATCTATTTATGATACCTACTGATAAAATAAGCCCTGATTTAACATCTAACTGCATTGCGACAGTAGTAGCTTTGTTTTCAGTATTGACAGAATAAAAAAAAACATCAATTTTGTACCATAAAGCAAGGAAAACGATTAAAGAACTCGACCAATTATTTCATATTTTACACTGTAGACAGGATAACCGCAAAAACAAAACGTACAAATGATTTATAACTGCCGTGAAAATGTCCTTCAGTAAACCGCTACCACTGCATAATCAGAAAATGTTTTATTAAAACCTAATCATAACACTACCCACGTCACGAATCACAGATAAGTCGCGTAATTCTTTCGTGAATTTAAAGAGATTTACATTATACAATCAGAATGACGTGCGTAATTGCCTGAAGGAAAATCTGAGTCATTATTCTACGATACCGTTATACTAAACTTATTAAGGCCTACGTTAGCCACCGTTGTTAGTACCTTGTATAATTACCGACGTCCTATTATGTGTACAAATACTTGTTGATGCGTTTAATAGTTGACGTAATTAATTCTTGCACCTGCACAATAGAGTATTAATAGTTCATTGACTAATCGTTACATTGGATTTATTGACATTGGATTAAAAAGAATGACTGAATTAAATTCGTTTGTGGGTATATGCGGGTAGTATTAATTGAAATGTTTGAATTTATACTTGTATGTATCGTTAATTAAATAGTATTATTGGAAATAAGGATGTATTACATCATATGGATATGTTTTGAATGTCAAATAACTCCAGATGTAAAACATGGTGCAATACATTTAAATAAAGAATAACTCTCATTTATCTTTATACGTATTTGGGTATCGTTGACGTACGACTCGTTATTTCATTACCTGGTATAGTTTTTTTGTAGGACAAAAACTAATAAGTTAATAATTGTATTGCATGTGGTTTGCGGTACAAATGTAGTTTTAAGTATGATTAAAACACAATATTGACTTTTTGTTTGAAGAGGACACAATGGAATATATATTTTATTTTTTATCTCCTTCAACTATTTGAGACAGGTTTTTACATTATTATAGCACTGTTTATTCATTCTTGGGCAAAAGTGTATTTTCCTATTTAATCTGTTGTAGAATTGCTAAAAATTACTTCTAATTTAAACTTAGCTGTCTACTTTAAGATACCAACCAATTTTATTTGCATTTCTGTATATGGATACTGTAATTTTAACAATTTCAATACTCATTCTTGTTTAGACTTAGTATTTGTTAAATATTCTTGTCTTCGATATTATTCTTACAAGTTTTGTAGGATCAAATCCATTTCATATATTTTTATGACTGGTTTCACTAATTTTGTTTGTCAATCGCTTTCCAGGTTTCGGCGTAGGTCTCGCATCATCATCATCCTTCGTTTCCCTCAACCATTACTTCTCCAAGAAGCGTGGCCAAGCCGTGGGCTTATCCATGGCTGGTACCGGTTTCGGGCTCATGGTGATGCCGCAACTAGTCAAGCTGTTGCTAGGCGAGTACGGCTTCCGATGGACCGTAGTCATACTGGGTGCTCTAGCCTTCCACGCGGTACTTGGATCCTGTCTACTGCAGCCTATTAAACGGCATCTTATAGATGTGCCGGTTGACTGTGAGATGCAAACTGTGAAGGTGAATATGTTATTGATTTATTATGTCATTATTTTTGTGAATATGTCATTGATATTTTTATGTCAGTATGTAAATCTTGTATCTTGATCAGTATCCAATTTAATATACGTTTGTTAAGATTTGCGCAATAATAACATCGATCTGGGACTGTCTCACTTCGCCTCACAGTGGGAGATTTCCGGGTCGTTTCCCACATAAAGAAAACTGTTTATACCTGATATACTCTTGTTGATACAAGTTATCATTAGCTTAGTTTCGTAGTGAACAAATTAGTACATATTGAGACAATCTAGCTCGAATCATTTAACCTAAAATAAAACTCATTTTTCCAGGAAATGGAATGCATATTAGAGAGCGACGAAGAAAACGAAGACAAGTTCGAAATCAACCCTTTAGTTGCACATCCAATGCCAAAGATAACGAAACAACGATCCCACACCAACATGAACCATCCTTCAGTCAGAACCATCGGGTTACCAAGAGCTAAGACATGTGACAAGCCTTTACAAGAGTTCGAGAAATTCGAGAAGAATAACAGATTATACCCCGGGTTGACGACCGCGGCGTCAGTTGCTGCGATGCCCAGAGTGACATCTAGCGGCAGTATGAGTGAAGCTGCAAGGAAAAGGAAAGTGTCCGTTATTTCGAATATATCGAACATGGATTTCACGGGCAGTTACTTGCAGTTGTATCTTGATGTGAGTATTTTTTTGTTACACTATATTTTTATACGATATTGCTACCGCCATTTCTTTCAAGTAAAGTAAGACTAATTAAAAGTAAAATAAAATGTTACAAAGAAACATATCTTTAAGTTCGTAATAATATATTTTAAGAATATTTAAAGCGTCATGGTAAAGTATAAATCATGAAATTGTACAAACTTCTATATGGTGAAGGGTGGGCGATGGGGTGCTGTGCTGGGGAGGTGCATTATACCTAATTTTGACGTTCGGAAAGTGCTACATTGAAGCCTAATTTGAATAAATGATTCGATTTTTTGATTTTGAATGTTATTTAACGGAGGTTAATTTACATTCCAGACGGTGGACGATGACGCGATACAAATGAAGCCAATAAAAAAAGCCGAACCAGAAGAAAAAAAGAAAGGCTTCTTTAGAAAATTTATAGCACTAATGGACTTAGATTTACTTAAAGACTGGTCGTTTTTGAACCTTTTACTAGGGCTCTCTCTCTTTTGGAGCGGTGAGCTGCAATTTAGGATGTTGACTCCTTTCTTTATAAGAAGTTTGGGCTACAATATGAATGACACGGCGTTTTGCCTCTCCATGACTGCCATTACTGATATTTTGGTGCGGTTGATACTACCGCCGATATTTGACAGAACGACTATATCAAAGAAAATGATATTCTTTATTTCATCTTTCTTCTTAGCGGCTACGAGGTCTGGTGAGTAATGTCAAATTATTTAATAATCTCCAAAAAAAAACTAACCGATTGATGAGATGATTGATGATCCAATGCACGATGTAGCTGTATGAGACACAATCCCTACTACTTTTCGCTTCATGAAGCTTCCAAAGCAGCGTCAAAAAACCGATATTCGTGCATTTTACCGTAATGTTTCTACCAGACTAAATAGATTTTTGCCAAAAACTAGATCTATTTACTTATACATTATGTACTTTAAGATTTGTAACAACAAATGAGAAAAAAAATACCAAAAATAAAAATGCCTAATAAATAAATATCCATTAGGTAACCTCTCTCCTATATCCCCATCTCCTCTCCGAGGGTCGACATACTGTGATACTGCTATATATTGCCTGATTTCTAAAACAAAACTATCTCAACAGTTCTAGCAGAGCAATCAGAATGGGTGCCCCTAATGATCTGGCTGTCAATCTGCGGGTTCTTCCGCGGCATGTGCCTCAGTAACTTCACGCTCACCATCTCCGAGTACTGTCCGCTGGAGAAGCTGCCCGCAGCCTTCGGCCTGCACATGGTCAGCAAGGGCGTGTTCGTTGTACTTATTGGACCTATTATTGGTAAGTTACTGGTTTATACTTTCTTGCACTTAAGGTATGGTGCACGATTTGCGAGTTTTTCTGAAGCAAATGTCTTAATAGGGGAGTGTTCGTCGTGTATATTCGACCTATTATTGGTAAGAAACTGGTTTATACTTACTTGGGCTAAAAATCTGGTTTCCATTCAATCGCGACTTTAGACCATAAAGTAGTAGTAATTGATCAGTCAACAAGGATGGTAACAAATTCTCTGGGTGTCTCTGTGCATTTGAATTGAATGTGTGTGAAACCTCCGCGACACAAGGAATCAAAACCTTAGCGGAAAAAAAATCTTATTGCTAAATGTGCACCACATTTAAATTGGTTACAATCAATAAAAAACTTTAACACTTTCATACATTGAACATTTATTCTCTAGAATATTAAAGCACTATAATTTCAATATATCTTTCTATACAGGTTACGTGCGAGACTACACCGGCAGCTTCGCGATCTGCATCCACGTACAGAACGCGCTCATCATGTCCTGCGTGCTCGTGTGGGGGATAGAGTACGCACTCGCCTTCACTCGCCGCAGGAAAGTCGTGCAGATATAACAACTTAAATACACCCATCGAAAGGAAAAAGAAGCTCATTGTATCTCTTGTAACTCACGGGCTAACTTCAAGGGAAGAAACCCGGTCCTTTTTAAAGGCTTACACGGGGACACAGGCCCAACATTATTATTATTATTACAATATATGGGTAGCTCGCTATTTAGACGTTTAGGAAGCCTGCCATCACTTCTGTGGAAAGAGATGCCATTATATACCATGTGTGCCGTCTCGCTTTTACTTTAAGTCGTGTTGGTAGGCCTCGTGTCCTTGTATGCCTCTATAAATACAAGATAATATAACAGACCGTATATAATCCAAACGCCAAATAAAATATTTAGCGTAATGTTTTTAACTAACAGTGCAGTTAACCAATTCTAACACATTAACAGATTATATACAAAGGTTTTAAGCAAGTTTTCAATACAAGTCCATAT
Source organism: Chrysodeixis includens (assembly GCA_941860345.1). NCBI lineage: Eukaryota > Metazoa > Arthropoda > Insecta > Lepidoptera > Noctuidae > Chrysodeixis > Chrysodeixis includens. Next base: position 8,777,821 of record OW796099.1, on the reverse strand, counting down.
CGATATCATATCAAAATAGTTGGTTTTACTTGAAATGGAATTGATTTACTGCGCTGTATCCATAACGGGTAAAGTTCGCTAGTATAGGAGTGGCATTGATGTAATAGACCGACTTTTAAGCATATATTTGCTTGGCAACACAGATTGTAATATTTTACTTGTATATAGATATTATTGATATCGATTTTAGATGAATATGGTCACATTGTAATGACATTTAATATATATTATAATATGGGGTTTCCCTTCACCATCACCTCTAAAAGCAGGACAAGTCGTTGCAGAAAAGAGATAGCACTATTCCCAGTGTCTCCTTCTCGCGTCCATAACGGCGAGTTTCTTTTAAATGATGGTAGTAGATCCCCAGAATTTATACCTATACTTGAGCCAAATTCGATAAAGAATAGAGGTAAACAAATCGTTGCTAGGCAACGACTTGTTTACTCCTAAAAGGCAGATGTTAACAACCTTTTCTAGATTAATGTTATTCATACAAATACCTAATAACCCTACTTCCTACTAATGTAAAAACTTTGTTTAGGATTTATAACTAACTCGTACGTATAACTCGACCAAATTATATTGCTACGTTTCGTTATTTCCAATTTATGTTTTCTTATTGTAGGTTTATGTCTTTTTTGTTAACATAAATTAATAATAATTTATATGGTTGCCTATTAAACGGTATAAAGTAATATTAACATAAATGAAACGTAAAATATAATAAAAATATTTTTGATACGTATTATTATACATAGTCTTCAATGAAACAACTAAACGCGAGCCTTTCATACTTGGAAGTATTATAATGCACGTGTTATGCAGTTGATTTGAAAAGTAGTTAAAATGTGCAAAATTGTATATACAAACGTCCCAACTTTATTTGTTGGTATAAACCAAATTCGCAAAAAAGTGTTTTATCCCTGGATTTCATCCATGTTTCTTTTTTGTTAGGGCTACCGCGAAAAGTTAATGTCGACTTTTTAATGTTTTTTTCGAAATAACCAGGTAATATGCATGTTATTTGAGTGATTCTAGTGAAATATGCTGCAATAGGATTTCTTAATAAATAGTTAGCGTGAAAAAGGCAATAATCATGTAAATAATAGAAGATTTGTAAAAAGTGAGTTGTGATAACCCTAAATTGGTTTGTTTACCTGTATTCTTTATCGAATTTGGCTCAAGTATACGTAAAATTGAGTTATATTTTTAAACAATTTAGAAAAGAGCTTTTATTAACCTCTCTTATATAGCTCTCTATATAAATCGATTGGCTCGTCAGTGTCTAATAGTATTCACATAATAACTAACGTATAATGGTAACTATCGTAAAGTATCTTCTGCGTGTGTCAAAGCTTAACGTTAGAACCAGTGACTTTGGAAAGTGGAACATCTCAGTAAGTTACTTATAAAGTAACAGAACATTTAACGATTCATATTTTTAGACGGCTGTTTGTAGTTCGGAAAGTTTTGTAGGTGTGTATTTTTAGATGATATTAATTTATACAAGTAACTTAGTAGTAGGTACTCTTTCTAATCTATCAAAGACAATTTGAGGACTATTAAGCCTTCGATAGACGATTTTAGACAATCTGTAGATTTGTATAGAACTATATTCTTTTATACATAAATATTCATGACTATCTTAAATGATTGATACTTAATAAATGTGTCGTACTTATTAAATGAAGTAAATTGTAGTGACTTAAGATATCATTCGTATTTGACATGAATACGTATATCGTATTAAAAATGACATTTTATTTCTTTTATAAATCATAGAAATAATAAAATAACATGTGTTGTTTATTTTTATTAATTAACTAATAAAATACGTTTTCTAGCTAGAATCTTATGTGTCTGTACTATTCTGCATTTTCTATGACAAGCTAAAGTTAACTGTTGCCTTGTTAGCAAAGTTTATATATTTATGTGAATGTTTATACACCGTGACTTTTAGGTCGTTTTAGAAAAGCAGCCCAGTTCATGTATCCAATGACTAGTAAACGATTATAATAAAAAAAATATGTTTTTTTAAGATTTGAATGAATAAAAATATTATTCATTATTATGACACAAGGCAGTTTTACGAACACTCTGTAGTGAGCGCGGTCCGAACCTTGTGCCAAAGGGGCCGCGCGGGCGGCGCGGCGGCGTCTTATCACAGGTCATTCACCTTAGCGTAAAACAGCTGTCTTACTATTGCAATTTTTTTTTTTTTTTTTTATAATTAATGATAAAAAAATTATATTCGCGCCTAGAGGTATTTTATGACGGATATAGTGTGTGGACGACTTTTTTAAAACGACCTAAAAATCACGGTGTATATCTATTTTTTTGTTAATCAATTAACAAATCATTGTTTATTAAGCAACTTAAGTAACATGCCCAATTATCTATAGTAAATAACATTTATTTTCTTGACCTACAAAGTGCTACGTACCGACGATCGTCACAAATCTTAATAAGCAAAATATGACAAGTGAATATTAACTTTCGCAATTTGTTTTGCAATAAATGCAGACGTAGCAATGTTATTGACTGATTCCGCATTTGAGTAGGCAGTCGAGTTAACACTCAATTTATATTATTTATTTAAAATTGACTTAGGTACATCTAAGAAGCTTTTTTTGACATTTCATACCTTTTAAGGTGGTATTATATTGCACACAGGAAAAACACAAGTTTTTAGCAAGCACAGCTACTAAAAACAACAAAAATATACTCTGTTTAAAAACAAACTATGAACCTTAATGCAATGTATACAATTTTTAATTATGAAATGTCAAAATGTATCTCTTCTTTGTAATTTGATAGACTGTCATTATCACATGACATTAAAAACACAATTATTATTATGTTATTATTATTATTATTTGGACGTAGCCTTTATTTTGAAGCAAATCTCTATCTTCCATGTTCTCGTCTTCCAAGAACTATACTAATGTAATGTATTCAGCAATGTGCTTTCAATGTGTGATTTAATTGACCAAATATATGTATCGTGTACTTATTTACTTACTAATATTTGATAAAATGTAGTACTTACATTAAAATTAAGGCTCCAGTTATTGTACTTATAACTGAAGGAATTTTGGACTCTCTTGCAAATACTGAAACGTTATCAGTTTTAAGTCGTCGTCAAATCTCTATTGTCACTTTAAGGCGAAAAGGAACTACATAGTTATAGCCATTGAGATGGTCTTAAAGATAAATGGCGTTTCAGTATTGGCGGGTTACACGTTAATGGTAACTGTCCATCGACAACTGTTGTTTTAATCATAATAATGCAATCAATTTTTGAAACTTATGTGCCAATTGTACATATAACTCTTTATATGAAATGACGTAAAATATTTATAAAAACAAACTTTACAATTATTATGAAATGTAATCATGTACTTATTATATTAAGCGCACTTAAGTAGGTATGAAGCTGCAAGTACCTACTATTTAATGCATTTTCGTTACTTAACAGATTTTGTAAGTAAACCAAACTCGTGTTGAGTTTCTGTCAGTTAATGGTAATGGATTGTTATAATGCATTTATCGTTTTCATTCCAACGTCATCTTACTATGAGCTCTTAGAGCAATACTGTTACCGTGGTGAAGCGAGAAGCCGCTACGCACATTGTAGAGCAGTGTCTCACTCCCACAATGACAGGCGTCTTGCTTTAAGTGCATATAGTACAGACAATATTTTGGATATTACTCTTATAGTCAAGACGAGAAAAGACAATCATTTTAATATTAGCCGCTTATTTGTTTTATTGACGAGTTATTAAATTACATCAATTTTGAACTAATATTAGAATCAAATTAATACGAGAGACGCATTATATATTCATAATCTTGAGTGTGTGGATGACATTTAAATACTGACAGTATTGAATGACGTAAATTGTCAATTTATGATAATTATTATTATCAATAGACGTCCATGTATCCGGTATTTGCGATCTGCTTGCTAGTACCACAGTCTAAGTCAATAGTATATTTAGACTGTGCTAGTACATCGTAATCTTACAATATTTTGGCTCAAATATTCTACTCTACAGTGAAGAAATAACTGTTTAATGTACACGTAAATATTACTTGTTTCCTGATTGTTTGATAACTAACAGACAGAAAACGGATTTGCACTCATTGAAAAAAAGTTTAAACGAAAACAATTTTGGCTGTATGATTGTTTCGTATGATTTTATGACAATAATTTTGTTGAGTTTATGGTAATTAGAGTATAGTTGTTGATTAGCTTTATTTTAAAATCAGTTGAATCTGTTATTATAAATGTCTGCTTAATAAAATATTCTTCATATTTTAATATTCGTTTCACATAACTATCGATATTTATTATCTTAAGATTAAACATGGTAGTAGAAATACTAAGTACAATTTTAATTAATTTCAAAGTGGAATTTTAGTGAGCAGACATTTTACTTTTATGGATGGTGCGAGACTTAGCCTGTATGTTATATAGTAAACCTATTTTATTAATCATATGTAAAATTTATAGTAAAACTTTTTATATAAAAGAATGAGGCAAGATGATGGATTAAAGTAAGAGGTGGTTACCGAGACGTTGTTTGATTTATCCCTTAATTGATCACTTGTTTAAAAAGTAGGTTAAGTGCGAGTCTGGCGCTCGGCACTGACAAATAATCTAAGGAAAAACAAAGTAACTTTTTTAATTAGTATAAAATTTGATCTCATTAAAAAAAAATGTGATTAACATGTTTTTGATTACTGACGTTCTGCAGTTTTAAGGGCAACATAAAACAGAAAAGCCCTAAGTAGTTAGTGTAAATTCCAGTCCTATACCTCTACGCGTTTCTGAAGGAATCTTAACAGAAGGACGTACTAACAACAAAGTGATCCTAAAAGGGTTAAAAGTCTGTTTTTCCTTAAGAAACCTGAAAAAGATTATATAAATTGATTTCAATGCGTCATTTTAATCTCATATTTCGCGCGCACGAATGAAATAATTTTAAAAGATTATCAAATCAAAGCCCGAAATATATAGCTATTATTATTTCCGGATCGGTGAATATCAAAAATAGCATTTTAATCAAAGGAAAATTATCTAATCGACCACGTTCGATCAGAATAGTTGGCAGTACATAGATGCCTAATGTTAAAACTGTGCGGTGGTGCATGAATTTTTCTTTTTAAAATCGAGATATTTATCTCAAACTAAACTTCGCAAACAAAGAGTTTTTTTATTTGTTTTATGTTGGTCGTATTAAATTACGCAACTTTTTTTTTCAGTCTGTAAATAATAACTACTCGTATCACTTAAAAAAATGCTTTTGATATTTAAAAATGAATATGATATCAATTACCCAACCTGTTTTCATGTAAAAAGGCAGGAACTAAACATGTTTAGACGTCAATGTTAGTAACTTTTTTTTTATTTCTAGACTCCAACCTGCTACCTTATCATGCGTAGGTATTATATATGTACGCCTCCATTTTATGGATAAATGGCTTACCAATTTATATAATATACTTGTCTTAAAACAAACCGATGCATACCAAATACGTACCTACTAAGGGCTTTTAATACCATTTAATTACAAAAGTATAAATTCAGGCATTCTTCTTTATGGCTCCACGTTGACCAACATTGTTGCTAATGGCTGAAATCTATGGCCACCATGTACCTCGAGCGGGATGTATCTTTATTTTTGTATGTATTGGAATGTTGGCCCACAACCCAGATTATTAAACATGTAACCCGCAAGTTGATGCAAAAACTATGTTGTCGGTTTTGAACAAAAGATCTAGGGTTGTGCAGAATTAGATAATGGTCGCCGCGTTCACACGTTGACCAACCTTTGTAACAATCGCCAAAAGGTTGGCCAACGTGCCACATAGTCCAATTTAGCCTCGCTTTTTATTCGTCAATTGTTTTCTTTGATCACCAGAGCCCGCCGCTTTGCCCAGGATTAATTTCTGTTAGCGGAATAACATCATCAAATGTGTTTAACGTATTTTGGGATCCAAATTAACACATATCCAAGTTTCACCAAAAGTTTCAAAAGTAGTTTTGGAAATGCAACAGACATCAAGACCGACATAATTATAATATTAGTCAGTAAGTAGTAAGTTCCTATACTTAGATTAGAATTATAAGTAGATAAGTATTGGCTTTATAAATGTCTATTAATAATGCAACACCTGCTTCTTTTGGGAAATTCTACTTAGGTAAGCAATCGGTTAATCGGTTTTAAACAATTGCAATTTTTTTGGGAAATTCTACTCATTACCTACCTAACATCCGTAGTTTCTGAAGTAAAATAGTCACATAATATTATCAGCAACGTGTAAGTACTTACGCTGGCTTGCGTAGTAAGTGATAGTCTATGATATTAGAACGGATTAACTTATTTTTATTGGTTTCCCGCTCGTTCACGCTCCATATGTCACCGTATTTCGGTAGCGGTAGGTAACTGGACACTTAGAGTTTCAGGTGATCTCTACCGCCATTAATTTAATTGTTAAATGTCTTAGTTTTATTTTTTCTAAGCAAAAAAGTCTTGATATCAAATTAATCTCGTTCAAGGTTCTAAAATGTTAATTATCCAATCCTTTCTAGCACAACCAGTAGGTAGGCAATCAAATATTGAGAACGGCTATGCGTAAAACACATTGTTTGCCATCCTTTAGTTTTATTTATTTTGTAGATGAATAAGGTTCCTAGGTTTAGTATATAAATCATTTGATTTTGATTAGCTCATCTAAAGATCAAAACCGCAATAAATGTCGCTTGCACGTGGAAGTGTCTATCCGATACAGAGATACGATGCCTCATACAGACAAACTGGGCGTCAAACTTATGACACCCGTTTCTTCACATCGGGGATTTAAGAAATATTTTAGGTCCTACACATAAGATTATTAAATTCTAAGTAAGTACTGCATTATTATCTTGGGTAGCAATCGTAATTTTGATTATCGTTATTTTTATGAATTACGTGCTGATTTTTGGTATGATAAAATGTCTAGACAAGTTAACATGAATATTGTAATAAAGCCGGGGATGTAGTTATACTGCCTATTATGTCAAATCTCCCTACCGTTACACAGAAGAGCGAAGACTTGGGCCATAAAACAAAAATAAGCAGTGCTTCTGCTTGAATAAGAGTTAAATCAGGTCTTTAAAAATCAAAGCTCTATGCTATCAACAATCGTTGTACCTATCGGAACACAAAAATAACTTGGAACTATTCAGTCATTGTGAATTTATCTACTGCTAATGTAATTACTGTTGGATAATAGCTATCTGTAGGTATTGGCTTCGTAATATCAGACAGTTGACCGGTATCACCAACGTGGAAAAACTATTTGGTCTCAGCAGACAGCTTACCTCCAGTAGTAGAGTGGCACCAGAAGAAGAAGAATAAGTATCTACTACCTGTTTTGGTATTCGCATAAGAATTATCACATTCCACAATTCAGGAAATTTTAAAATTTTAATGAATTGATATTTTACACGCTAATAAGTTCTTTTTAGGTATAAGGGGCTTTGCGGCTTTATCGACATGTGATTGAATGCTCATTTCTAATTTCCATTTTGAGTTCTGGGGACTCACTGCATAGGAAACTCTCCGTTGAAGGAATACGACGCCGCTCTATGTATTGTAGTGCACTGTTGCACTTCTACAACTAAAACTGTCTTACATTTATCGGTAAGGCGTTGTTGTTTTGATACTGCACAGCTCGGTGTTTCTGTATAATCATAGGTATCAATGAACTGCAAAGTTACTAAGATGATGCCTTTTGAATTCAACCCACTCCACAGTATTTTTGTACAAAAAATAGACATGTCTATAACGGTAAAGTGGACTGGATATCCTGGAGGCATACTACATCTTCTTTAAAGTAAATCAGTTGTAGTTGTGGAAGTCAGATGGTGCAATACGTCGTGTAGAGCGTCGTCTCTTCTTCACAAATTTAACAGTAGAGTTTTTTAGAAGATGTTAGATTTCCTTCACGTTGTCTTTAGATATTTCCTTCCCGTTTTCGTCCCTAAATCTATCCTAGACCGTGGGAAATCTATGAGGCTCTCTAAACGACGTGGCTACTTAAGGTTCCGCACCTCAAAATAAAAAGAGCGAATGAGATCACTGCTTTGTCGGTCTCTATTGATAAGTCTAGAGTATTTTTCTGTCGCGTTGGCGGTGCATTTACTTATCAAGCAATAATTTATTAATAGCCAATAAACTTTATCTACACAATCGTAATTCGTACGTATGCAGAAAGTTTGATTTTATTATTTTTAGTTTTATAACATTCACTAATGATCTACACGCCGTTATTATTGTATTTTTATGACCAAAAGTGACTTGACTGGGCAATTAATGTCTTTTATTGGACTTAATTGGTATTTAATATCCATCAATTTAATATTAATCAATAAAAAATATTTTAGTAAATATGTGTAATTTGTCTCCATTTGTTTACCTTTAGACAGCCGCGTGCCAACCAGTGGATTATAATTATTTATTATACTAGAACATGATTAATAGGTTGCATAAGATTAATGGCTTAAATCATAAGCAGTAAAATCATATTTTATGATTATGCAGCCAAATTAAAAAATAAATGCAGACCATGCAATATTTTATATATTAATTAATATTATACCAGTTGGTATTTACCATATGTGTAATTCTGACGTATAAATTTGGCTTCATTAAAATGTTGAGAAGTTGTGGAACATGTTTTACGCATATCATTCGGTATCGTAAACAAAAGCTTTCGTGTTATATACATTTGATTTAGACACGTGACATTAAAAAACCATTTAAAATTATGCTAATAAGAGTATTAAAATAATGTGACTTTAGCAGTTTCGATGCGAAATATGCAATTTGGTCTCGTGGTCGTTGACATTATTTGTTTTTATTTTATGTCCGTTTTATACCGAATATCTAGTTTGTTTCAGTTTAAGGTTTTGCATGCACGTTTTCATGGAGTTGTATCGAATCATTTTAATTACCTATTGTAAAAAAAATATCTCCTACATAAATCCTATAATAGAGTTGTAATTAAAAATACGGGAACACAGTGTTCTACTTTTGTTTACTTATGCAATAAAAAATAAATAAAAAACGCGTTTTATATCATATTTAATATTCATATTTTTATTACATACAGTCGATGTGACAGTCTAGATCCTAAATCGAGTTTATGCGAAGCTTAATAATTGCACAACATGGATAAAATTGCTCTTTTCAAGCAACCAGCAACTTAGCGCCTTGACGTTTACAGTCACGAACTCGCAGGGTGATCTAAACGGCATTGATAAAAAAAGTAATGCGTTTTTTAATATTAGTGTTCATTAAAGGCTATACTCATATTAAATTGATTATGTCTCGATGTTGTACACATTCACTGAGAGTATTTCCATAGCAGTCACAGTGCGACGAGGACGTGCGCGATAGATTGTCGTCCGTAGCCTGTGTTACTTCATAATACACGTATTTAATATAAAGTTGACATAAAAATAGCTGACTATAAATACTAATTAAAAATAACAGCTAGTTAGCAGTATCAAAGTTCAAATTCCTTTGTGAAAATTAAGTTTTTTTTTCGGGTGAAATTTAGATTTTGGCTTGAAAATGGATGAGGCTTATGCTCATATGAATAGTGATGGGAAAACCAGTAAGAGGGGTATGGTGCCCCCTGATGGGGGATGGGGCTATGTCGTCGGCATCGGCGTTGGATTTACTTTCGTAAGTATTATGATTAAAAAATCTCATTTAGTTATAATTTAATTTCTTCATCTATTAAGTATCTTTAATAGATGAACTCCGCAAAGCTATCGCTTAGCTGTCGTTTTTAGGTATCTTCTACAGATGATTTTTTTTAATTACTAGATTATTTTTATAATTAAAATATTTTAGAACCTATATTGATCTTCCGCACACTCTTTGCTCGATTGTTAGTTATTAAAGGACGTTAGTAACTGACGACAAAAAAAAACAATGTTTTAAAGGGATTGCAGTTCGTTTGCCAGGAAAATAAAAATCCAACCGGAATCGAACCCCGAGACGTTGCGCAGAAACAAGCTTAGCTATTCCGGTAGTATTTTTATAATTCACAATTTATAATAGCTGAATACGTTTTGCATTAATTTATTTAAATAAATTTAGTACTATGTCTATATATAACCCCTAATTATCGAATTCCAAGTTGAGAATTTCACAAGTCCGGCAATTTGGGTACACTAGGAGTGATAATTATACTAATATCTGCATCGCTGCATCTTCACTTAGAAATGTTATGAACTGGATGACCCGGTGAATTTCGTGTAATTGCTTAGGTACCTATATCCTAACGACATGAAAATTGTCTTCCTGAAATCGCAATCTAGAATATGACGAACATCAGCTAAATCTATCCTTTTTTGAGTTTAAGTAAGACAAAAGAACACTTTATTGATTTTGACATATACTTACCTATTTATTTTAAATACCTGTCTTTTTCTAAATACCTACACAAATTTATATTTACATTAGAAAACTAAAATATTTACAATCGATATATTTACAAATGCTTAAAAATAGAAATTTACTTTTAAATATTATATTTAAAAAAATCGTTTTATTTCGATAAAATCATTTATATTGAAACTGAAGAGTTTGGCTTTTTACCCTCCATTAATTTACGAGTCTTAGGAACCGAACCAGCAATCAAAACTGATACCGAATATTATGTAAAAATACATATATCCAGCTTTTCTTATGCTCCAGTGTTGTAACTTAATGACTGAAAACTAAAAAAAAATAAGCTTAATTCCGATTGAAGCTAGTTTGATCATCATCATCTAATTTGCAATATTAATCAATACTAATAAATAGAGACCGGATTATATGCAACATAAAAAGCATGGAAAACATGAAGTATGCACGAAAAAGTACAAAAATTGGCAAAATACACAACATAAAAAAAAACGGGAATTATGGACGTCTAAAGGCGACTTAATTTGAAAATTCGGATTGAGTTTTCACGAGTTACTTGTCGATAGCATTTTATCTAGTTTTTTTTGTAAAATATGGTATTATTGCTGAAAACTGCTGAAATATGCATATAATCCGATCTCTATATTAATAAGTGTATTCCACAACACAACATGTAATTCATAACGGGGTGAATGAGACTGGCGGGATACCAAAATAGTGACGAATTTATAAAGGGATTAGACACTATTCTTTATCTTGCAGCCTGAGTTTATTTTTACATGGAAACAACGTCCTTACAATTTATTAAACAGTCTATAGTCTATTCTGAAACAGTTTTAAAACGAAATTAGTCTCTATTTACCATCAGACCTAAACACGTAGTTCGAGTGTACTGAAAGAATGCTGCTTTTTTGTGATATATTTAACAAAAATACTGTTTCCTGTTTTTAAATCATCCCCTTTACTTATGCTGGCATTGTAACTTCTTGTATAATCCACATTTTTTCGACAATTTTCTGTTAACGGTATTTACACAAAATCTATTTGTGTTCCTTGCAACGGCCGTATCATTATGTTATTCAGTCGTTGCCGAAGTGCATTAACGACAGTGATAAATCCGTTACATTTATCACCAAATCATTTTAACGATTTTATTGATGGATTATTTTCGATATAGCGCCATGATACGGTACGTGCGTTGATCAGAATCTTTATTAATTAGATGATAATGTTCTTCCATTTCTTTCTGTTCTTAATGCTAAAGTCGACAATGATAAGCTTTTTTTTATCTCCAAGTTACACCCACTTTTACCCCCTTCCTCACAGGGGGGGGGGGGGTGTATGTGTAGCACCGTTCTCAGGCGATAAGTGAATTTCTACAACATTGAAATTTCTTTTAAGGATTCATCTGTTTAAACATTACTATCAGTAACTAGTGGTATCATGTTCCTTTGTTCTGGACTCTTTAACATTAGCCGAACTTAAATACTAGGGAAAGGAGTCGTTTTTGGCGATTTTTTTTACAAAACTCCGACTCCTCTCCAATTTCTACATGTGGCGTTTTATATTTTTTGCGTGAGTCTTCTAACTTTTACATCCTGCATTCACTCCCTTAATCCTCTGATTAATTAGGTTGGTAGGGTTATTTTTTGCCTTTTCATTCAGTTTTGACTGTTTTGCCTTACGAAACTACTAATAATTAATCATCAACCGTGACTGCTCATATTTACTTAGTTACAGCGCTATCAGATCGATTCTATCTCTAACTGTTGACAGTTTAAGTGATCTTTGCGTTTTTGATACTTATCAACAACAGATAAATTAGCAATTATAAGTTAATCATATTTTTCTATTTTTTGTCATATTATTAATGTAATGATTAAACAATTCGTTATTATATCAAAAACAAATACGTTACGAATTAAAGTATTGATCTTTTTCAATGTCGTTTCATGACATTGTGATTCAATTAGTGATAAGAAAGGTTTTTGACACGTGCACATGGCAGATCCTGATCTACCTGATTCGTTATCACTTTGCAAATTAAGCAACGACGCATAAAAATGTAAAACTTAAATACTAGTTTGACTTTTCTTAAATTTAAATACTCGTAAATGATGGAGGAACACATTCTGCAATGTTTATTGTCCCAAGATATTTTACTGCGTATTTAGAACGAAGAACTTATGAAGGCTTAGGAAAGGTCGTTATACTGTAACAGTTAGTGACTACGGATACTCCGGTAATTAGCTAGAATTATCGTCAAGGCTTTGACAAAATTACCGACACTTTCCGCGTCGTATGATGTGTATTATGTCACCATCACACTCCATATGGGTTCTATATTATATTTACTAACTTTTGCTGCTAGTAGAATGTACTTGTATCGAAGAGACTATTACCTATGATTGTGAAATAGAATTCGTATCTACATTTCTAAATGGCATTTTTATTTCATAGTACCTAGACCAAAAAGAAATGTAATATAGAAATAATAAGTTAATCTGCAAAACGATTTGATTAGTGGAGAGTACCACCTTTCGTTACCATTGAAGTAACGAAAGGTGGTACTCTCTCTGAATATTAAGAGTAGAAAGAACTTTTCCAACTGTGAGAAAATACTGTACTGGCGAAAATTAATAGAAAATACTTTTTAATTAAGAATCTTATTTGCAAATGTTGCGCAATACTAGTATTCTTAACGGTTTCTTTGCATCAACAAGTAAACGTGAACCAAGGAGTTTTACATACCAGTTGTAGCGGTCGTAATAAAAAATAGACGTGTAAACAAAATAATAATATCTAATGATAAAGCAGTTTAGACTGAGGTCGTGAAAATTGTGCAGTGTTGCGAAACGAACTCGTTTTGATCAAGTTCATGGACAACAATGATTTGAATCAAATACCGAAGTAATATAATTATTACTCAATAAAGAACATCTATAGACAAATTGGTGATAAATATTATGTGAGCAGGAAGTTTTAGATTTGTTTAACCTTTACGTAACGGTATTATTTTGGCAGTACAGTATTTGATATTACATGTATAGTGATTTTTTGTTCTTCGGGGTGAAACTACGGCTTTAACCCACGCCGAGGGCTCGGCGGGGATACGTTGAACTCTCACCGACTAAAAACATCCCAACAACTTTGTTGTTGCATGTAAATCCTGCAATTTTCAATCGATGCGGATCGGATCAACCTGTGCATGGGAGAAAATATAATCCAGTAATTATCGACTGGCCTGATGGTCTAGTGGTATGCCAGACTGCCCTGACTGCTATGCCAGAGGTCGTAGGTTTGATTCCCTAATTAGTACGATCACTTGTTCTATGTCTGGGTGTTATTTATCTAAAATATGTATTGTCTAATAGGTACTCTTAATACAAGCTCTGCTTAGGGACTAGATGGCGTTGTGTGAAAGTCGTGGTTATTCACAACAAACTGAAAAGAAGCATCATGATCATTCTTGTCGGGTATTTGCTATTTGCTTCTTTTTTATGATATTTATCATATTTGATCATCATCAAAAAAAAGGAAAGGAAAAGAATTATCTAAAGACGATTATCATCTACAAAATCTACAATGATGCCTTAACTTTTTTTTGTCATCTTATGTGATGCAATTTTACGAAATATTGGGTAATATATTACGAATATGAATAGATACTCAATTCATCATAACCTATATACAATTGGTACAATATTAAACTTTTAAGTATTTTTCTTCAAGCCGCTTCAATAGGTGTATGATATAAAACAAAGTCGCTTTTTGAGTCTGTCTTTCCTTTCTAAGCTTCGATCTTTAAAAATATTCAAAAAAATTTGAAGCGTTTTTGTTTAGATAGAATGTTTGAAGAGGAAGGTTTATATATGTAACGCATCAGTATTGCACCTATCCGAATATTAGGCGCGTAGCTAGTCAGAGTAATAAAATTAAGCAGCTCAAGATAAAGTCACGAGCTGAAAAAATACAAAAATACAATCGGGAAATAAAAAAAATGTAGATGCTATTTTTATACAGTAGAGAGTTATTAATTAATATCTATATATAGGCAGGTGAGTGGTCTCTATTTACATTGTACGCGTATAATTGTCATAATAAAACATAAATTATTAATAGAACAACGGTACCCATTGAGTAGGCATGTGTGTGAGATAAAGACATTTAATTCATTTATTGTAAAAGTCATATGTTTATTTGTATTCAAAACATTGACGTATTTTTATAATGTTTACATATAAATTAGCTTCGCTATTACACGTTGAAGATTAATAATTGCTACCTGCATTACCTGTAATTTATACCTACGTATAAATAAAATTGGAATGTCTGATTGTATTATTGAGGAACTGTTTGCTACTACATGCTATTAATAAAGTATATAAGGCACGTAAACTAAAATAATATGTTTTACAAGTTTTGTCTATCTATCCGTCTGTCTGTCTGTTTATTCCCACTAATTTCTGAAATGGCAAGACCGATTATAACAAGACTTTTTTTGACAGGTAGCTGGTGTAATAAGGAGTAACATAGGATATTTTTATATTAGAAAAAAAAAATATCAGAAAATAAACTAATTAACTATTTAATTAATTTCCATTCCATTAAGGACGTAATCGCGGGAATAGCTAGATACAAACTCCTAAGCCTTGTCGTGAATAAAATATATAATATTCATTTAAGATTACTACCACAATGCATGGGTAAAAATATTCAGAGCATTTGGAACTAGTTATCAAACTAAGTATCAATCAATCAATCCTGACATAATAAAATGTTGAACTAACAACATACATATAGTGAAATGACTTTGTTGTCTAGTGACTCAACAGACTAGGGGTTCTTTAGTTTACGAGATAAAGATGAATGATGATGATGATGAGGATGAATGAAAGAAGACTAACGAAACAGATATATGAGTGTAGCTTGAATGGAGTTGTTGGGAGGGGAAGACCACGACAGACGTTCCATGACCAAATAGGGAAAGTCCTAAAAAAGGGTCAGGTCAGGAGTACCCTAAACCGACGGGCGTGTATGAAGCGATTGATGAGTGTGGATGAAGCTAAAGTGGTATGCCAGGATCGTAGCAAATGGAAAGATGTGATCTCTGCCTACCCCCAAGGGACAGAGGCGTGACGTTTATGTATGTATAAAGATAAAGATCCCCAAGGTGTATGACGTTGCAGGCAAAAGATAGTACGTACTGTACGTAGATAATAATAACAATATTTATCCGAAGGAAATTCCCTTCCTCAAGCTTATTATATCATAAAGTATCTAATAATAATATGTTGTGACATGTCGAAGCTTTGTATTGCACATTAATATTAATATTATTGCATTAATGTTATATAATTTACGTTGTTATATGTAACAACAAGTAATTGACCTATAAAAGTAGGAAATATGAGATAGGACGAGACGTGGGTCAGTGTTAAATGATATGGACCTTTCTACTGAGCTTCCGCAGACAGACATCACAATTATTATTATTAGGTAGGTATTGGTATGCAATACTGGAATGAAATTTGCAATTATTTTAAACACCGAAGTGAATAAAAGAGAATCCTTTATTTCGCAGAATTGGATATTGAACTGAGTTGGGTATTTAAAAAACTAATTAGTCCATCGGATTTATTTATAAAACAATATTTAACAACTAATTTTACTTTTAATGTATAATAAAATAGATATGATACAGTGAGTTGAAATCTCGTGTGACGTCCTCAATGCAAGTCACGTTACTATCCCCCACTTCCTTACGATTCACCATCTTTTGGCGGTCTATCTGACGGACAAATTTATGACTTTTTTGACTTAAATAACATTAAAATATACCTTAGTGGGCTATTATTAGTTTGGTTAACCCAATACACGTTGCCTCAGCGTGTTAAACCCTTATGATACATATATACCTATATGCAATTAAGATTAAATTTATTTCAGACTTCTTGTAGGCAGGTAGGAAACGTTGATCCCATCAAGTTCAAAAAACAAATAACGTACAGAAGTTATTATCAACATCCCGTTTAATCCACATTATGTGTTTTCTAATTGTTATTTCCACATACACGTACCTATGTATATCACAATTACTATTATACTCTTACATTTGTAGAGCTGATAACTCATACATCGTTGTGACTTCCCTATGGCTTGCATTGCTATCTAGTTGCTATTTATAATAGAAATTATTCAAAGGAAGTGATATAAGCCTTCTTTCTAATAAATCAGACTTGCCGGATACAGGATGCTTCCAACCGGTGCAACTGAAAATCTTTGGGGCAGGTCAATGTGTGAAACCTGCCGGGGCAACGGAATGATCGTAAGAGTTACCGCGACGCGAGCACTCGAAGGGCTC
Source organism: Chrysodeixis includens (assembly GCA_941860345.1). Lineage (NCBI taxonomy): Eukaryota > Metazoa > Arthropoda > Insecta > Lepidoptera > Noctuidae > Chrysodeixis > Chrysodeixis includens. The sequence goes on along the minus strand of OW796099.1, from coordinate 8,760,988 downwards.
CAGGAGAAACATAGTGGGTTTTAGTTAGTAAAAGTCTGACACTCCCTCCCTGTACCCTCAGCGGGCGTTTTTTTTGTTTTTTTTTTTCACAAAAAAAAGAAATAAACAAAAAGAAGGTCTACGCCGAGCAATGGACGTCCCGATGAAGTAAGACTTGCTACTTTCATAATGGGCGATTCAATAAGCGTCATTATTTGTAGTAGTTCCAATTGTTTTGGAGGATCAGGTCTAGAACAATTATTTACACCGCGTAGAGAAAGAAAATTATACGCCTCGTAGAGCTGTAAATGCTTACTTTAAATCTTAGTGGTAGGCCCCTATTCCCACTATACGTCAGAATATATCCAATTTTAAAAGGTGCACACAAATAATTTCCATGTACCTGACAACTATTTATGTAACTACACTACAAAAGCAAGGTTTTATCCTACGTACATAAACCTTGTTTTGATCTTTTATTACCCTATAATCATATGAAAGCAAAATAGATTAAGTTATAAAATGGCGAATAGAAAACATGATAATGGGTACAGGTGTTGTCTCAACAAAGGAAGGGCATTACTGTATTTATTTGTGTAACTATGCATTAAAAGTTATCAATTAGAAATAAGTCATTGGACCTTTGCAAGGAGTGTGAATTACAATATCCTACTATTTGATGATTAACTTGATTTAACTTCATTTTAAAACTCTCTGCTTTTGAGATTCCCAAAATTAAATGTTGTAAAAAAATATCCGGATTTTTGTTTAATTTTAATTGAGGCGAAAATGAATTACATACATTATAACTCTTGTGCTTTAAATAATTGAGGACAATTTTGCCCGGAATAAACAAGTTTAATTTGAAAAAATGCCACAAAAACAATGAAAAGGCCGTTCTATTACTCGTGATACAATGTAAATACATATTTCGGTTATCGATTTAATAAAGAAAAATAATATGATCTCTATAAGTACAGTATCAATATTACTCATAAACGGTTGAATTAAAAATTCTACAAAAAATAAGTATCTCTCAAATTTCAATCGCTACCGCAATACTTTTTTGGTTTGTAATTCGAGATTTGGAATCGATATTGCCTATTTAGTACATTTAGTCGTTATATCAGAATCGCCTAGCGAAAAAAAATATTGTTCCTTGACACTTTTGTATAGTAACAGTAATTGAATAATGTAAACCCCTACGAATACACAAAGGGCAACCAAATCGCTTCCTACCTTGACAAATAAGTAAGCCAAGGCTAAATGGAGCGGATTACGATAGTTTTCGTTGACATGTCAATTTTATAAAACTCGTAAATAAAATACCAATTTGTATTGAACTCTTAAGTAAGGGCTTTTGCCCCAGTTGCTGTAGATTAAAAACTAGGAATTGGCAATAGCTGGGAAACGTAGTGTAAGCCATTAGGTTTTCCATGGCAGATGGACCGTTAGCCTAAAAAGGTGTTAGATTAGGAAAGCGGGGTATTACTAAAATACTAATCAATTAGCATTACTATCAAAAATAGTGTATGCAAAGAAAAAAGTATTTTTTTTTTCTTTGTTAGTTTAGAATTAGAGAAAGACCAAAGTACAGCAGAAATTATGTTTATTTTGTTAATATACAGGAATGTAAAAATATAGTGGCAGTTAAGGTTTTTAAATTAGTCTGATGATACCTATGTTACATTTTTCCCGCTATATACATGTATTACGCATTATAAGATAATTTACCACAAGAATTGTATTTATTTTCGTCTGCACGTATATTTTAATTGGTATAATCAGTTTTACGTATAAGAACTGCAGTATTACGTAACGGCAATTCTGAAAACCTCTATAGTTAGGTAAATTACAATATGAAGGAAAATGGATACCGTTACAAAACATTAAATTTTTGATTTTCCTTACCTAATCTTAACCTATAATAAAAGTCCGTAATTTGAAGTAATTAATCTTATACAAACACCAGCACAGTCTTACAAACAATCAAATGTATAAAAAATGTTTATAATTATTAATTAAAAGTACCTGTATATTGGATCTCTTTTCTCGTCTCTTCCCGTGAAGTTACCCCGAGAACTTAAAGGATACAAATTTTAAGTAAATAAAATCTTGAATATTTCTTTTACAGATGTTGGGATTCGGTTCATCGAATGCTTTTGGCATATTGTTCCACAACTTTTTCTTAGAGCAAGGCGGTGGGAGTGGACTACCCCTCGTCATAGGTGTATATAATGGAGCCTTATCTATATCAGGTACGTGTATATTCAAATATGAAATTCTCATTACTGAAAGTCATGATTACTATCGACGTTTTTTCCCAAATTCCTCCAGGGACGCATTCTTGGGCCATTCTTAGCCAAGTTTGGATGTTCGTTCTTTTAGGCCTTAATGGCATCCTCCACTATCCACTATCCTTGGGATGGTGCTTTACCCTTACCTGTCTTTCCGGCCACGTGACCGACCATTAATTTTATCTTCAAACTGTTATCGGACCGCCATTTGATCAATAAAATATCACGTGATAATCCCTCGAATTTTTTACCTGCAGTCTGCCTCAGATGTTAGGAAACCTTTATATTTACATCTTGGGTAGTGTGAGATATTTAAATAAAAAAAAATTGTGAAGTCAACGTCCTAAAATATTTCATCTACAATACATGTTTCAACAGATGTAGGTCATGTTTTAAATATCTATCTGGATGTGAAAGACTTTTCTCAAGCCAGTCAAAAGCAGTGAATTGTTAGAGCCATCTTACTTCAGTCACGATAACATCAGTTTGACCAGATTTCACCGAAATACGGTGACGCTATTATCGTTGTATAGTCTAGGTAGGGTGTGTTTTTATATGAAATCGCTGACTGCATTCACTGAACACGTGTCACCGATGTCCCTAGATGACCACACAGTCACCATTACTTAACCTAATTTATTCTATTAACGTATACCAAACTGTTTTATTCCGACTAGTTCAGGCATCGATCGTAGATCAAGTTACAATTTCTAATTAAGGATAGACAATGTAGCACAGCTCAAATCGTTTAATCAAGTCGGATTGGGCAAAGAGGCCGATACTTGGCAACAATGTTTCACTGACCTGCTTTGAGAGGTCTTAATCTTCAATCATTACATTGTACTAATACAAAGCCTCTTTATTGATGATAGAGTCACTGAACTCAGAAATTAGGCTCTATTTATTATCATAGGCTCACTATCTGATGTCATCATCATCCAAATTACTCCACATATCTCTTAAAATATGCTTACATTTTAGTATTCATAAACGTTGAATCTCAAAAACTGCTTTAATTATTTTTATTTACCCGAACACTTACTTGCAAGTAGAATTGAATTTGAGACGATAGGTCAAAACTATTGGCACTGAACCTATACTATTCAATACCAATGAAAATAATACAGGTGTCCTAGTTTTAATTCATTTTCGTGTTATTGAAACCTCACAAATGTCGAACGTACTATTATTGCGAAATCGTAAATAATAATTTCGTGCGGTAATGAGATCAAATACCAATCGCAAGTATTCGGATAGGTAAATTATATAAGAATATGATTGTCCTTCGTGCGCAACGCAAGTTTCGTATATCCGACTGATTCGAGACTCGAGAGTCGATAGGAAACTTAAATCGTGGCGCCACTTCTGTTGCCTTGTGTACTTAGTGTACCTACAAACGGCCTTAAAGCTTGTTTTCAATGACGAGTAATATTTTTATCACTTAATGTAGAAGACTATATCTATGTTTTATAATTATTGATATAGTTTCATATTCATCAATCATTTTGTTTACCGATATTTTGCTTTGATTTTGTGATAGCAATTTTTTCGGGCTTTTACACTGACTAATATTTTGGTCTGTAGGTACTATACTCCTTTTACGTGATGGATCTATATTATTTCTTTTGTTCTAGGTTTTCTGGGAGGTATTGCGTTGAAGAAGTACTCGTTTAGACAAGTGGGGTTAGTAGGAGCTGGTCTCTTCGTACTGGGGGATGCACTCACCATCTTCGTACACAAAACCTACCAATTGGTTTTCACATTTGGAGTCATAAGAGGTATGAGAAATAGATATAAAGTAAAACATCATACATATTATACATAATAGTAACTAAAGACATCTGACTGAACAATTACACATTATATAGAGTTCTCATTCATGTCGCTAATTGATAATGGATCCTGCACTTTGCACTTTATACATACATTTAATTATTAGGACTTTTTTCAACAGTCTTTCATTCAACTCTGGTCAATCACTTTTTATGAATTACTTGTATGTGAACGACCGAGAATAATAAAAGTATTGAGATTGATTATGATATAAGCTTACGTGAGATTAAAATTACATGGATATCTCAATGCCCAAAAGATTACAATTGCATTACGCATAATTATATTATGTAGTTCCACTTATCGAAAGCGAGATTTCCGTCAGGTATGAGACGTTAATCTGTCACGTTTTCCAGTTTAGATATGTTATCCAAAACAAATGAATGAGTCAATATTCAATATGAGTCATTGGTCAGTGTTTGACTCTCTTTTCCAAAATTTTAAATTACACTAATTTCTTCCGCACCCAGTCAAACGCATTCTTATTAACATTTTTTTTTACAATGCTTTCGTTTGTTTTTTTTTACCGGTTTCTTGGTCTGTAATACAATCTGGCAAGCTAAAGACACACTTTCCGGATTTTAATTGAGCTAAAATGCTGCATTCGTATTTACAAGGCGTGGCATTGCAATATTATAACGATGAACTGATCTGATGCTGGAGCTGGAAAACCCCATCGAGATCGGAATAGTTTGATTTATCTTGACGTGTACTATAATCCTGAAAAAAAAAATCTAGCCAAAACCTTTTTTTTTTACTAATTACCTAATTCTTATTTCTTTTCACAGGAGCTGGTTTTGGAGTGATGATTCCAGTCAGTTTCACCGCATTTAACTGTTATTTCACAAAGAAGCGGACGGCAATGATGAGCGCGAACCAGGCTATGAGTAGCTTGGCATCGATCACGTTTCCAATGCTGGTGACGTTCTTACTGACTGAGTATGGCCTGAGATGGACCTTGGCTTTGATTATGGCTGTAGACTTACACTTAGTCTTTGCTATGTTGGTTATGCATCCCGTTGAATGGCATTTGATTGAATCTAATGAACCTGTCGAAAAAGGTTAGTCTGGTTGGATTTGGTTTTAATATATTTTCCAGTAGACATTTAGGCCTAATCGTTTTGAAGGCAATTCTAGTCTCTCAAAAAACGCCTAGAAATTTTTGCATAGCCATGTGATTAAGGAGAGTTAAGCCTTAATATCTTCTTTGCCTTGTTTCGCGTCTTAAACTTAAGGAATAAGTGGCATATCGCAAATATACTAAATTAACATATATTTTAACTTACAGAGCTAATCGACATAAACGACATGAAGAACAAACCTGCAGAAAACTACGACGAATTCTCAGTGAGGATGTTACCAGCTGGTGAAGAGGATGAAGAAATCAAAAGTGTCAAGCGAAGGAAGAAGGAGTCCTTCAGAATGAATATAGTGTAAGTATTCAAATAATTACCTTATCTTTGTTAGCAACACATCGCAGGTGTAAAGATAATATTCGCTATCGTTGCAAGGATCACTTTGAAGTATCCCTAACACCTTTCGTTTAGACTACGTGTACTAAAGGATACAGTTGACGGGCTTTTCTAGTATTTTTGGACAGAGGCTAGTGCACTTAACTGTATTGAGTTGTTCGGTGAAAATGTTAAAAGATTGTAAACCCCACATGTTCACAGAATTTTAGAAAAAATGTCAGCGTCAAAAATGATTTGCAATTACTTAACAATTCAAAGTTCATGATGTACAGGAACCAGTTACAATTTCTTACTTATCAGCAGTTATGGTAAATTACTACATAATATTATGTACAATTTATTGCCGGTTCTGATAACCATATCACCAATTTGTTTTCATTATTCAATTATTTAATACAGAAATCAGAGCTGATTGCACAAAGTGCGATAAAGTTATCATTATCGACATCTAGAAGTATCTTAATGGTTATCAAAACCAAGTCGGAAAGGTATCAAAGTAGATCAAGATAGCATTTTTAAATCTAGCGTTAGCACCGATCACGGATCTTCAAACCCAGATTAGTATAACACATTGACGCATGTAACGCTACTCTAAAAAATAAGGTCGTTACGGTTAATAACCCGTAATTATGTAATTTATCAATATGATTTATCAAACAGAAATTTTGTTGATTAAGAACAGAACTTTATGAGTTACTTTTGCCCAGTCCTTCTGGGCTTCGTATTTTTCCCTATCGACTAATATTGATATTTCTCCTCTAGACATCATAGGAACTTTATCCGGGAATCGAAATCTCAGTTCAGCTTCATCAGCCTCTAAGTGTACTTAGTTTGCATTTCAAATATAGTTGGCCATTTTTGGAAGTTTCCATTAAAATAATAGGGTAAACGCAGCTATTAACGACCCATCGAAAATCTGCAGGTATTACCGACCTAAAAAGTAATTCAAAATTTTAACGTAACCAGAACTATTTTTGCTATATGTAGGCAAAGTCACCCACGCGTGTATTCCTTGAGCATCGTATACTTTTACTTTAGTGTAAGTAGCTATGCAAAAAAGGGATAAAATACGACAGTTACTGTGGGCGCAGGTCTTGTCGTACTGTCCCTTGTTCCTTCAAGTAAGTACGTGTCTTTTCTATGTAAGACTTTTATACAAACAAATGACGTATATACTTTATCTTATATTACTAATTGTATTCATTTAAGTGTCAACTCTTGATTTCTTACGACCTTTTATTAATAAAAAGTAATTTAAAACTATAAAACTTTAAATTAAAATTGGACGGTGTTAGCTTCATCAGTTTTGGTCGTGGCAGCTATCAACGACCCATGAGTCGGTAATGGCAGCAACGTTACTTTTCATTTATTTTATTTTTATGTTATTATATCACATTAACACAAGGATTTTTATGGACTAGTTTAAATCTAAGATATCAGTCTTTATAAAAATCTATTAACGACTAAACTTTTTGGTCTAGTTTTCACCTTTTAGCGTTGTCAATTTAACAAAAGTTAAGATATTTTACGAGAATCGATGTTGAATAGTTACATTTAATATATCATTGTTTTTGTGTATAAAAACTGTGCATTTGTTCGTATTTTTTGTGACATTAATCTATTATAATCTATTTTATAGTCTGAAGGTCAAATCATTAAAAATAACCATTTTTTTATGAGTCGGTAATACAATTTATGTTTATACTTACGTACTTTATTACCGACCCATGAGGGTCGGCAATACCAACTATAAGACGCTAATACCGATCGTTTATAGATTATTTAGTTTGTCATCTACTTTTATGAAATAATGGTAAACCTATTAATTAATCCAACTTCTTGAATAAAGGAATATGTAACATACAATTATATCTTTTTTCAAAAATGTGGAGCAACAAAAGCGCCAAAAAGTATGTACCTAGTGAAACACTTCTCGCCGAATCAATTAAAGCAATTAATGGGAGTGCAAGTGTATATGAGGCATCCAAAAGGTATAATATTCCCAAAACTACATTACGAGACAAACGGGACGGGAAATATAACCAATGACTGTGATGATTAATATCATAATTTTCTAAAAATGATCATGATCGCGATATCATAAGGATATGTCCTAGAGTTTGACATTTTTAAATAAAAATATATAATATGTATTACCAGTATTATATTAATTAATTTAAAAGTTTATAATTATTTAGTTCATAGGTATTAAGAGGTACTAATTTGTTTTATTAAAAATACCGGTATTCAAAAAATACGAATAAATGTTTACTTTTTTATTTTGTTTTTTTTATTAAGGTCGGTAATCATCATCATCACTAGTTTATATAAATTTCATAGCTGGATCAATCCCCTATCATACACGATCGGTAATAGCTGCATAAAAATCGTTAATAGCTTCACAGCCGTTTAAATGGGTCGGTAATGGCAACATTCGACTAAGTCACATACTAAATTATTTTTTACTAGATAATCGTATATTTAAAAGTATTTGATTTAGTAAATATTCTTTTTTATACATAATACTAGCATATAAAATTAAAATATTAATCTTCAGACAAACCAGTATACTAAAAAAATACGTTTGATTTTGAAATTGCCTTAAGGGGGTCGTTAATACCTGCGTTTACCCTATTCTTTATTTGGTTACAGGAAGATGGTGTGTGAAAACGTCGAATTTGATTTGTTGAAAGATCCCAAATTCGTCAGCACATTAATTGGCCTTGGATTCGCCTTCGTATCTGACGTGACGTATCTAGCAATGGAACCAATGCTTTTATTCTCTTATGGATTCTCTAAGGTACCTAGACCTACTTATACATTTTACATTGTGTTATCACAATTACTTGATTTTGTATCTTTTTAAAATAATGAATTAGTTTTGATATTTAACGTCCAATTGGGTCCATCTGATGTCTGTCTAATGCGGCTAAGGCCGACTTGCACTTTTATAAAGATAAAGCAAATTTTTGATATGACCAAATTCATTAGGAATCCTTAGTTTAATACCAAATTGTAGTAGACAAAATGTCATTGCTTTCAAGCCATTATTTGACGCCGCCCACTGTGGGTGCAGCGGAAGAGAGTCTCTGACTTTTACTGACTAAAACCCACTATGTTCCTCCTTTCAGTGCTCTTTTCAGGTAACTCTTACGATCATCTCGCAAACCCGGCCGATTACTTCGAAGCCTTTGATTTCCTTACTGCTAATTATATCTATACTATTTTAGATGGAAGTAGCGACCTGCGTGATGGTTGGCGCGATATCAGACCTAGCAGCAAGATTGTCGTTGGCAGTGTTCACCTTATTCTTCGTTGTCGACAGTCGGCTAATATTCTTCGTAGGAACATGCGTCACTGTTGTACTCCGAATTGGTGAGTTTACTTATTAAAGTTCTAGGTTTCATAAGCAAAAAAAAAAATGTCTGGACCGATTTCGGCCACGGCGGCCAGTGTTACTATGACACCAGCCAGCTATATAGGATATAGTGCACAAGCGTGTGCGCAAACACAGGTGCAATATTTAATCCTTTACTGTCATAACCCAATTAGACGATAATCTGACACGATCGGTGAGAGATCAAGCGCAGGACTCATATTTTTACGCGCCCTCCAAAACACGGGAAAGCAAGCAAAAAAAAATATATTCATTAGATAGCGACAAAATGTTTGGATCGAAGATTCCATCAATTTTAGATAATTATCAAATAATAACTTACGTGATGATGTTATTTACTTATTAAAGAGATATGATTATAATTATCGATTGATTTAGCCACGCGTGACAAACGGAAATAAGGGGGCGTGGCTTAGAGTTAGTGAGGGCGCAGGTGACGTTGTAATTGCCACGTATTTCTGTTGCCGTAGCTGTTGCTGAAAATTATGCAATTTACAATTAATTTATATTAAAATTTTGATCTTTATTTCTTCTTATTTTTCAGCGTTGGTGAGTTCAAACGCCCTTTGGTTCGTATTCGCGATGACGGCTGTATCCGGACTGGTCAGGTGTTCCGTCCAGGTGCTGTTCCCACTGGTGCTGGCTTCTGCAGCACCGGATCGATTCCCAGCGGCTTTGGCCTTACACATACTGTTCTCGGGAACTCTAATGTTGCTAGCTGATCCTATTATCGGTAAGTTTTATATTTAACTTCTAATCAAAGCTAATATCGATAAGCAAAAATCGCGTGATTTTTTAAATAGGCACTTTATTTCCTTAAGATTATTATCAAGGCATGGACATATTGGTTAAACTATGAGGACTTCGTGGTTAACATTATTAGTTTCATTTATTCTTTGTTCAATTACTTTCACATGGGATTATGGTCCTTGTTGTTCCAATTCTTTGGAAAACTCATCATCATCTTCCTGCCCTTAACCCATTTTACTCAGGGTCGACGCAACACGCTATTTTGTTCCATTCTCCTCTATCAGACGTCATATATTATACTCCTTTTTCATTCATATCATTCCTTATGCAATCCATCAATCTTTTCTTTGGCCTTCCCCTTCCTCTCTATCCATCAACATTCATACTCATCGCTCTTTTAGTCACATGAGCTCATCCCTCCTTATCACAGTCATGCCCATATCAAGACAAACTCATTTTTTTTTTAAATCTCAGTTATGACAAATGTTAAATCATGCAAGTATTTCATGCATGTTTAATGCATTTAACGTTTATTATCCTTGTTTCAGGTATCGTATACGAAGTGACAGGCAGTTACGTATACTGCTTCTTCGCAATGAGCTTCTGTTGTTTAGTGTGTGTCGTGCTCTGGACTATTGAGTACATCGTATACCGTAAAGGCACAAATAGGTCGTAAGAGTGACAGTATTATTAGGGTGTTCACAAATTGTAAAACTTCATACGGTATGTGTTAAATTGTAGGTGTGACTTTGAGAAGAAATCGCAGTTTGAATGTAGACAGTGATATAATTAAATGTTGATAAAATAATTGTTATGATAGCACGTACAATCGTGCATTCGTTAGAAAATAATGACTATGTTATTTGCATATTTACGTTTAGCTTGTAAGTACTTGTAGTACAAGATTTGATTCTCGCTTAAGCAAGATGCGAGAAAATATTTATTTTTCTGAAAGACCGTATGTAGGGCAGTAGTTTTACTAACCAAAACTGTGTTTTTTGTTTAGTCTTTTATACTCAATTATGTAAAAAATATTTAAGTAACGTACTAGTGTTAAGGCTTAGAGAGTTAAAAAATGTATTTTTATCGATGTAATTAGAATAAATACGTATTATTTAATAAAAAAAACCTGGAGGAAAGCGGATGTCAGCGTATTATAATAATAGTAAGCGTATTAATAAATTTTAAGTTCTACGCTTTTAAACATACATAGAAAAAAGGAATTCATTAGTAAGTGCCGAAATGTATTTAGTTGTTATTTTGTAAGTAAATGTAGCATATACCAAAGATAAGTTTTATATTAAATATAATTTCTTATAACTTAATTTTGTTTTGGAAAATACCCTGAGGCCGCATTTGAACTGGCATGCTTTTATAACTTCGCTTCATAAAGCATTCTAGATTACATGTTTATGAAATATAAACATTAACATTCACCTGGCCTTATCCCAATTACCTATTATTTGGGGTCGGCGCAGCATGTCTTCTTCCTCACGTTCCTATCTGACACCATCACTCAATCCAGCCATCGCCGAAAGTATGTCACTCTTTTTTAAAAGAGTCGCGCTTTTTTAGCGCGGACGAAATGCATTTATTTTGTTAAAACGCTTTTAACGCGGCGATGAAACTAGCTGCCTGACTGCTGACTTGATTTGTGTAATTAAGTTATGATAATGAAATACTTGGTCTCAGACAAACACCTACTTTAAAAAGCACTGAAAAAATATTGTTTGTTACTTTGCACTTTTGAAATTAGATTTCTGTGTCACCTAGTTTTTATCTTAAAGAAATATATTATTTTGTTCCAGATATTATAAATCAATTACTTGATTATAATTAAGATAATTGCATTATGTACATTTTATTCTCAAAATTGGCAATTAATCGGATTAAAATCAAAATGAGTCACCATTTTGATTTTTAGTCGATTTAATTTTTTATCTTACTCATACGCAAGTACCAAAGCCGAGATCAACGAAATGAAACAACGAATTCCGCCGGCAGATAATTTTTAATTGTTTACATGTAATTTGTTGTTGACAATTAATTTACGACTTAATTACATTTACATAAGGTACTTAATACTAATATCAGATATAAAATAAATTAAGCAGCGGTCGATGGAACTCGCTTCCTCGGTTCGATTCTTAGTCTGAAGCCGTCCCGTCTCTTCAGAATAATATCAGCTGTTAGTTGGAAATCTTGCTCTGGTACATCAGAAAAGGATTTGTAGTTCCTCAAAATGGTTGACAGAAGAATTTTCAGTTTGAGTAAGGCGTACTTGCGACCTGTAAAAATAAGTTTTTATTGTTACATGCACTAAAGGAAAATGTTGATGATAGATTCGGAAATATATTTGCCTAGTTATTAGGCAAATTTGTGTCGTTAGCAATAAAATCAATAGAAAATGGTACAAGTCAAAAAAAGAAGCGAATATTGTGATGATGAGAAGACTGAATGTAAATGAGAAGACCAAAAATAACGCTTTCCTTTAAAACATAAATAAAGGAGATGCTGGTTATACAATTAATGAAACGGCAATAATCGTATGTGGCCAATCTAATAGAGTTCAAGATTCACATCAAAATGCTCCATGGGGTTTCAAGAGTTTTCCCATATCATTACCAAAGCCAAAACTAAACTAACCAACACAGCTCCTGGGTCCAGCGCTGAACGGGATATAGCTGTAGTAATGCCTGTTCGCCATGTTCTCAGGCAAGAAGTTGTCAGGGTTGAAGGTGTTGGGGTTCTCGTAGTGCTTCGGGTGGCGGTGGACGCCGTAGTTGCAGACCACCACGGTGGCACCAGCCGGGAGCACGTAGTTGTTCGTCACTGGGTAAAAGAAAGGACTGATGACAATTCTGTTTCGGAAAAAGGAGTAATCTAATTCGAAAGTGGTAGTGAGACGAAAATAATTTTATCCATTTTTATCCATGCAATTTGTCTTTTGGGACAGATACAGGAAAATATTTTAGAAAAAGATAACTTGCTGTAGTAGGTTTCCAAGTTAAAAGTCAAGTAAAAGGAAACGAAAAGAAATGCAAATACCTTAAAGAATCACTAAAATTCTCTAGTCCAAGTAAAATGAAAGAAATATAAATATGCTGACAACTCAACTTGAAAACGCGAGCAGAAATCAAATGATGAACTCACCAATTTTAACATCCTGTTTCAGTTCTCTAGCGATAATGGGTACAGGTGGGTACATCCTAAGAGTTTCAAGGATGACGCGCTCCAGGTACTTCATTTGCAGAGTATCATTGAACGTGGCTGGTCTGTCGGAATCGCCGAAGATCTGGTATAGTTCGTCGTACACCTTGGTTTGTATGTCTTGGTAGAGACCAAGCATGCATAATACAAAACTGGAGCCGGCTGCAGTGGTGTCGTGACCCTAGATTGAACAAATCAAGAAAAGTTTTACTGGTATGCTTTAATGTTCAGGCGTTAAGAGTCGTATTTGTTTGACTAGGTCAGTCTTTGTAAACTCATAGGTATGTACTGATGACAGCAAACCTTCCAGCTTTAGAATATTTAAGTGCTTAATAATTGTAAGAATTGTAGTCCAAAAAAGCCAGTCTGACAGGCCATTTTCATAGATTTGAGATTTTCTGTTCGTTTTCAATTTTATGTGAAATAAAATTGTCTAGGTCCTCAGATAAGTTAGTATACAAACCTCGAACATGATAGTATCGACTTCTTCTTTAATCTCATGGTCGCTGATGTTGTGAGTGCCATTCTGAGCAGATTCCAGCATCAAGTCCAAGAAAGCCAAACGTTTTTTCTCACCTGCAAAAGTTAAATTTAATTATGGCTATGTTATTTCTTCACTGATACTATAACAAGTATATACATATTTACCTACTAGTTTCCCTTTCAAATGATGTAGGATTGTAGGTACCTATCAATTAAATAACCGTGGCCAAAAACGTGCACTAATAAACAATTTAAAACAGGTTGATGAACCTGTCGCTTAATTACAAAATTATGCGAATTCTTTTAAATACCACTTAAAACGCTAATCATGTGATGGTACTGCAAAATAAATTGTCTGCTGTTCATACCTATTATATATTTTTTTTTTTCTTTATTTTAAGGGCTTTATCGCTTGGCGATAACGTCGCCCCGTAACATCAACTTAAAAAACTTACTTACTACAACCACAAGGTAACTACTTACAACTTACTTAACTATTTAAAAATAAAAAAAAACCTATTATATTTTAATAAAGACACATTACCATACAAAGTCTTACAAATCAATCAAACCAATACATATGGATAACGTGCAACTGAAAATAAAAGACAACCTACTCGTAATTAATAAATGATGCCATTTATGTATTCCATCAATTCTCTTCTTAATTATGTTTATATTTTGGTGACTTCATTGCTTTGTGATTTCAAAACGATTTTTTTAATTGATAGAGTGGAAGGTTAAAATGTATAATCGTTGTTTAGTAATAAAAACATCTACTTACCAACGTCATTATCATCGTTGAAGTCCAAATCGTCCCTATATCCTTTGAAGACAGTGTCTGATAATGTTTTGGCATTATTTGCCAGAACGTCGCTACTCTCCAGGGCCGTGCCTTCAGTCAATTCCTTAAGAGTTGGAGGAATGATGCCCTTAGCTTTGTTTTCCAAATATACCTTCTTTTTGAAAGCAATGACCTTGAAGAGAAAGAAAATAACATTACTGAGGTCTTTGAAGACTTTTGTAAGTTACTCTTGACGTAAGAGTATTAATTTTCTTACTTTTGAGTAAGCATAAACACTAAGGCGACTACATTACGAGGAGCTGAATGAAATATTAGTGATCATTTTTTCAAGATGATTGAATCATGTACAAAATGTACCGGCAAAATTCAAATTGTCGTTTTGTTGTTTTTAGATTGGATCATTGGTCGTTTTCGAACCACAGAATTAAAACTACGAAACTTGTCAGTAATTGTATTGTTTCTAAAGTGCTTCAGAATGAGGACTTACTTCAAGTGCATTGAAATAAAAAGATTTGATTTTTTGGAATCAAGAGTAGGCCTATTAAGTTCTGGACTGGACTATCATGTTATTAGCTCACCTTATTAGTAAGACCGTGAATGATACTCAGAAGTTTCTGCTGAGTCTTGTATAAGGGGTGGAATTTAAACATGAAGTCTAAACGAAGCCAGAATTTGTAATGCCTCTGATGAATAATGTCGCACATTCTGAAATAAAGATAAAAATTTTGATTACACTCACAACCATGTTAAAATCATTAAAAATATTTTGATTTGCCAGATTGCAAATCAAATGACATATCATACATTTTAAATCTATTTCAGTGCACATGAACTGAAATTGAAATTGAAATTGAATTCATGGTCGCTATTGAAAAAATTGTAAAAAACCATTGTTGTAATTTGTAAGTATTTGTGATCAATTTTGTATTCGGATTTTTAACTTCAAAAAGTTTAAAGATATTTTAAGTACAAAATTTATATTAAGTACAAAAATACTTACTTCATGACTGCCATTGCATAATCGAAGCTTGATTTATCTTGAGTTTTCTTAGTAATTCCCATTGCGGTTTCTGAAAAATCAAACAACAAAAAAATGTATTATCACTACATAGTATAAAACAAAGTCGCTTTTTCTGTCATGTGTCATGTTGTCCCTATGAACGCTCAAATCTTTAAAACTACGCAACGGATTTTGATGCGGTTTTTTTTAATAGATAGAGTAACTCATGAGGAAGGTTTTTATGTATAATATCATCCATTAAATAGTGGACAAATACTGTTATTTTTGAGGTTTCTAATGTGATGTCGCAAATAATTACATTTTTTCCGCTTACATTGCAAACGCAGGCTGAATCCTACGAGATTTATTAAAATAATGTACTAAGTATTGTACACAATGAAAAGGTCTACAGAAAACTCCGCGATGGTATATGTCTATCTCTTATGGATATCCCACAATAACATTTTTTTGTCATTTACTTTTTACGACAAATAATGACTAATATTCGAAGCGATTTTAACCAATACAGCATTAATCCTTATCCAATTAAATACCTTAAATACATTGTTGATTTAATATAGATATATTTGGCCTTTTACAGCATCTGATTTAAATCAATATTTTTGAAGATGTACAGATTTTAAAATTGCGGAACGTAGCGTTTACGGCGATGCGGCGCGGCGGCAGCGTGCCTATAAATACATGTTTGTATTGTCTAATGACAAGAAAGCTGTGAACGTTGTATATAAAGATATTCTGTAATATATTAATTATTGTTGTAAAATAAATAGGTAAAAATGTAAAAAAAAGTAAAAATGTAAAAAAAGTAAAAATGTTAAAAAATTGTAAAAATGTAAAAAAAAAGTAAAAATGTAAAAAAAAATGAAAATATTGTGTATAAAAGATATTCCAAAGATAAGGAAAGGGGAATTGTTTTAAGTACTCCAAAAACGCGTGCGGGCTACGGGCAGTAAATGAATAAATCAAATCTACTGGATTGATTTTATCATTTTTTCAGTGAGTTACATATTTTAAACCCGTGCAAAGCCGGAGCGGGCCGCTATGTTTTTTTATAAACAACGTTCACAGTTTTTCTGTAGCGTATTTAGTATATCAGCATTGCACCCGTGCGAAGCCGGGGCGGGTCGCTAGTAGAAAGTATAAAAATAAAAATTAATTCACTATTGAAATTTTTAAATACTGGACATTGACTTTTTTTTGCATAATTCCCAATGATTCACCGTTTTTGTAAATAGTACCTAGAGGGAGCAACGATGTGTAGATAAAGGGTACATACCTACTACTAACTTGTATGTATTTGTTTGCAAATTACTTACATACGACTTTTGTAAGGTGCAATCACTTTATAA
Source organism: Chrysodeixis includens (assembly GCA_941860345.1). Lineage (NCBI taxonomy): Eukaryota > Metazoa > Arthropoda > Insecta > Lepidoptera > Noctuidae > Chrysodeixis > Chrysodeixis includens. Next base: position 8,744,392 of record OW796099.1, on the reverse strand, counting down.
AAGTCGTAAGTTAGCAATTTTATCGCTTTTTCGATATAAGGCAAGGGCAAATAAAGGCTCTCATGCAGGCATGACAGATTTTTAAATAGATATCATCATCAAATTGTTCAACTGGCAATAGCGCCGTGGCAGTAGGTTTGTCCTAAATATGACGTTCCAAAAATACATAAAACTCTTTAAAACCTTGCTTTATAACGTCAACTAACAATCAATAAAATATGCAGGCATTTTTGAGCATCATAAATGTAGAAAGGTTAACGATAAAACTTAAAGTATTTAGTATATTATTTTCGAGTATTTAAGGCGTATGTCAAAGAAAGATTATGAACCCAGTATTTCAGACTTACCCAATAAGATATCAACGGTTACACCGCTCATGTGATCGTGGACATCAAAGGTCTTTCCGACCTCATTCTTCATCTTTGCGACCACATTCTTGCTGTTTTCATTGAATACGTCGATGAACGACTTCAGAATGTTGATGTGGAATGTTGGAGCGATCATCTTCCTGTGAGAGCGCCATTTATTACCTGAAATATAGGCAAGGCTCGATATTGTGACAAATGACAATTTGTGGATCAAGTAAGCCTAGTAATATGACTGTTGGACTACCAAGTCAAAGGTCGTCAGATTTTCGTAGAAAGTTGTAGAAATTCCATTAAGCATCAATATAATTTAGAATTCGTGTGCGTACAATTTACTAATTATCACTTACTGAAAATGGCGAAGGAAATTTCGAGGAAACCAGTATACTCGAGATAGTTTGAATGGTGTTTTAAGCCACGTAAGAGGTTTACGGGCAGTTAAAACTCTGACACCAAGTAACACATCAACGATACGAAAAGTTCGAAGCGGGACAGCACACTTCACGTACAGTGGCGTCTCTCTTCCACAACTTAACAACAGGGGTCTTTGTTAGATTAATTTCATAAATATTTGCTTACTCTCAGTATTGTCTAAAATGGCTCGTCAGCTACGTAGTAATCTATATTCTACAGAGCGAATATCATTGTTACTTAAAGAAAAACGAATACTATAGTACAATTGTTTACAATACTGTATAATAGGCTGATTACTATCTATTGAATCACCTTGCATTACAAAGCAAAATTTAAAAATAATTAATACGCAAGCCAATAGGTTACTTGATAGCACGGTATTAGCAACTGTGAGTGAATAAAGTCACATTGTGTCTACTCAACTATTATTTTGCGATTGTTTTTCAGTGAAAGAATGATAAGTTTTTGATCAATGAACGTCTAAAAATATTCAATTACTGAATTTGAATAAAAGACGAAATGACACTTATCCTATAAGATATCCTCAACAGCTGGAACCTGGAAACCTGTTATCTCCCTTTTAAAGTAATAATACTGTTGTCCATTTAGCTACGGAAACTTTAATTTAGAAGGTGGTAAATCCCCTTGAGGGCTTCCCGCGCAAAAAGGTTCCCGGGGTATAGAGAAAATAAAATCGTAAGTTAAATATACATCTATCGACAAAAATAGTTCTTCCTTTTTGCACGCTATGCTTGTTCTCCAATATTGGGTTCGGTTTCCATAACACAGCAATATTTAATAAAGTTTACAGTCCATAAAATCAAGCTTACCCGTACTGATAAGGAGTCCTTCACCTAACCAAGGCTCAAAGAACTTGTAATCTGACGCCTTGTCGATGTGGACATTGCTGTTTAGGATGACCTCGACATCCTCAGGGTTAGCCAGGAAGACGACTAGCTTGGATCCGATCCAGCCTCGGATTACGAAGCCATATTTATCCGCGAACTGCCACGCGATGTCTATGAAACCTTAATGTGAAATGTATAGTAATTATTAGTAAGATGATGTATATTAGAAAGTCTTGGACGTTTGTGTAAAGGGGGGATTTTATAAAAGAAACAGTACATACCATTCTCAGATATAGTTATACAGTGTCTAGGCCAAGTCTAATAATATTACCCTTGGTTATTCAAACGTTGATCAACACAATAATTTGTCAGCCAAATCTCATGTTATACTCTGTGATTGGTTATTAGTTTTATGGTCAACCAATCACAGTCTTGATCAGATGATTTGACAGCAGATACTTGATCAGTCTTCCAGAAACCGGGGGTAAATCTAGCAATGAGTTTGCTTTAGCAGAAACTTACGTTCAGGTTTATTAAACTTTAAGGCTAGTAAAGCATTTCCGAACAATGGGAAGTAGGCAGGCCCGGGGAGCAGGTCTCCCATCCTGTGTAGCCGGGATTGTTTCTGCCATCGGTGGAACAGCCAGATGCCGGTAGCCAGCAGGAGTAGGGAGTAGAAGACGAGACGCGTTGTCGTCGACCCGACCTCGTCACTCACCAGAACGGACGTCATGATTCTTGTAAAAGAAAAATAAAATTATTTGACGTAAACTGATAAATAGAATTTGTGGAATGGATTTGTGGAATAAAATAGTTTAATCTGTAACCAAGATAAATATCACCATTACTCGAACACGTCATCTTGTTGATTTTATAACTTATTTTTTTGAGGTTAAGGTCACATATCCTTACTAGCTGTACCATAATTTAATTATAAAATAATGCTACAAAGGTATAATAAATGCATATAAAATTCCAAGTCGTACTTTTTTTCCATTCATTGGAAGCCACTTATAATCGCTGACTGTTAATGGCTGTTTGTGAATTTAACATTACACGTTACAAATTTATACAAATACACTTGTCTACAGTCATTGTTTTACGTAAATAAAAGAGAATAAACAAAGTCTCATGCGTAAATATTACGTGACGTAAAAGACAAAATGCGACCTTAACACTTTTACTATTAACCTTTTAAAAGATTACCTACCAAAAAAGAAACTCTATTTGCCAAATGTAAGATTAGATCTAAATTCCCATGACGTGACGGTAAAAATCGTAGTGATTTTTACCGTCACGTTTATTTAATTAATGTTATGTTATGTCATTTATTTAATGTTATGTTACAAATTTCTAACAGACTGGAAACAACTAACCGTAAATATATTCGAAAAAAAAAAATATCTATATGTTGAATGAAGTATATTTACAGTACCTGTCTGTCACCGGTCACGTCCAATAAGAAAACACAGACTTCTAGGTGTCTGGATGCACTAACTGTTCCTAATCCCCAAACCAATGTTATCACAATGCTCCTTAAACTATCACTGACTATTACGTGTATGATGACCTCATTATATTGAAAACAGCTTAATATACATATAATGTTTCAATGCTGTTCAATTGTTTTGTAATTAGATATTTGAGCACTTACTTCGTGAAAAAACAATAAAATTGTTTATTTGTAAGAGAACAAACAGGTCATGAATGTTGTATGACGTTTATAATTGTTGTGTTGTAATGATTTTAGGGTTTACCACCTACCACTGTATCTCAAAGCAAGACTATTGAAGTTATAAGAGTGAAATGCCGCTCTACGCCGCCTAGTCTGCCGTCTCGTTTCTACTAATTCAACAATCTTACAATACTTTAAAATACTATTTATTGTAATAAATAATCCGACCGAATACATAGGTATACATATATAGTTAATTCACAGACATATTCGGATCAATTAAATAATCAGTTCAATGTATTACAGACCTAAAATGTATTTGCCAAGTTCGTTTGAGGTGACCTAGGTATCATAAATTTCACTAATATAAAGCTTTTTTTGAGCCGTTGGTTGTTGAATCGTTCCGGTCATGGTCTAGGTCCTATGATCCAGGGATCCCCATGATCCCCATGAAGAAATAGTCGGTGCAGATAACAAGAGGGATACAGGTATCCCGAGCGCTTTATTCACTGCTTAGATAACTAAGATTTTTGCAGTTGTGAAAGAGACGCCGCTCTATGTCATGAATTGTGGGACCTCTGTCGCACAAGTTCTTATTAATAACAATCTCGCTTCGTCGTCTCGGCCTTTTGCACAAAGACTCGGTTTTGCCATTCAACGTGTTTTTTTTTTTCATTTTATCTTTATTAGATTATGTAGTAAATACTAGAAATTTTCGTAGATTCGTAGATAGAATTATAGTAGAAATTTTCAATTATTTTAGTTAATTAGGATTCCCATGTAAGTATCATAGTCAGTTGAGTTCAGGTACTCACAACTCAGTATTTAAATAGGCGTATTTGACGAAATATATACTTTATGTTAAATACGTAGAGGAAAGTTTCGTAAAATGCTAATGTCGTTGTGTGATCAGTAAAATATTTACAACAAGGTGACGAACAATATTGAGGACAAATACCCTTGAAGTGAAAACCCCAATTAATTCCTACTTTGTTATTCCGATTGTGTTATTTATATCACTATTTTAATTGTTAATTTTGGTAAAATGCATGTTTGTAACACGCATGTGTTAACTGATTACGGGGTACATAAAGACTGTTGCGTGATGAATTATTATTGTTAGGTAAGTATGCATTGCCGACTACCATGTGGTAAGGAAGGTGCTGGTCATGAATGTGGATGAGTTCCCCCTATGGGGAAGCCCTATATCCATCAGGATTAGGATGACCAAAGAAACGATGAATTGTGTAAAAGATTATATGGCTACAAAGAGTGTGACTTGCTTGATGACGTCAGATAGAAACGTGTGGAAGAAGAAGACATGCTGCGCCGACCCCAAATAATAATTGGGATAAGGGTAGGCGAATGATAATGTATGCATTGCCGAAAAACTGTGGGAGAGATTGAACGGCGATTTAGGTTTTGTTAGTAAAAGTGTGGTAAGAGTCTGACACTACCTACTGCTGTCCCTGAAGAGGAAAAGGCATCCATGAAGATTTGTCTGCCAAAAATGGTACATTATAGACATGTAATATTGTACACCCATCTAGACTAATGCGGAGCCAAAATCTTTAAAATCACAGAGATGATCGAAGGCTGACTAATAATAAATATTTTAAATCGAAGAAACTTCATCTCAATGAGATCTAAATATTACACAAAATACTTATATAGTTGTAAATGGGGTAATTTGTCTAAAAAATAACTCTTGCATTTAGATAGTTAGGCAAACATTAAAATCCTACAAGGCTTTTGTTTTAGTTTGAGTAATTCATTTTCACACTGCCTACATCTATTAAAAAGAGAAAAAGCGTCTAAAAGGTTCAGCTCTGGTTTTTTAATTAAAACGTTACTAAATGTGATAAAAACCAAATTAATTAATAATTAAATAATCTGTTTTTGTTGTTGTTCATTGCTCCAATAGATACGCCTAACATCTTTTTCAATGTTCGTCGAATTAGAACAACTTGCTATAACATTAATAGTAGGCGCCTCATTCAACACGTTTTGTATAGATCGGTAATAAGTGATTAAATTTGAGAAAACCTTTGTAACTTTAAAAAAATCGTGAAAATGGTTCACAATATTATGATGAAGGTTTACATATCGCACACCCAGGGAAACAAAGGCGTAAGTCGAAAACACTAACTTTACAGGAGAGTAAAAAACTGTTTAACCAAGTATATCTGTTATATTTTTGATGCTATGATATTTTGTTATATGCCAAAAAAGTAAAAAAATCAAGCTTTTTGTTTATTACTTTAGAAATATCTCAAATTATCTCAGTGATTAATAAATTGATAATTAAAGTTTTACACACGTTTTTCTTATTTATTTATGACTAATCCTTAATTGTAAATACATTTACCCAATTATCGTTTTCTAAATAATGAATATACTTTAACTATACATGGTTACGTATTTTATGAAGTTTATAGAACTTCATAAAATACGTAACTATGTTAAAATACAAAAGATAAGCACTACTTACGGCCTTTTTTGCTTAATTATGTTTTACAGCATCAAAGTGTAAGACGTGTTTACAGCATTTTTTGTAAAAAATAAAAATAAAATGTAATGCTAAGCCTGAATGTTGACTTTTTAAATAGTATTTTCAGTAAAATCATAACTGTTACCAATGATGAAACAGATGATTAGAAAATTGCACTTTATTATAATTTTACACATAACAGACCTTGTTACAATTATAAAACTAATAACATTGAATCATATTTATTCTAATAAATGTAACATAAAAATGACAAATTTTTAAAATAAGTTAAAATCCTCGAAAAAGCTTTACAAACATGGCATTAACAAAAATCCTGAAATTATTTATAATTTCAGTTATTAAACATTTTAAAGAGTAATTAATAATATTGTACTGAAACAAAAACATGAATTCTCATTAATCACTAGCTGCTGCCCGCAACTTTGTCTGCGTGGTATTCAAGGTGTGTAGTGGTGTACAAAAAGTAATGCTAAATAATGTTTAATGCCAGCTCCCTAGTCTAGTTCCGTTTCAAACTAATTTCGTAACTTCCTAATCCTAACCTCTAGTCTTACAAGCTTTCGCCAGCCCTTATTAAGAGGCGCGCGGAAGCACCGCGCAAACCATCTTTGCCTTTACCCAGTACAGTAGACTGCCCCAAGACTACTGCCGTAGGCCTGTTACGTTAGGTTTGGTTTTTAGTTAGTTTAGGTTTGGTTTGGTTTTTAGTTAGGTTAGGTTAGGTTTGGTTTTAAGTAAGGTTAGGTGAGGTTTGGTTTTTAGTTAGGTTAGGTTAGGTTTTTAGTTAGGTTAGGCTAGGTTTGGTTTTTAGTAAGGTTAGGTTTGGTTTTTAGTTAGGTTAGGTTAGGTTTGGTTTTTAGTTAGGTTAGGTTAGGTTTGGTCTTTAGTTAGGTTAGGTTTGGTTTTAAGTTAGGTTAGGTTAGGTTTAGTTTTTAGTTAGGTTAGGTTAGGTTTGGTTTTTAGTTAGGTTAGGTTAGGTTTGGTTTTTAGTTAGGTTAGGTTAGGTTTGGTTTTTAGTTAGGTTAGGTTAGGTTTGGTTTTTAGTTAGGTTAGGTTAGGTTTTATTTTTAGTTAGGTTAGGTTAGGTTTGGTTTTTAGTTAGGTTAGGTTAGGTTTGGTTTTTAGTTAGGTTAGGTTAGGTTTGGTTTTTAGTTAGGTTAGGTTAGGTTTGGTTTTTAGTTAGGTTAGGTTAGGTTTGGTTTTTAGTTAGGTTAGGTTTGGTTTTTAGTTAGGTTAGGTTAGGTTTGGTTTTTAGTTAGGTTAGGTTTGGTTTTTAGTTATGTTAGGTTAGGTTTGGTCTTTAGTTAGGTTAGGTTTGGTTTTAAGTTAGGTTAGGTTAGGTTTAGTTTTTAGTTAGGTTTGGTTTTGAGTTAGGTTAGGTTAGGTTTGGTTTTTAGTTAGGTTAGGTTAGGTTTGGTTTTAAGTTAGGTTAGGTTAGGTTTTATTTTTAGTTAGGTTAGGTTAGGTTTAGTTTTTAGTTAGGTTAGGCTAGGTTTGGTTTTTAGTAAGGTTAGGTTAGGTTTGGTTTTTAGTTAGGTTAGGCTAGGTTTGGTTTTTAGTAAGGTTAGGTTAGGTTTGGTTTTTAGTTAGGTTAGGTTAGGTTTGGTTTTTAGTTAGGTTAGGTTAGGTTTGGTTTTTAGTTAGGTTAGGTTAGGTTTGGTTTTAAGTGAGGTTAGGTTAGGTTTGGTTTTTAGTTAGGTTAGGTTAGGTTTGGTTTTTAGTAAGGTTAGGTTAGGTTTGGTCTTTAGTTAGGTTAGGTTTGGTTTTAAGTTAGGTTAGGTTAGGTTTAGTTTTTAGTTAGGTTAGGTTAGGTTTGGTTTTTAGTTAGGTTAGGTTAGGTTTGGTTTTTAGTTAGGTTAGGTTAGGTTTGGTTTTTAGTTAGGTTAGGTTAGGTTTGGTCTTTAGTTAGGTTAGGTTTGGTTTTAAGTTAAGTTAGGTTAGGTTTGGTCTTTAGTTAGGTTAGGTTTGGTTTTTAGTTATGTTAGGTTAGGTTTGGTTTTTAGTTAGGTTAGGTTAGGTTTGGTCTTTAGTTAGGTTAGGTTTGGTTTTTAGTTAGGTTAGGTTAGGTTTGGTTTTTAGTTAGGTTAGGTTAGGTTTGGTTTTTAGTTAGGTTAGGTTAGGTTTGGTTTTTAGTTAGGTTAGGTTAGGTTTGGTTTTTAGTTAGGTTAGGTTAGGTTTGGTTTTTAGTTAGGTTAGGTTTGGTTTTTAGTTAGGTTAGGTTAGGTTTGGTTTTTAGTTAGGTTAGGTTTGGTTTTTAGTTAGGTTAGGTTAGGTTTGGTTTTTAGTTAGGTTAGGTTAGGTTTGGTTTTAAGTGAGGTTAGGTTAGGTTTGGTTTTTAGTTAGGTTAGGTTTGGTTTTAAGTTAGGTTAGGTTAGGTTTAGTTTTTAGTTAGGTTAGGTTAGGTTAGGTTAGGTTTGGTTTTTAGTTAGGTTAGGTTAGGTTTGGTTTTTAGTTAGGTTAGGTTAGGTTTAGTTTTTAGTTAGGTTAGGTTAGGTTTGGTTTGTAGTTAGGTTAGGTTAGGTTTGGTTTTTAGTTAGGTTAGGTTAGGTTTTATTTTTAGTTAGGTTAGGTTAGGTTTGGTTTTTAGTTAGGTTAGGTTAGGTTTGGTTTTTAGTTAGGTTAGGTTAGGTTTGGTTTTTAGTTAGGTTAGGTTAGGTTTGGTCTTTAGTTAGGTTAGGTTTGGTTTTAAGTTAAGTTAGGTTAGGTTTGGTCTTTAGTTAGGTTAGGTTTGGTTTTTAGTTATGTTAGGTTAGGTTTGGTTTTTAGTTAGGTTAGGTTAGGTTTGGTCTTTTTTTTTTTTTTTTTTTTTTTTTTTGTGCAGGAGTGTGGAAATCCTCATGGACACCCACACGACCCCCGAGGAGGCCGTGTGGGTAGTGCCGGACTCTTACCGGCTAAAACCACACTCCTGTTTCGAGTACCTCCAACATTATCGGAGCCTGTATTTGCATGAACATTTTTTACTATTTTAGTCTTCGGATTTTTCTGTTTAACATATGTTATACTCTATTATATATATATACTTATCTAAATTATACTATTTTATTATACTTTTTATTAATTTTACTGTTTTACTATACTGTTATATGTTATACTATTCTATTATACATTTATTATTATTTTACTATTTCTTTTTAGTCTTTGATATTTATCTATGTATTTGCTATGTATTTATATTTCAGGCTTACTATCTACACCTATATGCTGCTGTTTGAACTCCTACGTTCTATTATTTCTTTCAATTTCCATACCTATTCTTTCGTATCCGTATACTTCATTCACACTTTAAATTTTTATACTTATTTTATTATATTCCTATACTTTATTTACCCTTTCACATTCTCGCTTTCTTCTTACTCTTTCATGCTTTCATACATTCATACATACATACATACGTATATCATTCATACATCATCTTTCATTGCACCAAGGGGGTGGGACGCCCATATTCGCTCGCTTTGCGCTTGAATGCCAATAAATTTGGTAACCGATATGGTGTTCCTGAAAATATTTAAGAATATTTGGACATCATACTTTGATATTGGCTCTCATGAACTTCGTTTCCGGCTTGGTTTCTTTGGCTACCTTTGTGTTGGTGGTGATCAACACGGGATGCTGAATCACATTCAGATCCGGGTTGATCACCACTGGCTGCTGTACCTATTTCCGGTTGCGCGAAATTGGGTATTAACAATACGCTACAGTTGAGCGAGCTAGAGCGTCCCACTTTTTTCTTATGGGACAGGTCGAGTCAAAGGTATTATGCACCACGTTGCCAGTCTTTGCCTCGCTGCAGTTGCGGCACTTTGGCGGTGATCCAGCAAGGAAGTCCGCACAGTCTGCTTTTAAGTGCGGTCCGCTGCAATGGCTGCACAGATCCGCCGGCTCAGTGCAGAAACGCTTCCCGTGACCGTAGCCTAAGCAGCGCGTGCACTGAACCAGCGGGGACTGGTCCTCAGCTCTTATTCGCTGCAGATCTATGCGGACCTCCCCCCCCGCGATCACTCTTTGCCAAATGGCCGGCGAAGTGCTGACGACAACGTGGCACGTGTGGGGGTCCCTGGCTTTCTTGCGGTAGCGAATACGGACCCTGTCGTCTCCATCCTCAAGATTTCGAAACGTCTCTTGGTTCTGATTTCGAAGGGCCCTCAGCAGTTCCTCGTTTGAGTGGGCGCTGAGGACTCCCTTTAGAACCAAGAGGGGGTCCCTATTCGCCACCTCTTCCACACTCAAGTGCTCCTTTTGACTCTCTAGCTTTTTCTTCAACCTGTCCCTTTCCTCCTTGGTGCTAACTCCTATTATAACCTTCCTATCTTTTACCTTCCTCACATTCCTCACTTCTATCCATCCCTCTTTTGCATCCACAGCCATTCTAATCCTTTCATACACATTTTCCCCCGTTTCTTGTTCGTCTTTGGCCGTGACGACCACCGAATGCAGCGTTTCTCTTAGTGGGTTCACTTTAAGGCCGTGATTCCCAGCTTGGTTTGCGGTCACGCTTGCATAGGTGGTCGCCACCGCCGTCTTCTCCACCAGTTCCCTATGTTGTAGGAGTTCTTCCTGCAAGATCTTCATTGTTTTGGTGTTTTCCTGCAGTAACTTTGCATGATCCTCTAATTGAGTAGCCTGCAAAGTCACCGCAGGAGCAACTCCTTGTAGCCCTTTTTGTTGGTCTTGGTCCAGGGTTGCTTTCTTATTTTCGGCGTCTGCTTCTTTGACCAGCTGAAATAGTCGGTTAAGAATCGTTATTACGGAGTTCTTTATATCCCGCCTGATATTTCCGGACATATCCAGCTGGTCTTTGGCGCGCTTTAAGCAATCCCTGGCCTCCACCACTCGGTCCGGGTATGATCGAGGCTCTGCTTCCTCGACGAGAGGCACCTTTACTCTTCTTTCAGCTGGCCCCGCCCGCTTTGCAGGTTTTATGTGAGTCGGACTCGTGCTGATTTGGGCCTTGGCCGCCTCCCAGTGGTCGATACGCTCGCCGATACTACGCCTTTCAGCGGCAGAGGTGGACTCTATGGGCTTCTTGGTAGGTGGTGTCCTGATTCCCGACATCATGTTGGAGGTAGGAGTCGGTTAAAATGATTATTATTAAAATACGAAATTAATAAATTGAGGTAAATAATTAGGAGTCAATATTAATAATAAAGTTAGAATTGATAGCTGATCCCTGTAAAGAGGGGATCAGTGAGTCAATATAATGCTTAAGATAATAAATAAAATAGTTCAATATGAGATAAAATAATTAAATAATTGTATAAAAGTCTGATCCCTGTATAGAGGGGATCAGTTGGTCAAATAATTATAAAATATGCGATAGTCAGCAAAATTTTTTATTAAATGTGGCGATATCTTTGTTATTTGGACGATTTCGAAGGTCCAAAAAGTAGATTTTTTGTCAGGCGCACCTCTGGAACCCGAAACGAGGATAAAAATATTTTCGTCAAAATGAGTTTTCCTACCCTACCTTAACTATATAGGCTGGGTGGGCGGGCAAAAAATAAAAATTTTTCACCTCCGATTCCGGCGTTCGAGATGTCAAAAGACGCGTCTCCGCGAGAGCTGTCCAACGGTCGAATAAAAGTTTTTATAACACTAACAAAATTTTGAAAATATTGGCAAAAAACCGATTTTTTATATAAAAATTTTAATATTTTGAGATATATTTGCAGGTTTCCCAACAGTCCTGGTCGCGGGGTGCGGCGCGGAGTGCGGGTGCGGGTACGGTAGGTTTGGTCTTTAGTTAGGTTAGGTTTGGTTTTAAGTTAGGTTAGGTTAGGTTAGGTTTGGATTTTAGTTAGGTTAGGTTAGGTTTGTAACCTAACCTAACTAAAAACCAAACCTAACCTAACCAAACCTAACTAAAAACCAAACTTAACCTAACCTTACTAAAAACCAAACCTAACCTAACCTAACTAAAAACCAAACCTAACCTAACCTAACTAAAAACCAAAGCTAACCTAACCTAACTAAAAACCAAACCTAACCTAACCTAACCTAACTCAAAACCAAACCTAACCTAAACTAACTAAAAACCAAACCTAACCTAACCTTGCTAAAAACCAAACCTAACCTAACCTAACTAAAAACTAAACCTAACCTAACCTAACTTAAAACCAAACCTAACCTAACTAAAGACCAAACCTAACCTAACCTAACTAAAAACCAAACCTAACCTAACATAACTAAAAACCAAACCTAACCTAACTAAAGACCAAACCTAACCTAAACTAACTAAAAACCAAACCTAACCTAACCTTGCTAAAAACCAAACCTAAACTAACCTAACTAAAAACTAAACCTAACCTAACCTAACTTAAAACCAAACCTAACCTAACTAAAGACCAAACCTAACCTAACCTAACTAAAAACCAAACCTAACCTAACATAACTAAAAACCAAACCTAACCTAACTAAAGACCAAACCTAACCTAACCTAACTAAAAACCAAACCTAACCTACCTAACTAAAAACCAAACCTAACCTAACCTAACTAAAAATCAAACCTAACCTAACCTAACTAAAAACCAAACCTAACCTAACCTAACTAAAAACCAAACCTAACCTAACCTAACTAAAAACCAAACCTAACCTAACCTAACTAAAAACCAAACCTAACCTAACCTTGCTAAAAACCAAACCTAACCTAACTAAAAACCAAACCTAACCTAACTAAAAACCAAACATAACCTAACTAAAAACCAAAGCTAACCTAACCTAACTAAAAACCAAACCTAACCTAACCTAACTAAAAACCAAACCTAACCTAACCTAACTAAAAACCAAACCTAACCTAACCTAACTAAAAACCAAACCTAACCTAACTAAAAACCAAACCTAACCTAACCTAACTAAAAAACCAAACCTAACCTAACCTAACTAAAAACCAAACCAAACCTAACCTAACTAAAAACCGAACCTAACCTAACCTAACTAAAAACCAAACCTAACCTAACCTAACTAAAAACCAAACCTAACCTAACTAAAAAACTAAACCTAACCTAACCTAACTAAAAACCTAACCTAACCTAACTAAAAACCAAACCTAACCTAACCTAACTAAAAACCAAACCTAACCTAACCTAACCTAACTCAAAACCAAACCTAACCTAAACTAACTAAAAACCAAACCTAACCTAACCTTGCTAAAAACCAAACCTAACCTAACCTAACTAAAAAACTAAACCTAACCTAACCTAACTTAAAACCAAACCTAACCTAACTAAAGACCAAACTAACCTAACCTAACCTACTAAAAACCAAACCTAACCTAACATAACTAAAAACCAAACCTAACCTAACTAAAGACCAAACCTAACCTAAACTAACTAAAAACCAAACCTAACCTAACCTTGCTAAAAACCAAACCTAACCTAACCTAACTAAAAACTAAACCTAACCTAACCTAACTTAAAACCAAACCTAACCTAACTAAAGACCAAACCTAACCTAACCTAACTAAAAACCAAACCTAACCTAACATAACTAAAAACCAAACCTAACCTAACTAAAGACCAAACCTAACCTAACCTAACTAAAAACCAAACCTAACCTACCTAACTAAAAACCAAACCTAACCTAACCTAACTAAAAATCAAACCTAACCTAACCTAACTAAAAATATTTTCGTCAAAATGAGTTTTCCTACCCTACCTTAACTATATAGGCTGGGTGGGCGGGCAAAAAAATAAAAATTTTTCACCTCCGATTCCGGCGTTCGAGATGTCAAAAGACGCGTCTCCGCGAGAGCTGTCCAACGGTCGAATAAAAGTTTTTATAACACTAACAAAATTTTGAAAATATTGGCAAAAAACCGATTTTTTATATAAAAATTTTAATATTTTGAGATATATTTGCAGGTTTCCCAACAGTCCTGGTCGCGGGGTGCGGCGCGGAGTGCGGGTGCGGGTACGGTAGGTTTGGTCTTTAGTTAGGTTAGGTTTGGTTTTAAGTTAGGTTAGGTTAGGTTAGGTTTGGATTTTAGTTAGGTTAGGTTAGGTTTGTAACCTAACCTAACTAAAAACCAAACCTAACCTAACCAAACCTAACTAAAAACCAAACTTAACCTAACCTTACTAAAAACCAAACCTAACCTAACCTAACTAAAAACCAAACCTAACCTAACCTAACTAAAAACCAAAGCTAACCTAACCTAACTAAAAACCAAACCTAACCTAACCTAACCTAACTCAAAACCAAACCTAACCTAAACTAACTAAAAACCAAACCTAACCTAACCTTGCTAAAAACCAAACCTAACCTAACCTAACTAAAAACTAAACCTAACCTAACCTAACTTAAAACCAAACCTAACCTAACTAAAGACCAAACCTAACCTAACCTAACTAAAAACCAAACCTAACCTAACATAACTAAAAACCAAACCTAACCTAACTAAAGACCAAACCTAACCTAAACTAACTAAAAACCAAAACCTAACCTAACCTTGCTAAAAACCAAACCTAAACTAACCTAACTAAAAACTAAACCTAACCTAACCTAACTTAAAACCAAACCTAACCTAACTAAAGACCAAACCTAACCTAACCTAACTAAAAACCAAACCTAACCTAACATAACTAAAAACCAAACCTAACCTAACTAAAGACCAAACCTAACCTAACCTAACTAAAAACCAAACCTAACCTACCTAACTAAAAACCAAACCTAACCTAACCTAACTAAAAATCAAACCTAACCTAACCTAACTAAAAACCAAACCTAACCTAACCTAACTAAAAACCAAACCTAACCTAACCTAACTAAAAACCAAACCTAACCTAACCTAACTAAAAACCAAACCTAACCTAACCTTGCTAAAAACCAAACCTAACCTAACTAAAAACCAAACCTAACCTAACTAAAAACCAAACATAACCTAACTAAAAACCAAAGCTAACCTAACCTAACTAAAAACCAAACCTAACCTAACCTAACTAAAAACCAAACCTAACCTAACCTAACTAAAAACCAAACCTAACCTAACCTAACTAAAAACCAAACCTAACCTAACTAAAAACCAAACCTAACCTAACCTAACTAAAAACCAAACCTAACCTAACCTAACTAAAAACCAAACCAAACCTAACCTAACTAAAAACCGAACCTAACCTAACCTAACTAAAAACCAAACCTAACCTAACCTAACTAAAAACCAAACCTAACCTAACTAAAAACTAAACCTAACCTAACCTAACTAAAAACCTAACCTAACCTAACTAAAAACCAAACCTAACCTAACCTAACTAAAAACCAAACCTAACCTAACCTAACCTAACTCAAAACCAAACCTAACCTAAACTAACTAAAAACCAAACCTAACCTAACCTTGCTAAAAACCAAACCTAACCTAACCTAACTAAAAACTAAACCTAACCTAACCTAACTTAAAACCAAACCTAACCTAACTAAAGACCAAACCTAACCTAACCTAACTAAAAACCAAACCTAACCTAACATAACTAAAAACCAAACCTAACCTAACTAAAGACCAAACCTAACCTAAACTAACTAAAAACCAAACCTAACCTAACCTTGCTAAAAACCAAACCTAACCTAACCTAACTAAAAACTAAACCTAACCTAACCTAACTTAAAACCAAACCTAACCTAACTAAAGACCAAACCTAACCTAACCTAACTAAAAACCAAACCTAACCTAACATAACTAAAAACCAAACCTAACCTAACTAAAGACCAAACCTAACCTAACCTAACTAAAAACCAAACCTAACCTACCTAACTAAAAACCAAACCTAACCTAACCTAACTAAAAATCAAACCTAACCTAACCTAACTAAAAACCAAACCTAACCTAACCTAACTAAAAACCAAACCTAACCTAACCTAACTAAAAACCAAACCTAACCTAACCTAACTAAAAACCAAACCTAACCTAACCTTGCTAAAAACCAAACCTAACCTAACTAAAAACCAAACCTAACCTAACTAAAAACCAAACATAACCTAACTAAAAACCAAAGCTAACCTAACCTA